>JAPJBO010000411.1:0-194986 GCA_030068145.1 Diplonema papillatum | reverse complement strand
GCATCTCATTGTTTTTCGGAAAGACATCGAACTTTGTGAATATCGCTCTAGCAGAAGTTCGGGGAAGAGCTGCTGCCTGCGGTGTCAACAGCACCTCAGCTTGCGCAAGACCCAGAGAACCTTTTGGGACGTTGTTAACCATCCAGACGAGCAACGTTCATAGCTGCCTTCCTCCTGGGTGTCGTTCGCCCTTTTGTTGCTTCCATTTGTGGCTGCCTGTACGTGATTGTAGTCTCATCTTTGCATGGTATGAACAGTGAAGCACACCCACAGGCTGCTAGCCAGTACCAAACGGTGTCCACCCTAAAACCATCAACTAATACACCCCCCCCTGGGCCATTTTCCATGAAACTTCCCCCAAAAACACGTTTCCGGGCATTTCTGAGGCGGGTTGCATGTTTTTTTAGGCTTAAACTGCCGTTAAGTCTACAGGCTGAAAATGTCACCATTTTGACGCAAAAAAAGACCTTTTGACCCCCCCTAGGGCTAAGTTGGATGGAAACGCCGTTTCTTTTAGTTTTTTCGAAATAAGGAAACGGAAACGGAAACGGAAACGGAAACGTTTCCGTTTCTTTTAAAAGAAACGCCGGAAGGCTCTTCATGCTGAGGGGTCCTATAAGATACCACTTCACGGGTCCTTCTGTGTGTCCGTCGGGTGTCCGTTTCCAGCCAAATTTTGGCTTTCCTTTCAGACCTTCTTCTTTTGATCTACCAGCGGGCACTTCTCTTCCTCCGTCTTCTGGCGGGCTCTCTGACTCTTCAGGGCCCTTCCTGGGCTGTTCTTCGACTTGGCTCGGCCCCTTCTTGTGTGTCGTCGCGGCCTCGTTTGTGCAGAGCAGTCGCCGGTGCTCACCGCTTTCTTTCGTCGGCGATCTGACACGAGCAAATAGGTAACCACAAGCTAATGATGCAGAATGTCGTCACATGTGGATGTTTTCTGACACCAGATTCCACTCTTCTGTGCCTACCACTTCGTCTTCTGCTGCTTCCAACCCACGTTCTCATGTGAGTGGGGCTTGTTGAATCTGCCGTCCTCTTCTGCATTGTTGGTGGTTTCTTCCTGCCGTCGTTGTCTATGCTCCGACAACACCGCCCCTTCCGGTGACGGTTGCCACCCGTCGTCGTATGCAAGGTGCACTGTGGCAAGCGATGTTTAACGCACACGTTACTGCGTGGCCATCGCTTTTCTGGCGGGTTCAACATTGCCCCGGCATACGTGTGCCCTTCTCACCTCCTGATGCTGATTGCACTCCCTCTTTGTCTTACACCGCCGAAAGACCCCGGTCTTGTAGCCTGTGGCGCTGAACGATCGTATCTGTAGAGTCTATTTGTGCTTTCCCGATCGTCTTCAGCGCGTTGGCCAACAGCCTCGCATAACAGAGCATCGTCGCCACAACAGCCATTGATGTAAAGAGCTGCAGACCTCAAAGTCAGCACAACCGGATGCGTGTGGTTGCGTCTGCTCCACGCGGTCGCAACTCTTATGCTTCTTTCCTCCCTCTTTTCGGAGCCTCCTTGTCCATGGTTTCCCACTGGATTGCGGGGTCCGCCGTTCGGAACACATTTCCGGTCGGACCTTCAGCCAGTATACTAGTAGCATACCAGCCGTTTCTTTTGAAAAGAAACGGCGTTTCCATCCACCGCCAAAAAGAAGGAAACGGAAACGGAAACGGAAACGGAAACGTTTCCAACGTTTCCATCCTACATAGCCCTAGGGGGGGGGGGTCAAGATTTGACGGTCTTTCTATTGGAGCCGACTGCGATCACAGTCGAATGCTTACGCCCGGCACGAAACCTCGACTGTATCGGTGTGTGCGTGGGCTGCTGCATCATCCTTTGTGGTTTGAGTTCTTGGTGCGGAAGCGGGTTCTGTCCGTAGTTAACTGTCTGAGGGACAAAGGTTGCACTACATACGATGGAACTGTCAGCCGAGAGGCCGACACCTACCCGATGCACTTTTTTTTTTAGAGTGAAAGTTCGCTTGAAACTCCGGGGTTTTAAAGTCTCCGGGTGACCTTCGTCGTTAAGGGAAGATATTCTTTGTGCTCTGAGTGTCGTAAGAGTGGTGGTTACACGAGGTAAGAGGATCGGTGGGTACCTTGGTCGTTGGTCATTGGTGGTTTCGGCCATTGTCCGCACTTTTTTTTTTGTATAAGCACCTGCTTTGTAGGAAATACTTGAGGAGACTGCCAGTTGCAAAATCTTCGAAGGAGGTAAATGTACTGTAGCCCACACGAAACACAGGTGAATCTGGGTTTAGTGGCGGGCGTAAGCGTTCAACAAGAAAGACCCACTTTGTAGCTGTATTGTTTTCTCCCCCTCTAGCCTCCTTCGAAGTAAGCACAAGGCAGCCCCTCAAGTGTTTCTGATGCTGCGGGGAGCTTGTGGTGTCTTACACCGTCACCCGCCTTGCTGCGCGCTGATGCACACGACGGCTTCCTCCCTACCGTGTGGTGGGAATGAAATGACAGCTTAGAACTGATACGAACAAGGCGAGTGGAATGTGACTTCTGCCCAGTGCCCTGAATGTCAACGCTGAGAGATCAGGTCAAGCGCGGGTAAACGGCGGGAGGTATGACTCTCTTGGTAAGGTAGCCAAATGCCTCCTCTAGACGCGCATGAATGGACCAATGAGATTCCTTGTGTCCCTACCTACTATCTGGCAAAACAGCAATCAAGGGAACGGACTTGAAACTGTCAGCGGGGAAAGAAGACCCTGTTGAGTTTGACTCAGCCTGACTTTGTGCAGTGACACGAGAGGTGCAGGTTAGGTGAGAGGCCGCAGCAATGAAACACCACTACTCTTACATAAGCGCCAGCTTGAAAGGAAATGCTCGACGATGCTGCCCGACAAAGAACAGAAGGGATCCAAAGTGCTGTAACTACCGAACCACGTGGTGGTGTAAGCGAAGAACAAATCAGATTGTGTTTGTATTGTATTTGCCCCTTACCTCTATATATTTCCCCCCTTCCATTCGGAGTCGCAGCTACGTCGAGTATTTTTGTTGTCGCTTTACTTATGCCAATGATGGGAAGACGGCAGCTGCTCACCTGCAAGATCGGCTGGATACAGTCGTTGTCGACCTCAATTTTGTTTGTGCGTGTCGTTGATCGTTTCCCATGGATGTACCCTGTTTCATTTTCGGGTTTGGGAGTCTGGTCAACGCCAACGCACGCTGCCTGCGTTTGTTCAGTCTGCAGAAAACATTGCGGAGCACTCCGCAAGAATGCCAGTACTGAAAGAAATACAAGAAAACGTTGTTCAAAAAAAGAGAAGAGGGGAAGTGAGCAAGCACCAAAAATTTCGATGAGGGAAAAAGTGCAACCCCTGCCTCGAAACCCCGGTGATCCTGGGAAAAAGGCCCTGAAAAAAAAAAGCAGCAGAAGAAGAAGAAAGAAAAAGAAAAAGAAAAAGGCCGCTCCCGGTCCAGGAACGTGACGGTCAACCACAGCTTGCAAAGCTTGAGTCGGAGGCAGCTCAGTGCCACAACCCCGTCCGCTCTGCCCTGTGGCTGACCGTCTCGACGAGCTTGTGTTCAGCGCAAGCGCCAAGCCCCAAGGTGCGCCACGCCTTGATGCTTTAGTTTGGGAAATCGGTAGCCACTTGACCCGTAGGCCCGTGGCTCTGCAGTACCGCCGAACGCGTGAAGCTTGGCTCCCGTGTAGCAGGCTTTCCTGGTACCCAAAAAAAAAAAGAGATCTCCCTGCAGGGCTTACGCTCCGTTTTCGGCCTCAGAGAAAATACGTGTGGTCCACATGTGGGCGCTTAAGGCTCGAGGGGGGGAAAACCCCTATCCCCCTATGTGCGGCGGGCAAAAAAAATAGCCTCACTACTGAACTGGCGACTGGCCGCCGCCCTTGGCGACTTGTTGGCCTAGACACCCCTGCATGTGGACCAACCTGTGGCAAGCACATGTGGGGGAAAAAATAAACCAAAACTCTCCGATCCACACGTGGAAGCACACGTGGGGAAATAGAATCCGAAAAGAATTTACGTGTGGAAATCCACACGTTCCACACGTGGAGCGTAAGCCCTGTCTCCCTGTGGGAAAGATCAAACGTTGGAAGCTCTTCTCTTTTCGCTGCCCGCGGCAGCCCCCCAGATAAGTGCAATTGATGTCACCCTCGATCAACCGCAGTTGAGCCGAGGGAAACAGTTGTTTTGCCCTTGCCGATTGCTCGGGATTTTTTTGATTTTCTTCATGACCATGTTGAAATCCTCGGGTGCCGATCTGTTTGAAAATCGTTTCCTCGTTCCATTCAGAATTGAAATATTTGGTAATGATCCTGCTGCAGGTTCACGTACAGCAACCTGGTTACGACCTTTGCTCCCTCTAGCACCAACTCTCGGTCGTTTGTATTCGACCGCAACGCCTACTAACGTCCCAGCTCCGTCCCCGCCCCCCATCTGTCGTGAGACAACCAAAGGGTGGATGTCTTGGCTCTGGGAACGACGACATCCGCGGCCGGCAAGGCCCGGGTCCTGAGCACCTCCTAGGAGCCCGCCAACGCGCCATATTGGACCGGATTTCCTCGTCCATTTCTTGGTGCGGACATTCGCTGGGGAGACTCCCATGATTTCAAAGCCCCCGGGCGATCAATCGGCGAAGGGTTCTTTCGTAGTACGGTGAATAGGTATGCAAGTCTATTTGGGGCCAGGGCGGGGGCGATACCCCATCGTACGTTGGACCCTTGATTTCTTCTGTATTTTCTAGTGAAGCTCGCAGCAGCATTCTTGCAGTTTACTGAGGGAATCGGAGCAAGACGCATGGCTAAATGAGCACGAACATCTCGAATCGACACCAGGAGAATTCGGGTGGTGCTGGCTTCTACGACTAGTAATATCCCGGTAAAAGGTAGCACTCCTGAACTAGCCCGAACCAACAGGATCAAAGGGAATCTGCGAGGCTTGACGAATCTACATACAGGGTGTCTTTTCTACGGGGGAAACATTTTGTTTCCCCGAAGTACCTTTGGGGTATCACCCCATACGTAAGTTGCTATTCGGAGTTCTTCATTCCTTTCCTCTCATTGAACGAAACCCGCTGCTGCAATGCACAGCAGCAGTGCCTGACTGCAATGTCCTACTGCAATGCCCAACACTGAGGATAGCCGATGGAAAATTCTTAGGTATCTCCCGCCGTCTGAAGGTGTCTTCTGCCTCGGAATGGCACGTATTTGATACGGGAGACACTCTCAAGTGGAGAAGGTATCTTCCAGCAGGTACAGGTGCGAGTTGTCGTGCCGGTCAGAGCTCGTCGCTGGGGCCCCTGGGTTTGACGGCCTTGCACCCGCTTGTGCCGGGAGGCTGCTGGGCTTATTGTTGTTGTTGTTGGCCGGCATTCTGCGCGGGAGGCGACTGCGGCTCGTCGTGCAGTGGCACCGTACGGGAGCACCGACGACCAGCCGGCCGACGCGCGGAGGTTGATGAACAGGTATGACCACCCGTGCGGGACGTACACCGAATCCCCCGGCAGCTGCTGCGCCTCGAAGAAGACGCTCCTCGAAGACTTCGACCGCGGAGGCGTTGGCGGTGAAGCTGTGAGCGGGGGGCACGAACGTCCGTACACGGGCTAATGGATACCGAGGGGCCGGCCGCAAACGTAGGTGTCTCCCAGCAGTTTCAGGTATCTCCCGCTGTCTCGAAAAAGTGTCTCCCGCCGTCTGAAGGTGTCTTCTGCCTCGGAATGGCACTTATTAGTTACGGGAGACACTCTCAAGTGGAGAAGGTATCTCCCAGCAGTTCTTACAGGTGCGAGAAGCGCCGGTCAGAGCTCGTCGCTGGGGCCCCTGGGTTTGACAGTCTTGCTCCCGCTTGTGCCGGGAGGCTGCTGGGCTTGTTGTTGTTGTTGTTGTTGTTGGCCACCATTCTGCGCGGGAGGCGACTGCGGCTCGTCGTGCAGGCTGATGGCACCGTACGGGAACACCGACGACCAGCCGGCCGACGCGCAGGTATGACCACCCGTGCGGGACGTACACCAGGTCCCCCGGCAGCTGCTGCGCCTCGAAGAAGACGCTCCTCGAAGACTTCGACCACGCAGGCGTTTGCTGTGCGGGGGGCACGAACACCCCACAAGCGGCGTCCGTACATGGGCTAATGGATATCGAGGGGCCGGCCGCAAACGTAGGTGTCTCCCAGCAGTTTCAGGTATCTCCCGCTGTCTCGACAAAGTGTCTCCCGCCGTCTGAAGGTGTCTTCTGCCTCGGAATGGCACGTATTAGTTGCGGAGACACTCTCAAGTGGCTAGAGACGCACGTGAGAAAGGTATCTCCCAGCAGTTTCAGGTATCTCCCGCTGTCTCAAAAAAGTGTCTCCCGCCGTCTGAAGGTGTCTTCTGCCTCGGAATGGCACTTATTAGGTACGGGAGACACTCTCAAGTGGAGAAGGTATCTCCCAGCAGTTCTTACAGGTGCGAGAAGCGCCGGTCAGAGCTCGTCGCTGGGGCCCCTGGGTTTGACAGTCTTGCTCCCGCTTGTGCCGGGAGGCTGCTGGGCTTGTTGTTGTTGTTGTTGTTGGCCACCATTCTGCGCGGGAGGCGACTGCGGCTCGTCGTGCAGGCTGATGGCACCGTACGGGAACACCGACGACCAGCCGGCCGACGCGCGGAGGTTGATGAACAGGTACGACCACCCGTGCGGGACGTACACCAGGTCCCCCGGTAGCTGCTGCGCCTCGAAGAAGACGGGAGCGCCCTCTTTGCCCTTTGAAGCCAGGAGCTCCTCGAAGACTTCGACCGCGGAGGCGTTGGCGGTGAAGCTGTGTGCAGGGGGCACGAACACCCACAAGCGGCGCCCGTAGACGAGCTGGTGGATCGAGTGGCCGGCCGCGAATGCCATGGAACGCCCTGAGCCGCTGCCTCCGGCGTGGAACGTGAAGGAGGAGGTCTCGCGCGTCGCGTTCGTGAACACCGAACCGAGCACCTCCGGAAGGTGGACTAACACTTTGAACGGCCCGCGCATGGGGGCCTCGAGGCTCGTGTCCTTCCCCAGGCGCATCTGCTCGTAGCCAAACGCGATCAGCGACGCCTGTCCGTCGTATTTGACGGGCGACTGGTGCAGCCGCGTGCCGAAAGGCAGCACGGTCGATTCCAAAATAGACACCATGTTCGCGAAGTCGAAGAGCGAGAGCTGGTCGGCCTGGATCGCTTCGTCCTTCGGCAACGCGCGGTGGGCGATGACGGGGGTGGATTCCGCCACGTAGTCCCTCACGAACTCGTCCGCCGTGAGAGTCTTGTAGGTCACTTCCATCGGCCCGTCCCTCGCGAGGCGGGGGAGGAACACGCCCGCGTTGAACCCCGTCCGCTCTTCCCAACGAATAAACTGCTCGTCGTCAGCCGCCCGGTCCTCCTCCGTGAGGTCCTCGGGGGCCACGAAAGCCCACTCCTTCGCCGGGACGTATGCCTTCACGACCTCGTGGACGGCATCCGCGAACGCAGAGGTGTCCGGCTTCCCCTCGCACCGGGGAGCGGTCGGGTCCGCCCAGCACGGCAGCCGCGGCGGGGCGCCGAACGCGTTTTTCGGTGCAGCCGGCGACGGTTCGCTGAGGACCTGCGCGGTTGCGGTGTCGGGTGAGTACTGGGCGAAGATGTGGGCCGGAGTGGTGGAGTGGGTGGCGTCGGATGACGGCGTGTCATACTTGCCGATGCCCAGGTCGGTAAGGAGCTCCTCGTCGGCGATTGTCGCAAGGTAGTGCATGGGGGAAAATCCGGTGCGTTCGTTCACCTTCGTGAGCAACCCGGAGAGGTCTTCTGCTATGATGCCAGCAAGCCGCTGCCACTCCGCGATCACGCCTTGCTTCTTCATGCACCGGCCCATCGCGGAAGCCATGTCTCTGTACTTGATGGCGTCTGCCTCGCCGCTGAGGGAAGTGCCACACTCTGCGTTCATGCGTGCCACAGCACCATCCTGCAGCCGCTTCAAAAACACGTGCTCGGTCGCGACGTGCACTGCCTCCGGCAGCTGTGCGCAGAAGGCGAGGATGCTGTCGAATACGTCCGCTGCGCTCGATATTCGGACGCCGGGCTGCGGCATGTACCCACGCCACACAGAGCCGACGTCGAGAATTGCCGCCATGTAGGTGGAGGTGAACTTCCGGATCCCGCTGTTCATCGGCTCGACCACCTGGGCCACGAGCACCGTTTCGATGTACCCGGGGCCGTCATCCAGCGCGGCGTACGCCCGCATCATGTCCTGCAGCACCGTCTCGCGGATGCGGTTGCTCCGCATCACCGACCCTTCCGGGGTGTCGAAGGGCAGCTCCGATATCCGCCGGCGGGTCTCTGCCCACGACTCGCCGTCCGCATCACTGACCAGCATGCCGTGGAGCAGGGCGCCCCACTCCTCGATCGCCTCTTCGAGCTTGTTCTCCCGCGCGGTCAGCGTCGCGAGGCGGTAGCGGTACTCCTCCGTCTTCATGTCCTCCGGCAGCTTCGCCAGGGTTTCGCGCTGTGTCCGGATTTTTTGGAAGTGCGTCTTTCTTGTGTTAACAATGCATTGTTGGTACTAAAAACTAGTAGTTGGCAGCGTACTAAAAGCAACTCACCAAATCAGGTGAAAAGCCGCTAGTGCGCACACACAAACGGAAGCGTCATACTAATTTTTTTGCGTTTCCAACAATCCCGTATGGGTGTACAGATTGGTGTCGTATCGACGATTTGTGCTTTTTCTTTAGAAAACGACGAAGTGGAATAGGCGACAAAGTGGATTATATCCACTTTGTCGTAATCCAGTTGCCGGTACGGTATCTAGAATCGTAATTTCTTTTCAGCCCGCGTCATGTCCTGCAGCACCGTCTCGCGGATGCGGTTGCTCCGCATCACCGACCCTTCCGGGGTGTCGAAGGGCAGCTCCGATATCCGCCGGCGGGTCTCTGCCCACGACTCGCCGTCCGCATCACTGACCAGCATGCCGTGGAGCAGGGCGCCCCACTCCTCGATCGCCTCTTCGAGCTTGTTCTCCCGCGCGGTCAGCGTCGCGAGGCGGTAGCGGTACTCCTCCGTCTTCATGTCCTCCGGCAGCTTCGCCAGGGTTTCGCGCTGTGTCCGGATTTTTTGGAAGTGCGTCTTTCTTGTGTTAACATGGTACTAAAAACTAGTAGTTGGCAGCGTGCTAAAAGCAACTCACCAAATCAGGTGAAAAGCCGCTAGTGCGCACAAACAAACGGAAGCGTCATACTAAATTTTTTGCGTTTCCAACAATCCCGTATGGGTGTACAGATTGGTGTCGTATCGACGATTTGTGCTTTTTCTTTAGAAAACGACGAAGTGGAATAGGCGACAAAGTGGATTATATCCCCTTTGTCGTAATCCAGTTGCCGGTACGGTATCTAGAATCGTAATTTCTTTTCAGCCCGCGTCATGTCCTGCAGCACCGTCTCGCGGATGCGGTTGCTCCGCATCACCGACCCTTCCGGGGTGTCGAAGGGCAGCTCCGATATCCGCCGGCGGGTCTCTGCCCACGACTCGCCGTCCGCATCACTGACCAGCATGCCGTGGAGCAGGGCGCCCCACTCCTCGATCGCCTCTTCGAGCTTGTTCTCCCGCGCGGTCAGCGTCGCGAGGCGGTAGCGGTACTCCTCCGTCTTCATGTCCTCCGGCAGCTTCGCCAGGGTTTCGCGCTGTGGCCGTATTTGTTTAGACTGTTTCTTGTAGCAAGTGGTCGGTTTTTTTAGAGTTATAGTTCGCTTGAGAATCCTCGATTTTAGTGTCTCCGGGTGACCTTCGTCGAATGGGCTTTTTGTAAGTGCGCACAAACAAAGGAAGCGCCAGATCCATTCTTTTGGAGTGAACGTCTAATTGTGTTTCGACGATCCCGTATGGGCGTACAGATTGGTGTCTTTCAGCCAAATGCAATGTGTGAGGAAACTGAACCGCCCAAGTAGGACCTTCTGAACATGATCATTTGCCAAATTTGCCACCTGAACCCACGTCCAGGATTTGGGCTCAGGGTAGTGCGGTCAACGAAAAATATTATGTCGTTCGAACGAACTGATGCGGTCGCCCTCGTAAAGAAGGTGACGGGGGTGGATGTTCCGTCCGCTTTCTTCTTCGAGAGGAGGAACCCGGCTGCCCAACAGGTCGTCGATTGGGCGGAACGCGCCTCGTGCGGTCAACGAAAACTCTAGTCTAGTTTCCCTTTCTACTTTCTCCTACTCTCGCGGTGTACGGTTTTCGACGTTTTGTGCTTTTTTCAGAGTTAAAGTTCTCTTGAAATTCCGGGGTTTTAGGATCACCGTGTGGCCGTTGACAAAATGGGTTCTCTTTGAGCAAGAAAGGGCTATGTGGTTTTTGTCGAGCAATAGTTTTTGTAGGTGCGCACAAACAAAGGAAGCGGCAGGTCCGTTCTTTTGGAGTGAACGTCTTTTTCTGTTTCCGACGACGGGTCTCGCGCTGTGTCCGGATTTCTTGGAGGGGATATTGATTTCTGAGGGTCGACGATATATACCACTCATTCCACTAAAAAATGTGACAAATTTTGCATCGGCGGTGTAGGTCAAACTTTTGACCAAATTTGGGGAACTGTTTTTTTTTTACATAAGCGCCAGCTTGAAAGGAAATGCTCGACGAGGCTGCCCGACAAAGAACAGAAGGGATCCAAAGCGCTGTAACTACCGAACCACGTGTTGAACGGACGTGAGGTCATGCGGGTCTACCCCTACACGACGAATCACACAAACACAACAGGTCAAAAGTCCTGAGTGAGAAAACAACACACGGTGGTGTAAGCGAAGAACAAAAAGCAGCTACGTCGAGTATTTTCAGATGGAAGGAGCTATGCATGGCATGTTTCGGCACCCTTCGGCGCGACTCGGAATAAGCTCTTTCTGACAAGTTTTTGTGTCGCAACAAATGCAACTTATCAAGAACAAAACCCCGATCGATGGCAGCATCTACACCATCCTCACTCCCGTTTAGATGAAGAGGTTTGAAGGAAGTGCGCACAAATAAAGAAAGCACCAGATCCCCGTTGTTTTTTTGCAGAACAGTCCGGTGGTGGTAGTTAGCTGTAATGATAGTATTGAGGTGTTTGAACATCAGCCTTTGAAGACCCACCTCAACCCACTCGAAATCTCCTGTTGTAGGTTCGCGTGGTGTGCTCATCCTGCCACGCGCTTCGCTCCAGTTCCTACTGTTTGTTGAACACTTACGCCCGCCACTAAACCCAGATTTACCTGTGTTTCGTGTGGGCTGCAGCACATTTACCTCCTTTGATCTTTCGCACTGGCAGTCTCTTCAAGCATTTCCTACAAAGCAGATGCTTATACAAAAGAGACTTCCAAGCATACCGCTTTGTCAAAGTCCTTTGCGTCCGCGTGCGTGCTCGCGATGTTGGACAGGGCCTGCGCCAGGTGCTCCTCGTCGCCCGAGTCGACGCACTTCTGGAGGATTTTGATCGCTTTCTTCATGGCCTTCCCCCTCCGCGTTGCGAAATCGGCTGGGTCCTCGTTGGGTTCCTGCTTGGTTTCCGATCGCAGCTTGTTGACCTTTTCGAACGACGTCTGGCAAGCGCTCTTCTTCTCCGCAGCGGCGTGAGCCGCCCATGCTGTGACCAACAACCAGCACGATAACAAGGTGTGACCCATGGCTGACGCGATTCGCTTCCTCTTCCTACCCCCCTTTTTGTTTCCCCTTCTTTCTCTCTCTTCCTTTTTCGTTCCTGCCAGGGGTCGTTTTTTAGAGTTCTAGTTCGCTTGAGAGTCCGGGATTTTAGAGTCTCCGGGTGACCTTTGTCGGATGGGTTCCTTTAAAGCTAATACGTACTGGGTGGGTTTGGGGGGGCATGCATGGCTCCTTTCGTGTACACGTTACTTGCTTGCTTTGGCGAGTCAGGTTTGAAACAATTTGTGACCGACACCAGGTTGGGCTTTCAGAGTGTAAAAGTTCACTTAGGGATCGGGGGTGATATAGTCTCTAGGCGACCGTTGTCAAGGTTCCTTTAAGGTACTCGTTGGGTTCCTGCTTGGTTTCCGATCGCAGCTTGTTGACCTTTTCGAACGACGTCTGGCAAGCGCTCTTCTTCTCCGCAGCGGCGTGAGCCGCCCACACTGTGACCAACAACCAGCACGACAACAAGGTGTGACCCATGGCTGACGC
This sequence comes from Diplonema papillatum, assembly GCA_030068145.1. Lineage (NCBI taxonomy): Eukaryota > Euglenozoa > Diplonemea > Diplonemida > Diplonemidae > Diplonema > Diplonema papillatum. Next base: position 182,894 of record JAPJBO010000411.1, on the reverse strand, counting down.
GAATCGCTTCCTCTTCCTACCCCCCTTTTTGTTTCCCCTTCTTTCTCTCTCTTCCTTTTTCGTTCCTGCCAGGGGTCGTTTTTCAGAGTTACAGTTCGTCCGGGCTTTTAGAGTCTCCGGGTGACCTTTTTCGAATGGGTTCCTTTAAAGCTAATACGTACTGGGTGGGTTTGGGGGGAAATGTTTCTTGGGTTTGAAGAGCGGGGGGGGGCATGCATGGCTTCTTTCGTGTACACGTTACTTGCTTGCTTTGGTAAGTCAGGTTTGAAACAATTTGTGACCGACACCAAGATCTCACCAGGTTGGGCTTTCAGTGTGTAAAAGTTCACTTAGAGATCGGGAGTTCTATAGTCTCTAGGCGACCGTTGTCAAGGTTCCTTAAGGTACTCGTTGGGTTCCTGCTTGGTTTCCGATCGCAGCTTGTTGACCTTTTTCGAACGACGTCTGGCAAGCGCTCTTCTTCTCCGCAGCGGCGTGAGCAGCCCACACGGGGAAAGCCTGCTACACGGGAGCCAAGCTCCCTTCACGTGTTCGGTACTGACCCCCACGGGTCAAGTGGCTACGATTTCCCACTTTAAATTGCGAGCGCTTTTTAACCGGCAGGCTCGACTCGTACAAAACCAGCTGATTTACCAGTGGAAACTTTGGCTCTGCCGCCCCTCTAGTCATAGTGGTCAAACGATTCGCATTATCGCATATTATCGCAATTGGCATTTTGGCGCCAATTATCGCATTCTTTTCATTCGCATTATCGCACGCTTAAAACCTGGGCAAATACTAGTACTATGGACCATCGCATATTATCGCGCGCCGATTATATGCGATAATTTTGTGCGAATCGTTTGACCGCTAGGCATAGTACGGCTCAACGAAGCCCGGCTGGTTTCGTAGAGAATCCCTCCCCGGTTTCCTCGCTCCACGCGCGTGATATTAGATGGCAGCAGCAGCAGCAGCGAGTTCTTTGCTCAGCAGCTGAAGCGGAATCAGCCTGGATGCACCAATCGGGCAAGATGCGAACCAAGGTGTTGTCGCCAAAAAGCCTCTGTTCGGCAGACCTTCCATAATCCAGCCGGCTGACTATCAGCCGGTCAGTTCTTCAAGAACTCTCTTTGGCTGAAATCAGCCGCTTTTTTTACCTTCGCGCGAGCGCACGGTGAGGTCCAGCCTGGAGTTAAAGAGGATGTGCCCGAGTCACGCCCAAAAAGCAGGTGTGCTACAACCAAAACGCGTGCAAATCCACGCCCGAAAAAGCGCGGGCGTGACACCCGCTCTTGTAGCTCCGAGCTTTAACTCCAGCTTCTGAGACAGTGCGTTGCTGAGGGTGGTCGAAGGCCTGGCGATCACAATAACGCAACAAAATCGGGCAAGACACGACGGGCGACTGCCGCGCACGCGGCGGCGGCAGCCGCCACCTTTGGGACGTCCTAGCGAACGCCGAGAAGAAGAAAGCCGACGTGCAACGAGCAGAGTGCAGACCGGGATCGTCAACCAACCGCCCGCCAGCGGCTGCAGCGGCAGCAACAACGGGCAGCGACATCGACAGCGGCGACGTCGCGAAAACGCACGGAAGATCCCGCGACACAGCATCAATCCATTCCCCACGCGGGGGGGGATGGCCGTGGAACCCTCCCCCGGGACGACGAAGGCCGGGGAGAGCCGGGGGCAGTGAAGTAACGAAGCCCGCGAACGGTGGGTGGTGACCCCTCCGAACAGCCTCCCTGGCCCTGGCCCACGCCTGATGCCGCAACCCCTTAACCCAAACGGCGGCGCTTGGGCATGAACCAGGGAGCAGCGCGAGAGGCATCATCCACGCTTCAAAGACCGCGATGTCATCCGCAGATCGCACCGACATAAGGATGGTTTGCTGGTTCTACCTTTCTCTCTTCCCTCCACTTCCCACCCTGGCCTTCCCTCACGTGCTTTCTTTCTTGGTTCCTGCGGTGTTTGGGGGCTTTTTTCCCCGGGTTTTTACGATTCCTTGTTTCAATGAATCGAGTCTGCTTGTGGACAGCGCGTGGCATTGCATGCAAAAGTGGAAAGAAGCTGCTCGATCTGATAGAAGCATTGCATGTTGCACACAAACGGCACACAGAACGAGGCATCAGAGAACCCGATTGCGCATGGTAGGATGCCAAACGGGAGTGGGGGGGGTGTGGGAACGTGTCAGTTAGACTTCGGCGGACACTTGCCGGCATAGCGGAGAACCCCCCCCCCCCCACCTATATAGTTTTGGACGGACACGGACAAGGCATAGCTAACCATGGCTTTGTCATATAGGTAACTGTGGCCTGCGCCCCTCGACACCCCCACCCCCCCGGTGGGACATATGGCGGCACGGCAAACCATAAGAGATAAGGCCCGAGACCCCCCCTCCCCACCTATATAGTTTTGGACGGACACGGACAGATGACGGCAGAGCCAACCACGGCTTTGTCCTATAGGTTACTGTGGCCCGCCCCTTGACACCCCCACCCGCCCCTTTTTATCCAGGTGGCGGACATATGGCGGCACGGCAATTTTGTTTGTACGTGCCGGGGGAGGATTAGCCTGTTAGTGAGTGATAGTGAGTGAATATGATCGATAGGCTAAACTTCTCCCAAACACGCTGCCAGCGTTCTCTTTCGTGTTTACAATTAATTGTTATTACGAAAAATAAGGCCCGAGACCCTCCCCTCCCCATGCCGGACATTGTCCACCAAAGTCTAACTGACACGTTCCCTGTGCGTGTTTCTTTTTCAGAACGTAGCCAAAGAAAAAATACTCGAGGGGCTGCCCCTTTGCGTATTCCGACGGAGGCTAGAGGGGGGAGATACTGCGACTACAGTGGGGTCATTTTTGTTGATCGCTTTCACCCGGCACTAAAAACACAGACTGTGGCTACTACAGCCACATTTCGTGTTCCGGTTGGCTTTAGGTTTCTCTTGCATTTGGCGGCCTCCTCGAGTATCTTAGTACACCTGCAAAAGTAGGTGCGTATACACGAAGAAATACTCGACGTAGCTGCTTCGACTCCGAATGGAAGGGAGGAAATACAGAGGTAAGGGGGGTAAGGGGCAAATACAATACCAACACAAACTGATTTGTTCTTCGCCTACCCCATCCAGGACCCGTGTAGGGGTAGACCCGCAGGACCCGTTCAACATATGGTTCGGTAGTTACAGCACTTGGGATCCCTTCTGTTCTTTGTCGGGCAGCATCGTCGAGCATTTCCTTTCAAGCTGGCGCTTATGTAAAAAACAAGACAGTACAACAGAACGTTTACGGGCCGCTTGGGAGGGCAGGGGGGCACACCGGAGTGTACCACTTTTCTTTTAGATCTCATTGCGCAGTGCCGACCGCGGCATTGACTAGAGCACAGCGGTCTAGTATACGATACCCGGTAGCAACCAAAGCTCTTGGATCTGATCTAGAGTGAAACTCCGCGTATTTAAGAAGCCCGCACAAACGAATCTCCCACCAGAAGCCTAGCGGGCAGGCAAGGGTGTTTGCACTTGCGTGCATAGGGCCGCGACCTCGCTTCTTGTTCGCGGCTGGTTGATTGGGCCACCGGCACGAACACGTTGCTGTGTGTAGACCACGTTCGGGTGTCTGCGCTTGCAAGCTCTGAGCATGGTCACTTCACTCGCGTCTTGTCGAGATTGCTCCGACAGCAGTTCATGTAACGTTGAACGGACGGGGTGCAGGCGGGCGGGGGCGTCTGCAAGCTCCTGAGGATGTCCTCGACGGTCGGCACGCACAGCGCCCGGTTCGGCGGGCGCTTACCACGTTTACTCGAAGCCCGGGTGTCTCACTTGCAAAGCTCTTGAGAATGGTACGCACAGGGTCGCTGCACTAACTTCTTGTCGAGATTGCTCCAACAGCAGTTCATGCAACAACGTTGAACGGACGGTCTTCATGCTACTCATTGAGCCCTTCAGAGAACACGTTGTAGTGTGCAGGCCAGTGCCTGTTGACTCCTGTCAACACTCGAAGCCCGGGTGTCTCACTTGCAAAGCTCTTGAGAATGGTACGCAAAGGGTCGCTGCACTAACTTCTTGTCGAGATTGCTCCAACAGCAGTTCATGCAACAACGTTGAACGGACGGTCTTCATGCTACCAGTTGAGCCCTTCAGAGAACACGTTGTAGTGTGCAGGCCAGTGCCTGTTGACTCCTGTCAACACTCGAAGCCCGGGTGTCTTGCAAAGCTCTTGAGAATGGTACGCACAGGGTCGCTGCACTAACTTCTTGTCGAGATTGCTCCAACAGCAGTTCATGCAACAACGTTGAACAGACGGTCTTCATGCTACCAATTGAGCCCTTCAGAGAACACGTTGTAGTGTGCAGGCCAGTGCCTGTTGACTCCTGTCAACACTCGAAGCCCGGGTGTCTCACTTGCAAAGCTCTTGAGAATGGTACGCACAGGGTCGCTGCACTAACTTCTTGTCGAGATTGCTCCAACAGCAGTTCATGCAACAACGTTGAACGGACGGTCTTCATGCTACCAATTGAGCCCTTCAGAGAACACGTTGTAGTGTGCAGGCCAGTGCCTGTTGACTCCTGTCAACACTCGAAGCCCGGGTGTCTCACTTGCAAAGCTCTTGAGAATGGTACGCACAGGGTCGCTGCACTAACTTCTTGTCGAGATTGCTCCAACAGCAGTTCATGCAACAACGTTGAACGGACGGTCTTCATGCTACCAATTGAGCCCTTCAGAGAACACGTTGTAGTGTGCAGGCCAGTGCCTGTTGACTCCTGTCTACACTCGAAGCTCGGGTGTCTCACTTGCAAAGCTCTTGAGAATGGTACGCACAGGGTCGCTGCACTAACTTCTTGTCGAGATTGCTCCAACAGCAGTTCCTGCAACAACGTTGAACAGACGGTCTTCATGCTACCAATTGAGCCCATCAGAGAACACGTTGTAGTGTGCAGGCCAGTGCCTGTTGACTCCTGTCTACACTCGAAGCCCGGGTGTCTCACTTGCAAAGCTCTTGAGAATGGTACGCACAGGGTCGCTGCACTAACTTCTTGTCGAGATTGCTCCAACAGCAGTTCATGCAACAACGTTGAACGGACGGTCTTCATGCTACCAATTGAGCCCTTCAGAGAACACGTTGTAGTGTGCAGGCCAGTGCCTGTTGACTCCTGTCAACACTCGAAGCCCGGGTGTCTTGCAAAGCTCTTGAGAATGGTACGCACAGGGTCGCTGCACTAACTTCTTGTCGAGATTGCTCCAACAGCAGTTCATGCAACAACGTTGAACGGACGGTCTTCATGCTACCAATTGAGCCCTTCAGAGAACACGTTGTAGTGTGCAGGCCAGTGCCTGTTGACTCCTGTCTACACTCGAAGCTCGGGTGTCTCACTTGCAAAGCTCTTGAGAATGGTACGCACAGGGTCGCTGCACTAACTTCTTGTCGAGATTGCTCCAACAGCAGTTCCTGCAACAACGTTGAACAGACGGTCTTCATGCTACCAATTGAGCCCATCAGAGAACACGTTGTAGTGTGCAGGCCAGTGCCTGTTGACTCCTGTCTACACTCGAAGCCCGGGTGTCTCACTTGCAAAGCTCTTGAGAATGGTACGCACAGGGTCGCTGCACTAACTTCTTGTCGAGATTGCTCCAACAGCAGTTCATGCAACAACGTTGAACGGACGGTCTTCATGCTACCAATTGAGCCCTTCAGAGAACACGTTGTAGTGTGCAGGCCAGTGCCTGTTGACTCCTGTCAACACTCGAAGCCCGGGTGTCTTGCAAAGCTCTTGAGAATGGTACGCACAGGGTCGCTGCACTAACTTCTTGTCGAGATTGCTCCAACAGCAGTTCATGCAACAACGTTGAACAGACGGTCTTCATGCTACCAATTGAGCCCTTCAGAGAACACGTTGTAGTGTGCAGGCCAGTGCCTGTTGACTCCTGTCAACACTCGAAGCCCGGGTGTCTCACTTGCAAAGCTCTTGAGAATGGTACGCAAAGGGTCGCTGCACTAACTTCTTGTCGAGATTGCTCCAACAGCAGTTCCTGCAACAACGTTGAACGGACGGTCTTCATGCTACCAGTTGAGCCCTTCAGAGAACACGTAGTAGTGTGCAGGCCAGGGTTCCTGTCACCACTCGAATCCCGGCGGGCAGTAGGCGGGCGGGGGCGCCTGCAGGCTCCTGAGGATGTCCTCGACGGACGGCACGCACAGCGTCCGGTTCGGCGGGCGCTTCTTGCCGGCGCCCAGCAGCAGCTGCTGCTTTTTTTTAGCGGCCCCGCCGCCGCCGCCGCCGCCGCCGACGCGGGCCCGCTTCCGCAGCCGCGCCGCCTGCAGCAGCTGCTTGCGGGCGGTGCTGAAGGGATAGTGCGGCTTCGCGACGACGCGCGTGCCGGCGGGGATGGAGGCGGCCGTCCGGAGGAAGATTCTGTCCTGGCACTGTATGTACTCCGCGTTGTGAGGGCCGCCTGGAGAGGCTGTCGGGACGTAGTGCACTAACGACGAATTCGCAGCTTCCGACGTGTCGACGGCCCTGTCCACCTTGTACTTGTTCAGACCCGTGTAGATGATCGAATTCCCGGCTAGGTCGTGAGTGGGCACTTTCCTCACAGCGAAGTGCCGTCGGTTCTTCGGGTCGATCTCGTCGGGCGACAAAGCAGTTCCCAGGACTTCTCCAAGGTACACAGCCTTCGGCACCTGGCAAACGGTCGTCAGCGTCTTCGCCCGCCCCTGGCCAGTGAGCTTCACCATGTGCTTCACGTTCAGGCTGGTCGCAGGGGTGGGGCTAGACACCCTGTGGACCCACGAAAGGGTCCCCACCGCAGGAACCCGGTGCTGCTTCTTCACGGGGAGGCTCAGAGCGGCCTCCACCGAGTCCCAGTCTACCTCAACGAGATCGCCGCAGGCTGGCTCCCCGCTCGGAGCCTTCTTCTCCCCCGACTGCTCGCGGACGGTGCGGCAGAGGTTCTCCGGTATGGAGTCCACCCGTCGGCCGACCCGCAGCGCCGTCTTCCCGCGCACGCGCTCCAGGTACCGTATCCTCACGAATCCGAGGAACCGGTTGAGCACGACGCCCAGCTCGCTGACCTGCTGCGGCGCATCCTCCCGGATGATGCAGACTATCGTGCGGTCGGCCATTTTGTTATGTTGTGTGTTATCGGGGCATGCAGAGGTCGATGACGCCCCCTTTTGACTGAGTCCACCTGTGCACTGTGGGGAATACTCGAGATAGTGACACTTCAACTTGTTTGAGGCTAGTCACACACAACGCGATAAGCTGTCAGCCGTCTCTTTTCAATAAATGACAAGCATACATGTAACGTTAGCTACCAGCAAAAAAGACTCGCTTTGCAGTTGTATTGTTTCTTCCCCGCCCTTCTCTCTGGTGCAATCGCCACCACGTAATCGTTTAAGTTAGAGTGCAAAGTATCTGTGGCGATAATCTGCTTTGCGGAATCGAGTCTGATCGCCGCAGGCTGGCTCCCCGCTCGGGGCCTTCTTCTCCCCCGGCTGCTCGCGGACGGTGCGGCAGAGGTTCTCCGGTATGGAGGCCACGCGTCGGCCGACCCGCAGCGCCGTCTTCCCGCGCACGCGCTCCAGGTACCGTATCCTCACGAACCCGAGGAACCGGTTGAGCACGACGCCCAGCTCGCTGACCTGCTGCGGCGCATCCTCCCGGATGATGTAGACTATCGTGCGGTCGGCCATTTTGTTATGTTGTGTGTTATCGGGGCATGCAGAGGTCGATGACGCCCCCTTTTGACTGAGCCCACCTGTGCACTGTGGGGAATACTCGAGATAGTGACACTTCAACTTGTTTGAGGCTAGTCACACACAACGCGATAAGCTGTCAGCCGTCTCTTTTCAATAAATGACAAGCATACATGTAACGTTAGCTACCAGCAAAAAAGACTCGCTTTGCAGTTGTATTGTTTCTTCCCCGCCCTTCTCTCTGGTGCAATCGCCACCACGCAATCGTTTAAGTTAGAGTGCAAAGTATCTGTGGCGATAATCTGCTTTGCGGAATCGAGTCTGATCGCCGCAGGCTGGCTCCCCGCTCGGGGCCTTCTTCTCCCCCGGCTGCTCGCGGACGGTGCGGCAGAGGTTCTCCGGTATGGAGGCCACGCGTCGGCCGACCCGCAGCGCCGTCTTCCCGCGCACGCGCTCCAGGTACCGTATCCTCACGAACCCGAGGAACCGGTTGAGCACGACGCCCAGCTCGCTGACCTGCTGCGGCGCATCCTCCCGGATGATGTAGACTATCGTGCGGTCGGCCATTTTGTTATGTTGTGTGTTATCGGGGCATGCAGAGGTCGATGACGCCCCCTTTTGACTGAGTCCACCTGTGCACTGTGGGGAATACTCGAGATAGTGACACTTCAACTTGTTTGAGGCTAGTCACACACAACGCGATAAGCTGTCAGCCGTCTCTTTTCAATAAATGACAAGCATACATGTAACGTTAGCTACCAGCAAAAAAGACTCGCTTTGCGGTTGTATTGTTTCTTCCCCGCCCTTCTCTCTGGTGCAATCGCCACCACGTAATCGTTTAAGTTAGAGTGCAAAGTATCTGTGGCGATAATCTGCTTTGCGGAATCGAGTCTGATCGCCGCTGGCTGGCTCCCCGCTCGGGGCCTTCATCTCCCCCGGCTGCTCGCGGACGGTGCGGCAGAGGTTCTCCGGTATGGAGGCCACGCGTCGGCCGACCCGCAGCGCCGTCTTCCCGCGCACGCGCTCCAGGTACCGTATCCTCACGAACCCGAGGAACCGGTTGAGCACGACGCCCAGCTCGCTGACCTGCTGCGGCGCATCCTCCCGGATGATGTAGACTATCGTGCGGTCGGCCATTTTGTTATGTTGTGTGTTATCGGGGCATGCAGAGGTCGATGACGCCCCCTTTTGACTGAGTCCACCTGTGCACTGTGGGGAATACTCGAGATAGTGACACTTCAACTTGTTTGAGGCTAGTCACACACAACGCGATAAGCTGTCAGCCGTCTCTTTTCAATAAATGACAAGCATACATGTAACGTTAGCTACCAGCAAAAAAGACTCGCTTTGCGGTTGTATTGTTTCTTCCCCGCCCTTCTCTCTGGTGCAATCGCCACCACGTAATCGTTTAAGTTAGAGTGCAAAGTATCTGTGGCGATAATCTGCTTTGCGGAATCGAGTCTGATCGCCGCTGGCTGGCTCCCCGCTCGGGGCCTTCATCTCCCCCGGCTGCTCGCGGACGGTGCGGCAGAGGTTCTCCGGTATGGAGGCCACGCGTCGGCCGACCGTAGCGCCGTCTTCCCGCGCACGCGCTCCAGGTACCGTATCCTCACGAACCCGAGGAACCGGTTGAGCACGACGCCCAGCTCGCTGACCTGCTGCGGCGCATCCTCCCGGATGATGTAGACTATCGTGCGGTCGCCCATTATGTTATGTTGTGTGTTATCGGGGCATGCAGAGGTCGATGACGCCCCCTTTTGACTGAGTCCACCTGTGCACTGTGGGGAATACTCGAGATAGTGACACTTCAACTTGTTTGAGGCTAGTCACACACAACGCGATAAGCTGTCAGCCGTCTCTTTTCAATAAATGACAAGCATACATGTAACGTTAGCTACCAGCAAAAAAGACTCGCTTTGCAGTTGTATTGTTTCTTCCCCGCCCTTCTCTCTGGTGCAATCGCCACCACGTAATCGTTTAAGTTAGAGTGCAAAGTATCTGTGGCGATAATCTGCTTTGCGGAATCGAGTCTGATCGCCGCAGGCTGGCTCCCCGCTCGGGGCCTTCTTCTCCCCCGGCTGCTCGCGGACGGTGCGGCAGAGGTTCTCCGGTATGGAGGCCACGCGTCGGCCGACCCGCAGCGCCGTCTTCCCGCGCACGCGCTCCAGGTACCGTATCCTCACGAACCCGAGGAACCGGTTGAGCACGACGCCCAGCTCGCTGACCTGCTGCGGCGCATCCTCCCGGATGATGTAGACTATCGTGCGGTCGGCCATTTTGTTATGTTGTGTGTTATCGGGGCATGCAGAGGTCGATGACGCCCCCTTTTGACTGAGTCCACCTGTGCACTGTGGGGAATACTCGAGATAGTGACACTTCAACTTGTTTGAGGCTAGTCACACACAACGCGATAAGCTGTCAGCCGTCTCTTTTCAATAAATGACAAGCATACATGTAACGTTAGCTACCAGCAAAAAAGACTCGCTTTGCGGTTGTATTGTTTCTTCCCCGCCCTTCTCTCTGGTGCAATCGCCACCACGTAATCGTTTAAGTTAGAGTGCAAAGTATCTGTGGCGATAATCTGCTTTGCGGAATCGAGTCTGATCGCCGCTGGCTGGCTCCCCGCTCGGGGCCTTCATCTCCCCCGGCTGCTCGCGGACGGTGCGGCAGAGGTTCTCCGGTATGGAGGCCACGCGTCGGCCGACCGTAGCGCCGTCTTCCCGCGCACGCGCTCCAGGTACCGTATCCTCACGAACCCGAGGAACCGGTTGAGCACGACGCCCAGCTCGCTGACCTGCTGCGGCGCATCCTCCCGGATGATGTAGACTATCGTGCGGTCGGCCATTTTGTTATGTTGTGTGTTATCGGGGCATGCAGAGGTCGATGACGCCCCCTTTTGACTGAGTCCACCTGTGCACTGTGGGGAATACTCGAGATAGTGACACTTCAACTTGTTTGAGGCTAGTCACACACAACGCGATAAGCTGTCAGCCGTCTCTTTTCAATAAATGACAAGCATACATGTAACGTTAGCTACCAGCAAAAAAGACTCGCTTTGCAGTTGTATTGTTTCTTCCCCGCCCTTCTCTCTGGTGCAATCGCCACCACGTAATCGTTTAAGTTAGAGTGCAAAGTATCTGTGGCGATAATCTGCTTTGCGGAATCGAGTCTGATCGCCGCAGGCTGGCTCCCCGCTCGGGGCCTTCTTCTCCCCCGGCTGCTCGCGGACGGTGCGGCAGAGGTTCTCCGGTATGGAGGCCACGCGTCGGCCGACCCGCAGCGCCGTCTTCCCGCGCACGCGCTCCAGGTACCGTATCCTCACGAACCCGAGGAACCGGTTGAGCACGACGCCCAGCTCGCTGACCTGCTGCGGCGCATCCTCCCGGATGATGTAGACTATCGTGCGGTCGGCCATTTTGTTATGTTGTGTGTTATCGGGGCATGCAGAGGTCGATGACGCCCCCTTTTGACTGAGCCCACCTGTGCACTGTGGGGAATACTCGAGATAGTGACACTTCAACTTGTTTGAGGCTAGTCACACACAACGCGATAAGCTGTCAGCCGTCTCTTTTCAATAAATGACAAGCATACATGTAACGTTAGCTACCAGCAAAAAAGACTCGCTTTGCAGTTGTATTGTTTCTTCCCCGCCCTTCTCTCTGGTGCAATCGCCACCACGTAATCGTTTAAGTTAGAGTGCAAAGTATCTGTGGCGATAATCTGCTTTGCGGAATCGAGTCTGATCGCCGCTGGCTGGCTCCCCGCTCGGGGCCTTCATCTCCCCCGGCTGCTCGCGGACGGTGCGGCAGAGGTTCTCCGGTATGGAGGCCACGCGTCGGCCGACCCGCAGCGCCGTCTTCCCGCGCACGCGCTCCAGGTACCGTATCCTCACGAACCCGAGGAACCGGTTGAGCACGACGCCCAGCTCGCTGACCTGCTGCGGCGCATCCTCCCGGATGATGTAGACTATCGTGCGGTCGGCCATTTTGTTATGTTGTGTGTTATCGGGGCATGCAGAGGTCGATGACGCCCCCTTTTGACTGAGTCCACCTGTGCACTGTGGGGAATACTCGAGATAGTGACACTTCAACTTGTTTGAGGCTAGTCACACACAACGCGATAAGCTGTCAGCCGTCTCTTTTCAATAAATGACAAGCATACATGTAACGTTAGCTACCAGCAAAAAAGACTCGCTTTGCAGTTGTATTGTTTCTTCCCCGCCCTTCTCTCTGGTGCAATCGCCACCACGTAATCGTTTAAGTTAGAGTGCAAAGTATCTGTGGCGATAATCTGCTTTGCGGAATCGAGTCTGATCGCCGCAGGCTGGCTCCCCGCTCGGGGCCTTCTTCTCCCCCGGCTGCTCGCGGACGGTGCGGCAGAGGTTCTCCGGTATGGAGGCCACGCGTCGGCCGACCCGCAGCGCCGTCTTCCCGCGCACGCGCTCCAGGTACCGTATCCTCACGAACCCGAGGAACCGGTTGAGCACGACGCCCAGCTCGCTGACCTGCTGCGGCGCATCCTCCCGGATGATGTAGACTATCGTGCGGTCGGCCATTTTGTTATGTTGTGTGTTATCGGGGCATGCAGAGGTCGATGACGCCCCCTTTTGACTGACACTTCAACTTGTTTGAGGCTAGTCACACACAACGCGATAAGCTGTCAGCCGTCTCTTTCCAATAAATGACAAGCATACATGTAACGTTAGCTACCAGCAAAAAAGACTCGCTTTGCAGTTGTATTGTTTCTTCCCCGCCCTTCTCTCTGGTGCAATCGCCACCACGCAATCGTTTAAGTTAGAGTGCAAAGTATCTGTGGCGATAATCTGCTTTGCGGAATCGAGTCTGATCGCCGCAGGCTGGCTCCCCGCTCGGGGCCTTCTTCTCCCCCGGCTGCTCGCGGACGGTGCGGCAGAGGTTCTCCGGTATGGAGGCCACGCGTCGGCCGACCCGCAGCGCCGTCTTCTCGCGCACGCGCTCCAGGTACCGTATCCTCACGAATCCGAGGAACCGGTTGAGCACGACGCCCAGCTCGCTGACCTGCTGCGGCGCATCCTCCCGGATGATGTAGACTATCGTGCGGTCGGCCATTTTGTTATGTTGTGTGTTATCGGGGCATGCAGAGGTCGATGACGCCCCCTTTTGACTGAGTCCACCTGTGCACTGTGGGGAATACTCGAGATAGTGACACTTCAACTTGTTTGAGGCTAGTCACACACAACGCGATAAGCTGTCAGCCGTCTCTTTTCAATAAATGACAAGCATACATGTAACGTTAGCTACCAGCAAAAAAGACTCGCTTTGCAGTTGTATTGTTTCTTCCCCGCCCTTCTCTCTGGTGCAATCGCCACCACGTAATCGTTTAAGTTAGAGTGCAAAGTATCTGTGGCGATAATCTGCTTTGCGGAATCGAGTCTGATCGCCGCTGGCTGGCTCCCCGCTCGGGGCCTTCATCTCCCCCGGCTGCTCGCGGACGGTGCGGCAGAGGTTCTCCGGTATGGAGGCCACGCGTCGGCCGACCGTAGCGCCGTCTTCCCGCGCACGCGCTCCAGGTACCGTATCCTCACGAACCCGAGGAACCGGTTGAGCACGACGCCCAGCTCGCTGACCTGCTGCGGCGCATCCTCCCGGATGATGTAGACTATCGTGCGGTCGGCCATTTTGTTATGTTGTGTGTTATCGGGGCATGCAGAGGTCGATGACGCCCCCTTTTGACTGAGTCCACCTGTGCACTGTGGGGAATACTCGAGATAGTGACACTTCAACTTGTTTGAGGCTAGTCACACACAACGCGATAAGCTGTCAGCCGTCTCTTTTCAATAAATGACAAGCATACATGTAACGTTAGCTACCAGCAAAAAAGACTCGCTTTGCAGTTGTATTGTTTCTTCCCCGCCCTTCTCTCTGGTGCAATCGCCACCACGTAATCGTTTAAGTTAGAGTGCAAAGTATCTGTGGCGATAATCTGCTTTGCGGAATCGAGTCTGATCGCCGCAGGCTGGCTCCCCGCTCGGGGCCTTCTTCTCCCCCGGCTGCTCGCGGACGGTGCGGCAGAGGTTCTCCGGTATGGAGGCCACGCGTCGGCCGACCCGCAGCGCCGTCTTCCCGCGCACGCGCTCCAGGTACCGTATCCTCACGAACCCGAGGAACCTGTTGAGCACGACGCCCAGCTCGCTGACCTGCTGCGGCGCATCCTCCCGGATGATGTAGACTATCGTGCTATGTTATTTCTTTATTCGGGGCATGCAGAGGCTATTAGCTTCATTTTGCCTCAGTTTTCCAAAATCCGTCTCAATAGCCAATTTGCTTTTCCCGCTCTATTATTTATTCTAAAATCGAGAAGCCTTTGTTTGGGCCACCCGAAGGCTTCCAAAAGGGGGACCGCCAGCGCAGCCGGCACAGCTGGCCTAACCCACGCCTCCACCGGACCCCACAACTTTTTTCATCGAAGGTCGTTTTTTGCACTTTTTTATTTTATTCTTTGAGCCGCCCGGATTTCCAAATTCTGTCATCTGACGGAATTTGGAATGGGAAACTAATGCCCTGATGCAGAGCCTCCCTTTGACTGAGTCCACCTGCATTGTAGGAAAAAAGGGACACCGGGGATCACTGGTCAATCAAACCTGTTCGACTATGTGGAAAAGCACCCGCCTTCTTCTTGTCTTGCTGTTCGCGCGTAAACAAAAGGAAGAGCCAATCGCAGAACGTCCATGATGATACGGTTGTTGATCCTCGTTTCAGTTTTTTCCTTCTTGCGATTCTTTTTTTTTTTTTTTTTGCGGCGCCGTTGACATGAGCTGCCCCCCTGAGGAAAGGTGGAGGAAGGTTGGGGGAACGGCAAGAACGTGTTTGGAATGGATAGTGTGCTCAACACCGCGCTGGTCCCGTCTGGTCGTCGTAGGTTCCAGGGAAAAGACTGCTAGACGGGAGCCTTCACGTGTTCGGCGGTTCTGCAGAGCCACGGGCCTACGGGTCAAGTGGCTACCGATTTCCCAAACTAAAGCATCAAGGCGTGGCGCACCTTGGGGCTGGAATGGATAGTGTGCTCAACGCCGCACTGGTCCCGTCGGTGCCGTGTTTCGGTCCTCAAAGCCACCGGACATAAGGCGGACCCTCATCAGCGTGTCTGCAGACAAGGCAGCGGTGTGGGTCTGGTTTGACAGGCGGCTGTTCGTAGCTCGTCACAGCCAGGACCACCCATGCTACGAGAGGCAGATCCGTCACGGGGAGCCGTGTGTACCAGTTACGAGGAGGTATTCGTGGTGGCCACCTACACTACACACTGCATGCCGTAGTGCTGCTAACGGTGTGTAGTGTATACATACACACACGTATCATATACCAAATCTGGCGGAACAACCACCCTGTTTTCGGGCGGGGCCCCTCCTAGCGGCGGGGCACTTGCCTGCCGCCACGGCGCACCACGGTCTCTCAAGCCCATCCCCACCCCCCTGGAGCTGCTTAGACTTGCCTGGTGCTGTCGGTCAATCACGAGTCTATCATAAACGGGATGGGCCCATACAACTGTGTCAGAGCAAGGGTGAAGAATTTTTGGGGGGGGGGGGGGGGGGGTGAGCATATATCACGGGGCTGGACCCACGAAGAGCTAGGGTTGCCGTCAAAGCGTGCGTGATTACACTCTGAGAAGTTTCTCCCACTGTGTTTTTCCCTCAGTAGTGAGTGTTAAAAAAGTTAACATTCACAGTAGTGAATGTTAAAAAAGTTAACATTCACAGTAGTGAATGTTAAAAAAGTTAACATTCACAGTAGTGAATGTTAAAAAAGTTAACATTCACAGTAGTGAATGTTAAAAAAGTTAACATTCACAGTAGTGAATGTTAAAAAAGTTAACATTCACAGTAGTGAATGTTAAAAAAGTTAACATTCACAGTAGTGAGTGTTAACTTTTGTTAACATTCACTACTGTGAATGTTAACAAAAGTTAACACTCACTACTTTTTTGGTTTTTTTCTTCACCAAATTTATGGCCCAAAGTGGCCAAGTATGGGTCAAAAATGCGGTTGTATGCGTAACGAACTCTTGCGTTCGTGTCCCCAGACAACCGAACCGGACGAAGGCATGTGGAACTTAGCCACAGGCTACGTCTAGGTTATGCTGAACCACGACTTTTCTGTTTCAGCATAACATAGAGGTCCAGACCTCTATGTTACACTGTACGCTTGTATTGCGGTTCAGCGTACTCCGATAGTCTACGGCTAAGCTCCAAATGCCTGGACGATGACGACTTCCAGATGCAGACTTAGAGGATGCACTTTCCCTTGAAAGTATGCTGTCGCTTGCGGATGAGATAGCAGTTGTCAACAAGCCGTTCCGGAGACTTACAGACCCAAATGGGTGGCAAACAGGCCTTTTGCCACAGTTTTTGCTTTGTACGAAAGTTAGAAAAAATCCGGGACCCCGGTCCTGCTCACACCTGCGGGAGTCGGTGAACGTGACGTGCCCTCAAAGCAAGGACCGATCCCCGCCTTTCGTGAGAAAACTGTACACCGCGAGAATGGGACGTATACCGCCCCAGGCGCCCGTTTCGGCTTCTTCGCTCCCCATACACCGCCGTCAGGACTCCGGTTGTCAGCTTCTCAACGGGTTCATGGAACTTGTGGCGACCGCCAGCGCGGTCGGGAGGGTCGCGGATTGTACTACAACAAGCACTTTGCGGCGATCTCCCGCGAGTCGACAAGACTTGACACAATACATTTCGTTGACCGCACTACTCTGAACCCAAACTGGATCATGGTTTCAGGTGGCAGTTGATCATGGACAAAGGGTTCTACTCTACGCGGGCCAGTTTCCGCGCATTGCGCTGTGGCTGAAATGAAATTAAGACGCGTCACTGGCAAACCACGGTTGAAACCGGAAATTGATGAGGGGGGGAGGGAATTGTTTCGCTGACCGCACCACCCTGAGCCCAAATCCTGGACGTGGTTTCGGGTGGCAAATGATCATGATCAGAAGGTCCTACTTGGGCGGTTCAGTTTCCTCACGCATTGCATGTGGCTAAAAGTACTCGAGGGACTGCCTTGTGCTCATTTCGAAGGAGGCTAGAGGGGGAGAAAATCTACAAAGTGGGTCTTTTTGTTGAACGCCTACGCCCGCCACTAAACCCAGATTCACCTGTGTTTCGTGTGGGCTACCGCACATTTACCTCCTTTGATCATTTGCAGCTGGCAGCCTCCTCAAGTATTTCCTACAAAGCAGGTGCTTATACAAAAAAAAAGCGATGGAAGGAGCGTCTTCTTCCCGCACATTATGCTGCATTCCTGAAGCTCCACACTCAGGCTCCTTTAGCGTTGGCATGCTCGTGATCACGGCGGAATGGACGTAGACAGCGCGCGTTGTGCAGTCAGCACGTTCCGGTATTTGTGGAGCCCGGATGGTACCCGCGCATTACCCGCGCATGCAGATGCAGAACAGAGTGGACTGGCGGAACAGTAGCGTTCAACATTCGACACAGGCATCGGCGAACGCTAATTTGGCACAGCCAGCTGGATGGCACACACACTACGACGATCGATACAGACCGGCTGCTTCAGGATGAACACAGCTGCCCCCGGGACAGCAGAGTTAACTGGCGAAACAGTGGGGTTCAACATTCGACACAAGCAGGCATCTGAGAAGCGTGATTTTGGTCTCCGCGCGTCCGGACAGATGTAGTGGATGGCACACACACTCGACGATCGATACAGACCGGGCGCATGCAGTTGTGCAGAAGGGCTGCTTCACAGAAAGATGGACGTTTACCGCGTGCAAACAGTGCTTCGGGGTGGACAAGGTACAGCCTTGAGAATGTACAGCGCCGCCTGCTACTACTAGCAGGGGTCGACAAGCTAGTGTTCAGCGAGACGTCGACAGCGAGCACGTGTTGTGCGGCCAGTGCTTCGGGATGAACAATGCATCCCCCTGGGACAGCTGGCGTGGTATCCACGCATACGGATACGAATAAACGGGCACGGGCCGAGCCAGCCTGATGGCACACACAATGCGACGATCGATACAACCCGAAGTCATGCAGTTTGTGCAGACAGTGCCGCAAGACGCCTTCGAAGAGCTGCTCCTGGAGTCGACAAGAACGTGTTCGCAGCGAGATGGACGTCGACAGCGAGCACGTGCTGTGCGGCATGAACAAACGCATCCCCCGGGGAGAGCAGGGCCCTGAGGATGTGCGGCGCCTGTGAAACTAGCCTGGTATCCACGCGTACGGATACGAATAAACGGGCACGGGCCTAGCCAGCCGGATGGCACACACAGTGCGACGATCGATACAACCCGAATTCATGCAGTTTGTGCAGGCAGTACCGCAGAACGCCTTCAAAGAGCTGCTCTTGGAGGGTCGACAAGAACGTGTTCAGCGAAATGGACGTGGACAGCGAGCACGTGCTGTGCGGCCAGTGCTTCGGGATGAACAAGGCATCCCCCGGGGAGAGAAGAGCCCTGAGGATGTGCGGCGCCGCGTCCGCAGCGCCCGGATGCGCGTGGTAGTCGGGGGCGACCGGGTCAAAGTCGAAGCAGCGGGTGCCGGAGTCGTATTTGCTGTTCTCGTAGCACAGCGGGCGCTGCTCCGGGGGGAGGACGTACACCTCTTTCTGGCCGAAGACCTGGATCAGGAGGCTGTGCTCGTCGTCCGAGTGCAGGCCGGTCCGAGACCCCGCGGGGCCCATCCAGAAGTAGGTGGCCGCGTAGAACTCCGGTCCGAACAGGTCCGAAGGCGAGACGTCGGCCCGCGCCTCGGGGAACGCGTCGAACACCTCGTCGAACTGCTTGAGGTAGCCGGAGTGCTTGTCGCCCGCCTCGAGGCGATCCACGAAGGCCGCGAGCGTGTCGGGCCGTTTCCGGGTCGGCGCCGCGGTCTCTTCGTTCGAAACGCTGATTTGCACCGGGATGTCGGCTTTGAAGAACGCGGGGGTCCACTTTCCGACGGCGGGCCACCTACCGCAGCCGACGCCGCTGATCACGACGGGCCGCCGGGGGTAGACGTACTCCGAAGAGAAGACGGCCACCCCAGGCCATGGTATTCGAGGGATATCGTTTGGGGTGTGTTCTCCCATCCCCCTTTTGTGAGAGTTGAAGTTTGCTTGAGAATCCGGGATTTTCGAGTCTCCTGGCATTTTGAAGCTAATACGTATTTCGGGGCATGCATGGCTTCTTTCGTGTACATTTTACGTGCTTGACAAAAACTCGTTGATGTAATTTTTTAGCGTAGAAGTCCTTCTGCGTGTAACAGTGCAGTGTTAGTACCAATTAGTAGTTGGCGGCGCAATACATGCAACGTTCCGCTTGCGCGAAACCAAAAGTCAGACGCATGCTGACTGCTTCCCTACTTTCTCCCAACGACAGCAAGTGTCGTCGAAACCCTCGTCGAACTGCTTGAGGTAGCCGGAGTGCTTGTCGCCCGCCTCGAGGCGATCCACGAAGGCCGCGAGCGTGTCGGGCCGTTTCCGGGTCGGCGCCGCGGTCTCTTCGTTCGAAACGCTGATTTGCACCGGGATGTCGGCTTTGAAGAACGCGGGGGTCCACTTTCCGACGGCGGGCCACCTACCGCAGCCGACGCCGCTGATCACGACGGGCCGCCGGGGGTAGACGTACTCCGAAGAGAAGACGGCCACCCCAGGCCATGGTATTCGAGGGATATCGTTTGGGGTGTGTTCTCCCATCCCCCTTTTGTTAGAGTTGAAGTTTGCTTGAGAATCCGGGATTTTCGAGTCTCCTGGGCACTTTGAAGCTAATACGTATTTCGGGGCATGCATGGCTTCTTTCGTGTACATTTTACGTGCTTGACAAAAACTCGTTGATGTAATTTTTAGCGTAGAAGTCCTTCTGCGTGTAACAGTGCAGTGTTAGTACCAATTAGTAGTTGGCGGCGCAATACATGCAACGTTCCGCTTGCGCGAAAGCAAAAGTCAGACGCATGCTGACTGCTTCCCTACTTTCTCCCAACGACAGCAAGTGTCGTCGAAACCCTCGTCGAACTGCTTGAGGTAGCCGGAGTGCTTGTCGCCCGCCTCGAGGCGATCCACGAAGGCCGCGAGCGTGTCGGGCCGTTTCCGGGTCGGCGCCGCGGTCTCTTCGTTCGAAACGCTGATTTGCACCGGGATGTCGGCTTTGAAGAACGCGGGGGTCCACTTTCCGACGGCGGGCCACCTACCGCAGCCGACGCCGCTGATCACGACGGGCCGCCGGGGGTAGACGTACTCCGAAGAGAAGACGGCCACCCCAGGCCATGGTATTCGAGGGATATCGTTTGGGGTGTGTTCTCCCATCCCCCTTTTGTGAGAGTTGAAGTTTGCTTGAGAATCCGGGATTTTCGAGTCTCCTGGCATTTTGAAGCTAATACGTATTTCGGGGCATGCATGGCTTCTTTCGTGTACATTTTACGTGCTTGACAAAAACTCGTTGATGTAATTTTTTAGCGTAGAAGTCCTTCTGCGTGTAACAGTGCAGTGTTAGTACCAATTAGTAGTTGGCGGCGCAATACATGCAACGTTCCGCTTGCGCGAAACCAAAAGTCAGACGCATGCTGACTGCTTCCCTACTTTCTCCCAACGACAGCAAGTGTCGTCGAAACCCTCGTCGAACTGCTTGAGGTAGCCGGAGTGCTTGTCGCCCGCCTCGAGGCGATCCACGAAGGCCGCGAGCGTGTCGGGCCGTTTCCGGGTCGGCGCCGCGGTCTCTTCGTTCGAAACGCTGATTTGCACCGGGATGTCGGCTTTGAAGAACGCGGGGGTCCACTTTCCGACGGCGGGCCACCTACCGCAGCCGACGCCGCTGATCACGACGGGCCGCCGGGGGTAGACGTACTCCGAAGAGAAGACGGCCACCCCAGGTCATGGTATTCGAGGGATATCGTTTGGGGTGTGTTCTCCCATCCCCCTTTGGCAGAATGAAGTCTTTTTGAGACAAAAACTCGTTTTTTTAGAGTTGTATTTTTAGTGTAGAAGTTTTTGTGTGCAGCAGTGCAAAGTAGTGTATTTACCCTACGTAAGGAATTCTGATCAACCACCAAAACACGCTGGCCTGCACAATGCATTGAAGGGCAACCCGCAAGATTGTAGTACTAAAAAGAAAACCGATGAAACCGGACACAATGTTATATGTCCGGCGTCGTCGGAATAGGGTTAAAATGTGTTAAAAAGCGACAGTTGGCGGCGTAGGAGTATGGGTAGACTACATTGGATCAGCATCCTGTGTTGATGATGAAACCATTCATAACTCCTCGGGGTCCGCTGCTAGTCGGTCTGTCATAGGCAGAGGACTCCAGAGAGCCTTGCGCCGACAGCCGGGCGGAAGAGTAAAGAGTCCTCCCTCGCCCGCGAGGTCGAGGGCACCGCGGAAGCCGGGCTGAGGCGCCTCCTGGGCGCCTTGGGCTACACCGACGAGGCCCCCCCGAAGGGCGTCGCCCAGTGGGTACTGGCGTGGCTCGCAGTCGTGTCGGCGCCTTCCGCCACCGAGGACGAGTTCGCAGACCTGTTGCGCTCGTCCCCGAGGGCACCGCGGAAGCCGGGCTGAGGCGCCTCCTGGGCGCCTTGGGCTACACCGACGAGGAGGCCCCCCCGGAGGGCGTCGCCCAGTGGGTACTGGCGTGGCTCGCAGTCGTGTCGGCGCCTTCCGCCACCGAGGACGAGTTCGCAGACCTGTTGCGCTCGTCCCCGAAGGCACCGCGGAAGCCGGGCTGAGGCGCCTCCTGGGCGCCTTGGGCTACACCGACGAGGAGGCCCCCCCGGAGGGCGTCGCCCAGTGGGTACTGGCGTGGCTCGCAGTCGTGTCGGCGCCTTCCGCCACCGAGGACGAGTTCGCAGACCTGTTGCGCTCGTCCCCGAGGGCACCGCGGAAGCCGGGCTGAGGCGCCTCCTGGGCGCCTTGGGCTACACCGACGAGGAGGCCCCCCCGGAGGGCGTCGCCCAGTGGGTACTGGCGTGGCTCGCAGTCGTGTCGGCGCCTTCCGCCACCGAGGACGAGTTCGCAGACCTGTTGCGCTCGTCCCCGAAGGCACCGCGGAAGCCGGGCTGAGGCGCCTCCTGGGCGCCTTGGGCTACACCGACGAGGAGGCCCCCCCGGAGGGCGTCGCCCAGTGGGTACTGGCGTGGCTCGCAGTCGTGTCGGCGCCTTCCGCCACCGAGGACGAGTTCGCAGACCTGTTGCGCTCGTCCCCGAGGGCACCGCGGAAGCCGGGCTGAGGCGCCTCCTGGGCGCCTTGGGCTACACCGACGAGGAGGCCCCCCCGGAGGGCGTCGCCCAGTGGGTACTGGCGTGGCTCGCAGTCGTGTCGGCGCCTTCCGCCACCGAGGACGAGTTCGCAGACCTGTTGCGCTCGTCCCCGAGGGCACCGCGGAAGCCGGGCTGAGGCGCCTCCTGGGCGCCTTGGGCTACACCGACGAGGAGGCCCCCCCGGAGGGCGTCGCCCAGTGGGTACTGGCGTGGCTCGCAGTCGTGTCGGCGCCTTCCGCCACCGAGGACGAGTTCGCAGACCTGTTGCGCTCGTCCCCGAGGGCACCGCGGAGCCGGGCTGAGGCGCCTCCTGGGCGCCTTGGGCTACACCGACGAGGAGGCCCCCCCGGAGGGCGTCGCCCAGTGGGTACTGGCGTGGCTCGCAGTCGTGTCGGCGCCTTCCGCCACCGAGGGCGAGTTCGCAGACCTGTTGCGCTCGTCCCCGAAGGCCGCGCCCCCACAAACATGGCCCGTTTTGAAGCCTTACTACCTACCCGCGTCTCATGCTCGCAGCCCCAGCAGCTGCGGCTGCATTTGTGACGCACATGCTGAAGTGCGTGGTTCTTCGGGAAAACGGATGGACGCCAAGCTCTTAAAACCGAGGGAGAAGCTGAAGCAGGAAACCCGCCCAGCCTAGAAGCGCAAGACAGCGGACACTAAGCCACCCGGCAAAACAACCACTAAGCAGCGCATGCCCTTGCTCCGCCTGGGTTTTGTCGTCTTAACAGCACTCTCTCGCTTTGCGGTTCAACACCGCCACGGCATGATCCAGCCGCCGCCGCCGTCATCACGAACTGCCGCGATAATTGCTTCGTTACACGAATGCTTCAGCCAACGTGACCTTTTCCGGCCAGGCTGGATCCGGGGCGGGTTCTTAGGAGTAAACAGGGACGAGGTACCCGTATGGGTCCTGGTGGCCATTGCTACTGCGCTGACCTTTCCCGACGGATCAGGCTACATCTGGGGCGGCACCCGTGGGTCAAAAGGCCAGTAGCCGTGTTGTGTATAAGGCTTCGTGGGGGCCTGGTCGACCACCTCATCACTACAGGGCACAAACCTTTCTCGACAGTGATTGGACAGTCGGGATTGCCGGGGGCGCGTCTCCATGAAGAAGAGAATTGTAAAGCAAGACCTGCCCCCTGCGCCTGCTGTCTCCGGCTGCTTCGGCAGACGACACATACTACTACTAGACCAAGGGCTTTCTTTGGCGACGCGCCTCTTCAGGAAGGCTTCACAGCAACCTAGCGGCTTGCCTTTCATTGTCATCCGACATCAACGGCAACATGGTAATCACCCACCCCTGACAGAGTAATGTACCTGGGTACTCCGGGGTTGCTTCCACCAGTCAAAGCAAACAGATGATGGTGAAGCTTCTGACTGATGCTGCAAACATAATAAAATCCGGCTTCTATGTCCCTCGAAACGGCCTGTCGCGAGAGATTCCCTCCGAAACGTCAATTGAAGAGTTGCGCGACACATGGCCAAAGACACGTGTCAGGGTAAACTACAAGCTCTTGCTTTGAGAAGCATATTATACGCGAACTCGCGCGCAAAGCCCTCGTGTGTGAACTTGTCAACATAGCCGACAGTAGTTGGTAGTCCAACTACTGGCGGCCATGTTGCTACCCTACATATTGAAGCAGCTGCCACACCTATCCTACCCTAGAAAAGCCATATGTTCGGACTCTCAATCGGTACTGCGAATTCTCGAAAAGGGAGTTCGAAGACAGTCCGACAAAACGACTGAATTGATCTGGAAAAGGTGGCACTTCTTGCTAGCAAATAGAGCTACAATTTCTACGTGTCAGGGTTCATTCCAAGCGTTTCTTTCACCGTGGTCGACGTTCGGACCTGGAACTCCATACATTTCAAGGCGGAATTCGTCTCGCGCTTCCACGTGCTGTCACAGAAAACGCTGTCGCAGCAGGCTGCACAGAGTGTGCGGCACTTTGTGATGTCACAGGTACGCTGAAACTGCGAAAACACCGCAGGAGATGCTTGCCGCTTTCTCGACAGTCTATATATGGGCAGTCTAACCAAATCCGCCCGGGATTGGGCCATCATACAGAGAACCCCAGGCACTTGCACCAGTCACACAAGTGAGTAGTCACGCCTTAGCAGTCCCAGGGCTCTTCCCACCCACTTAAATGTGTTCTCGTGGCCATCGCTACCGAGAGAACGACGAGCTAGAGTACAGGGTATCATCTCTTCCTTCAAGGAATACCCGGCCAGTATTCCCCGCACGTCAAGTGATACTCACTGCGCCTTTGGGTTAACATGGATTCTCCTATAGATCGCAGCGTGTTGTCGTACGCTTTGCTGCGAGCGGCTCAAGGAATACCCGCCAATATTCCCCACACGTCAAGTGATACTCACTTGCACCTTTGGGGTAACATGGATTCTCCTATAGATCGCAGCGTGCTGTCGTACGCTTTGCTGCGAGCGGCTCAAGGAATACCCGCCAATATTCCCCACACGTCAAGTGATACTCACTTACGCCTTTGGGATAACATGGATTCTCCTATAGATCGCAGCGTGCTGTCGTACGCTTTGCTGCGAGCGGCTCAAGGAATACCCGCCAATATTCCCCACACGTCAAGTGATACTCACTTGCACCTTTGGGGTAACATGGATTCTCCTATAGATCGCAGCGTGCTGTCGTACGCTTTGCTGCGAGCGGCTCAAGGAATACCCGCCAATATTCCCCACACGTCAAGTGATACTCACTTACGCCTTTGGGGTAACATGGATTCTCCTATAGATCGCAGCGTGCTGTCGTACGCTTTGCTGCGAGCGGCTCAAGGAATACCCGCCAATATTCCCCACACGTCAAGTGATACTCACTTGCACCTTTGGGGTAACATGGATTCTCCTGCGTGCTGTCGTACGCTTTGCTGCGAGCGGCTCAAGGAATACCCGCCAATATTCACCACACGTCAAGTGATACTCACTTGCGCCTTTGGGTTAACATGGATTCTCCTTTAGATCGCAGCGTGCTGTTGTGTACGCCTTGCTGCGAGTGGGGTAGCTGGCGGGAACGTCTTCCGTCCCACGGCTGCAGGACACCATTTTCTTTAATGAACGCCCACGTGCGCGGATCTCCGGCGTGGGTGTCAAAATGTAGTCCAAAACGGTCGCCCCACCCTTCCCTGATCGCGGGACCGCAAAGGCGCTGCGTCACTTTGAAATACAAGTCAGACAATCAGACAACAGAGGGCAGTCCGCATGAGCAGTCCGCATGGGCAGTCCATATGGGCAGTCCGCATGAGCAGTCCGTATGGGCAGTCCGCATGGGCAGTCCATATGGGCAGCAGTCCGCATGAGCAGTCCATATGGGCAGTCCGCATGAGCAGTCCATATGGGCAGTCCGCATGAGCAGTCCGTATGGGCAGTCCGCATGGGCAGTCCATATGGGCAGCAGTCCGCATGGGCAGTCCGCATGGGCAGTCCGCATGAGCAGTCCACATGAGCAGTCCGCATGAGCAGTCCACATGAGCAGTCCGCATGGGCAGTCCGCATGAGCAGTCCACATGGGCAGTCCCTATGGGCAGTCCCTATGGGCAGTCTGCATGGGCAGTCCATATGGGCAGCAGTCCGCATGGGCAGTCCGCATGGGCAGTCCGCATGAGCAGTCCACATGAGCAGTCCGCATGAGCAGTCCACATGAGCAGTCCACATGAGCAGTCCGCATGAGCAGTCCACATGAGCAGTCCGCATGGGCAGTCCGCATGAGCAGTCCATATGGGCAGTCCCTATGGGCAGTCTGCATGGGCAGTCCATATGGGCAGCAGTCCGCATGGGCAGTCCGCATGGGCAGTCCGCATGAGCAGTCCACATGAGCAGTCCGCATGAGCAGTCCACATGAGCAGTCCACATGAGCAGTCCGCATGAGCAGTCCACATGAGCAGTCCGCATGGGCAGTCCGCATGAGCAGTCCATATGGGCAGTCCCTATGGGCAGTCTGCATGGGCAGTCCATATGGGCAGCAGTCCGCATGGGCAGTCCACATGAGCAGTCCGCATGGGCAGTCCATATGGACAGACCGCATGAGCACCACATGGGCAGTCCTTATGGACAGACCGCATGGGCACCACGGTAGTCCACATGGGCAGTCCGCATGGACAGACCGCATGGGCACCACATGGGCAGTCCGCATGGGCAGTCCATATGGGCAGTCCGCATGAGCAGTCCGCATGGGCAGTCCGCATGAGCAGTCCACATGGGCAGTCCCTATGGGCAGTCTGCATGGGCAGTCCATATGGGCAGCAGTCCGCATGGGCAGTCCGCATGGGCAGTCCGCATGAGCAGTCCACATGAGCAGTCCACATGAGCAGTCCACATGAGCTGTCCACATGAGCAGTCCACATGAGCAGTCCACATGAGCAGTCCACATGAGCAGTCCGTATGGGCAGTCCGCATGAGCAGTCCGCATGAGCAGTCCGCATGAGCAGTCCGCATGGGCAGTCCATATGGGCAGTCCGCATGAGCAGTCCACATGGGCAGTCCCTATGGGCAGTCTGCATGGGCAGTCCATATGGGCAGCAGTCCGCATGGGCAGTCCGCATGAGCAGTCCACATGAGCAGTCCGCATGGGCAGTCCATATGGACAGACCGCATGGGCACCACATAGGCAGTCCTTATGGACAGACCGCATGGGCACCACGGCAGTCCACATGGGCAGTCCGCATGGACAGACCGCATGGGCACCACATAGGCAGTCCTTATGGACAGACCGCATGGGCACCACGGCAGTCCACATGGGCAGTCCGCATGGGCAGTCCGCATGGGCAGTCCGCATGGGCAGTCCGCATGAGCAGTCCGCATGAGCAGTCCGCATGAGCAGTCCGCATGGGCAGTCCGCATGAGCAGTCCGCATGGGAGGTCCGCATGGGCAGTCCGCATGAGCTGTCCGCATGGGAGGTCCGCATGGGCAGTCCGCATGAGCTGAGGTCCGCATGGGCAGTCCGTATGGAAGCGGCGGCCCAGTGCTCCACTGTCGACCTCCTACTATTCCGGCTTGACAGCATCGCAGGTAGAACTGATTCGCAGAAAGGAAAGCCTTCGCAGTGGTTGTTGTGTTGAAGGGAGGCACGACGCCCCAAGTTCAAAAGCAAGCGCACGCTTTGGGAGGTATCCCGAGATCTAAAACGAGAGAAAGACGAGTAAGAGTGCAGGGATCCATCTCCCCGGGGAGTGTTAGGTTCCATCCGTCCCTTCGGCACTGCTCCGGCAGGCTAAGTCGTTTCAGTAACGCTGCCATGGGCGACGGCGCCGAAGTAACCTTGGTCTGCACTCGCTTTTTAGTAAGCTGCGTCCCTCTACGACGCCAAAAGGAGCCGCGTCCCACCAGCTTGCCACTGTCACACCACGCAAGCTGCTGTATGCCGCTGCTGGTTGGTACAAATCGCAGCACATGGACATGATTCGTGGGACCGCTGAGCACAAAGTCACCAGTTCCCAAAACACCGCAACGGAGCAGACAGTAGGCTCGGTCAGACTGATCCCTCACACCGAAGTGATCACAGGTTGCCTTGTACACAGGGCTGACCACGATGCGAGCGCTGGATGCACGGGGGCTTGTAAGTAGCCTTGTAAGTAGCTGCGTCCCTTGATGAAGGAAGAACGACTGACCGGTTGGGGCTCCATGTCCGCATCTGCTGCGCCACGCGCAGCCGCCGCAGCTTGCGCGGCTTCGCGACGAGGGCCACGGGGCACGTATCGTGCGCCATCCTCGCCACGTCGCCCGCCAGCAGCTCCCGCTCTGCCACGGAATCGGCGTCTTTGCCTTCCAAGGGAGGCGCGGGAGGAGACGTTGCGGCGGTTCCTTAGCGGATGGCGGTAGGTTCCAAAACACCGCAATCAGGCGCCTGGCACACAATGGGTTGGGGGAACGTGTGAACCCCCTTTTTTAAGTGATTTAGCACGGCACGCTGCTACCCGACACTTTTTGATACAGACAAGCAAGCTCGTTCTGCGAGCGCTAGCATGATGCACGGGGCCTTGTAGTCACTCTGCGAGCCCATGCCACGGGTGGGGCTCCATGTCCGCACCAACCTCCATTTGCTGCGCCACGCGCAGCCGCCGCAGCTTGCGCGGCTTCGCGACGAGGGCCACGGGGCACGTGTCGTGCGCCATCCTCGCCACGTCGCCCGCAAGCGCCCGGACCCGCAACCGCAGCTCCCGCTCCGCCTCGGCATCGGCGTCGATGTCCTGCGGTGGGGGCGCAGAGGCTGCCGGCTCGTCGCCCGAAGAACCCCGCTTCTTGGCGGCGGGCTTCCGTGCGCGGCCTTCAGCGGTGCCGCGGAGGACGCGCGCCTCGAATGCGTGGATCTCCTGCAGGTCCTTCACCTGCTGCTTGAACAGCCGCTTCGCTGCATCCCGCAGCCAGCCGTCCGTCGCGTCGT
Source organism: Diplonema papillatum (assembly GCA_030068145.1). Classification (NCBI taxonomy): domain Eukaryota; phylum Euglenozoa; class Diplonemea; order Diplonemida; family Diplonemidae; genus Diplonema; species Diplonema papillatum. The sequence continues at coordinate 154,609 of JAPJBO010000411.1, read as the reverse complement.
CCGACTCTCGCAGGCCGAGCACGTCAAGTCCCGCGCATGTTTCGGCGGGTTTTGCTTTATTTTGCTTTTGGTTGCTAGCCACCGCGAGTGATGCTACACGGATGTGAAGAAGCGGCCTGGTGTTTTTGGAGTGCAACTTCACTTAGAGATCCGGGGATTTGAAGTCTCCGGGTGATCATCTAGTCACTACTACGTATCTGCGGTAGTGGCAGTACGTATTGTGCGTGTGTCTTAGTCACTTATCGCCGAATATTCGACTTATTTTGGTGTCGAACAACTGCAGATTATCAGAACAAAACTTCGATGGCAGCGTGTTTAGAGACAAGCCAAACGATTGTGTTCACGCGGTTCCGGGCTTGGTAGTAGGGCCGCAGCCGCAGCTCCCGCACTGCCGCGGAATCGGCGTCTATGGACGCGCGCCTCGAATGCGTGGATCTCCCGCAGGTCCTTCACCTGCTGCTTGAACAGTCGCTTCGCTGCAACCCGCAGCCAGCCATCCGTCGCGTCGTCCGACTCTCGCAGGCCGAGCACGTCAAGTCCCGCGCATGTTTCGGCGGGTTTTGCTTTATTTTGCTTTTGGTTGCTAGCCACCGCGAGTGATGCTACACGGATGTGAAGAAGCGGCCTGGTGTTTTTGGAGTGCAACTTCACTTAGAGATCCGGGGATTTGAAGTCTCCGGGTGATCATCTAGTCACTACTACGTATCTGCGGTAGTGGCAGTACGTATTGTGCGTGTGTCTTAGTCGCTTATTGCCGACTATTCGACTTATTTTGGTGTCTAACAACTGCAGATTATCAGAACGAAACTTCGATGGCAGCGTGTTTAGAGACAAGCCAAACGATTGTGTTCACGCGGTTCCGGGCTTAGGGCCGCAGCCGCAGCTCCCGCGCTGCCGCGGAATCGGCGTCTATGGACGCGCGCCTCGAATGCGTGGATCTCCCGCAGGTCCTTCACCTGCTGCTTGCACAGTCGCTTCGCTGCAACCCGCAGCCAGCCATCCGTCGTGTCGTCCGACTCTCGCAGGCCGAGCACGTCAAGTCCCGCGCATGTTTCGGCGGGTTTTGCTTTATTTTGTTTTTGGTTGCTAGCCACCGCGAGTGATGCTACACGGATGAGAAGAAGCGGCCTGGTATTTTTGGAGTGTAACTTCACTTAGAGATCCGGGGATTTGAAGTCTCCGGGTGATCATCTAGTCACTACTAGTGTGCATACCGTATCTGCGGTAGCAGTATGTATTGTGCGTGTGTCTTAGTCGCTTATTGCCGACTATTCGACTTATTTTGGTGTCTAACAACTGCAGATTGTCAGAACGAAACTTCCATGGCAGCGTGTTTAGAGACAAGCCTAACGATTATGTTCACGCGGTTCCGGGCTTGGTAGTAGGGCCGCAGCCGCAGCTATATTGTGCGTGTGTCTTTGTCGCCTATTGCCGACTGTCACTACTGGTGTGCGTACCGTATCCGCGGTAGTGGCAGTACGTATTGTGCGTGTGTCTTAGTCGCCTATTGCCGACTGTCACTACTGGTGTGCGTACCGTATCCGCGGTAGTGGCAGTACGTATTGTGCGTGTGTCTTAGTCGCCTATTGCCGACTGTCACTACTGGTGTGCGTACCGTATCCGCGGTAGTGGCAGTACGTATTGTGCGTGTGTCTTAGTCGCCTATTGCCGACTGTCACTACTGGTGTGCGTACCGTATCCGCGGTAGTGGCAGTACGTATTGTGCGTGTGTCTTAGTCGCCTATTGCCGACTATTCGACTTTTTTTGGTGTCTAACAAATGCAGATTGTCGGAACAAAACTTCGATGGCAGCGTGTTTAGAGACAAGCCGAACGATTATGTTCACGCGGTTCTGGGCTTGGTAGTAGGGCCGCAGCCGCAGCTCCCGCGCTGCCGCGGAATCGGCGTCTATGCCCTGCGGGGGGAAAATCTTAGTTTCGTGTTCAGGCGCTACTTGCCTCTCATGTGTTTGATGCTAGCATCAAGTCTTCTTCGAGGAATGCAGAGGGGGGGGGAAGAGGCTGCCGGCGGCTCGTTGCCGGAAGAACCCCGCTTCTTGGCGGCGGGCTTCCGGGCGCGGCCCTCAGCGGTGCCGCGGAGGACGCAGGTCCTTCGCCTGCTGCGCTTCGCTGCATCCCGCAGCCAGCCGTCCGTCGCGCTCTCGCAGGCCGAGCATGTCAAGTCCGGCGCATGTTTCGGCGGGCTTCGCTTTCTTTTTTGACTTTTGGTTGCTAGCCACCGCGAGCAATGTCACACGGTATCAGCATCGGGCCAGCGCATTCCGACAGCAATACGGGGTAGTACGAGAGGAACTCCCGTTTCTAGTCCCTGGTATCTACGGTTGTTCGATCGGTACTGATACGATACTGATGGAGAGAGAGCCCATCGGGCCAGCGCATTCCGACAGCAATACGGGGTAGTACGAGAGGAACTCCCGTTTCTAGTCCCTGGTATCCACGGTTGTTCGATCGGTACTGATACGATACTGATGGAGAGAGAGCCCATCGGGCCAGCGCATTCCGACAGCAATACGGGGTAGTACGAGAGGAACTCCCGTTTCTTATCCCTGGTATCTACGCTTGTTCGATCGGTACTGATACGATACTGATGGAGAGAGAGCCCATTGGGCCAGCGCATTCCGACAGCAATACGGGGTAGTACGAGAGGACCTCCCGTCCCTAGTCCCTGGTATCTACAATTGTTCGATCGGACAGTGCCGTGATGCTACCACTGGATGGATTCTGGCTGAACGCCTCTAAGCCAGAACCCAGTTTAGAGGAGTGCGTGAGTTACTCAGGGCACAACGGATTTATCGGGCCACGACTAGCTTCGGCGAACGGCAACTTGTTGTGCACAATCCGTGCACTCGTCGATCTTGCCGTATCCGTTGCGACGGCATTGCTGGTTTCGTTGTGTCTTCGAGCAGAGTTCCACGGCCGAAGCAAAGGAAGGGCACTACCGGCGCACATTGGTGTTTTCTTTCGAAACAACAGAGCCACGGAACGAAATGAACCCAGCGAAACACGGGGCGAGGCGCGGGCGTAGTGGAAACAAGACTTTTCCAGCAAACCGGTCTGGCGGAAGAGAAGAAAGTGCTGCCGTGTGTAGTGCCTGGCTAGCGTGGGGCCACAGCAGCAGTACTGGAGTGCCTCAGCTAGCAATACTCGAGGGGCCGCACGGTGCTTATTTCGACGGGGACAAACCACGCCAAAATATACTCGAGGGACTGCCTTGTGCTCATTTCGAAGGAGGCTGGAGGGGGAGAAAACAATACAACTACAAAGGGACGACGTTTTTGGAGTACCGACCGACATTGTCCGTCGAAAATGGGGGAGGTGGGGCGGGGTACGGGTACCCACCCGCCCCGGCCTCGGCCCCAGGGTGGGACATTGTCCGTCGGTATTCCAAAAACGTCGTCCCAAAGTGGGTCTTTTGTTGAACGCTTACGCCCGCCACTAAACCCTCTGTACCTGTGTTTCGTCTGGGCTAGAGCGCATTTACCTCCTTTGATCTATCGCAACACTGGCAGTCTCCTCAAGCATTTCCTACAAAGCAGGTGCTTATAAAAAACCCCGGGGTCGCCAGCAACCCAAAACTGGAAACCAACCAAAACGCTCCGAAAATTCAGAAAAAGTGGTCAGATGCTCGTTTAGGCTCGCAGAATGCGAAACCGAGGAGAAGTCACACTCCGCAGTGAAATTATTTTGTTGTCGAATGCTTACGCCCGGCGACCTGTACTTCATTTCCTTTCCCTTTGGGACTTTGCAACTGGCGGCCTCCTCAAGCATTTTTTTCTACAAGGCAGGTGCGTGTACAAAGATTTTAGTCCCCCCCTCGTTCCCCAACGACAGCAAGTGGCAAACCACCTTGATTCCTCGAGGCAGGTTTTTTCTACCGGCGGAAGTTGCTTGGGTCAGCTTTTTGTGGCCGAGGATCAACAGGAGACGACGTGCTGTGTGTTGTCTTCGACTTTCTTTTCTTCTACGAAGCTGCTTAGGTACCAGGGAAAGCCTGCTACACGGGAGCCAAGCTTGCACGTATTCGGCGGTACTGCAGAGCCACGGGCCTACGGGTCAAGTGGCTACCGATTTCCCAAACTAAAGCATCAAGGCGTGGCGCACCTTGGGGCTTGGCGCTCGCGCTGAACATAAGCTCGTCGAGACGGTCAGACGCAGGGCAGAGCGGACGGGGTTGTAGCACTGTGCTGCCTCCGACTCAAGCTTTGCAAGCTGTGGTGTACCGTCACGTTCCTGGACCAGGCCAGGAGCGGCCTTTTTCTTTTTTCTTCTTCTTCTTTCTTCTGCAGATAGCACAGCTGTGGGAGTCATGTTTGTCAGGCGGCGTGTTCGTAGCTCGCCATATCCATGCTACGAGAGAACAGGCGAACCCATCTCCGAGGGGAAGGCCCATACCATACGACGGCTGACGAGTTGGCACTCGAAGCTGCCTTTTTCGGGGCCCCTTTCGCAACGCCCGACTTATATCGCAGACCGACTGCTGCTGGCCCGGTCTCCCGCGTGCTCCAACACGGTGAGGTCCAGCCGCAGAAGCTGGGGTTAAAGGGGAGTCACGCCCGAAAACAGCGGGTGTGACACCCGCTTTTTCAACTCCAGCTTTAACTCCAGCTTCTGAGGCTGGACTTCCCCGTGTAGTCACGGGCAATCTCCTAAACGCGTATTTAAGTCGAAAAAGACAGGCGCTTCGTTTGTTTGTGAGTGCCGGTTGATCGGTTTCCCATTGGTAGTTACCCTGTGCCATTTTCAAGGTAAGGAATTCTGTTCGACCACCAAAACACGTTGCCTACGTCTTTTTAGCCTGCGCAATACACTGAAGGGCAACCCGTAAGGCTGCTAGTTCTGAAAAGGCAGAACCGGGTTATTTCTCGGACACTGCGCCCTCAAGGTGATGACATGTAAAATAAGCTAAACCGTTGGAAGACGCGTCACGAAAACCTTTCAGAACACTCGTGAGTTTGCCGGAGTGCTCTTTGGGGCGATGACGATGTCGAAACAAACAGGATGGCTGGTCGCTGCTGTGTGGGCCTTTGAAGCGTGGATGATGCCTCTCGCGCTGCTCCCCTTGAGGTTCCTGGCTCATGCCGAAGCGCCGCCGGGGTTGCGGCATCAGGCGTGGGCCAGGGCCAGGGAGGCTGTTCGGAGGGGTCACCACCGTTCGCGGGCTTCGTTACTTCACTGCCCCCGGCTCTCCCCGGCCTTCGTCGTTCCGGGGGATGGCTCCACGACTATCCCCCACCCCGCGCGGGGAATGGATTGTTGCTGTGCCGCGGGTTTGTCGGTGCGTCCTCGCGACGTCGCCGCTGTCGTGACTGTTTGCTGCTGTGCGAAAAGATGCGTCCCAAAACCCTCCAACGAGCCCCCCCAGATACCCCGTTGTACCCCAGAAACCCTTTATTTTGCCCGAGCGCTGCCCGAGAAGTCCTTTACCCCGGAAAACTCCTCGTCCGTAAAGGGGTTAGAAGTAGTCGCGCGTCTCCGTCTTGTGTGCTGAAAGTCGTCGACCACGGCCGGGTGCTGACGCCAACCGAACAAACGTCGTCGCAAACTGCGAGAGTCAACCGGCTCTACGCATCACCAGGCACGCCCTTAGAAAGGCGCGGGCGACGACCGCTAGCCCTGTGTAAGCACAACGCCACAGGCAGGATAACTTATAGGACACAAACACACGAAAGAAAATGTGTGAAGACTCGGAGAATGCCGCCTGAGCCTATAGGAAGTGAGAATGGTAGAGGGGGAGAAACAAGAAGAAGATCGGATAATTGTTTTTTTTTTGGTTGAAAATGAATGGTTTGTGCCGTGCATTTTTGTCTGCAGCCAGGGCAACACACGGATGCGAGTCTCGGGCTTTTAGGCGGCTGCCAGCTCGCCACAGCGAGGTCCCCCCTGTGCTGAGCAACGGCGGAATACTGCAGCACGGACGCCAAGCCAGGTTATGGGGTGGGGGCGTGGGGTTGTCGTTAGACGGGAACAAAACGAGCTGCATGCAGCGTCAGCTACAAAGGCACAAGCAGACTGGCAAGCAGAATTCCTACAGTTCACTGCGGGAATACTGTAGCACGGTCGCCAAGCCACTCAGGTGGCTCGGGGTGGTAGGGAGTTGCCGTTGGAAAGTACGAAAACGAGCCGCACATGCGGCATCAGCTACCAAGGCACAGGCAGACCGGCAAGCAGAATTCCCACACAAGAGCCCAAGTTACCGTGAAGATGTGAGGTTAGAGTGCGAAAAGGTGTGTGCCGACAGTCTGCATAGACAGACCACGATAGAAGCAGAACGCCAAAGGTTTCACTTTTGTGGCCCTCTATTTGCCGGGCGGTGCTGTCAGCACTTGTTCCGCGTCGCATCAAGTCGTCGTTGCAGAAGAATATAGCAACTTTTCGGAGTCGGTGCTTGCACTGATAAACAAAGTACTGGACTGATAAAGCTGATGAAGCAAAATGTTCTTGCGCATCGCGTCTACAGGGTTTTACCCTCGGAAGGTGCTTTCCTGTGGGTTGGCTCTTTTTTCAGAGTGAACGTGCGCTTGAGAATCCGGAGTTTTGGAGTCTCCTTCATCGGTGACTTCGTTTAACGCTTGGGTCGTGTGTCACTATAAAAAGACGTCTGTGTCACTCTGTTTGCTACGACGATGCAAGACGCAACATGACTGCAAGCGCCGTGAACAATGGCACGTTTCGACGATAGCCACCCGTGTGACTGCGAGTGCAGTTTATCGTCACAACAGGACGAGGGGGAAAATCTTAGTAGGGGGTGGGGGGGGGGGGGGCGAGAATCGTTTTTATTCGTACTTTTGTACTTTTGTACCGAAGGCAACTTTTCCGGAACGGCTTGGAGAGAGTCACTCGGAGTCGTTGTTCCTTCTCCATCCGCCAATTTAACATCCGTTTAATTCACCAAAGGATCATTCACGGTTAGCTCTCCTTAGCTGGCTTGCTGGTACCTTGGAACGAGCTGACCGGCGAAGTTGGCTGCCTCAGTTGGGGATCGGTCCTCCTGGCTACTACGAGGGAAGACTACTTCGGCGAGCCCCAGTGAAACAGCCGGAACCAGATAAAAGCCGTAAGAGATATCGACGCACCGGCACTAAAAAGAGGCAGGCCATCAGCATTGGTCAGCAACCGTGCAAGCTCTCTTTCATCGTCTTCATCAACGACTTCGGCGTTGCTGACACGCATAATCAGACAAGACTCCAGCTCAACTGGCGAAGGCCAATAAAATGAGAGAGCAGGCCTCGTTGTTTGGACACCATAATAATGAAATCATCTCACAAAAAAGCTCGTTACGCTCGGGTTTTGCTACCTCAACAAAATTTCTAGCGTCTATTGTGGTTAAGAGGTTCGGTGTTTTCGGGTCTCTGGTTGACCATTGAGGCTGGGATATGAGGGATGTAGGCATGATTACACATTTTAACTACGGCTAGCCAAGTTTATCAGGTGACTCTCCATGTGGTACACACTGGGTACCGATTCCAGGCACCTATTCCAGTTTTCACAGTTTCACTGAGGGAGTTGATGCACCACGAAAGTCGATTAGAGTTTTGGGTAAGAATGCAAAGAATCTGTAGCGATAATCTGCATCATCGATTAGAGAACTTCACACAGCCTTCAGGGTGTGGTCGGTTCAAAGAAGCAGTCAAGTTTGTCAGTAGAAGGTGACATCGCCCAAGCTCGTTTCCCCCGGGTTAAGGCAGTCACTCAACATTCCCTTGCGCTAGTAATATGTCAGTTACAAAGACGTGTTCTTAATTATCCCTTTCTTCTACGCAGTTCTCGCCAGACAATACGAAGAGCAGAAACTCCTTTAAGGTGGAGAGACGGAGGGGGGGTGAGCAGCGACAAGGTCGGCGCAAAGGTGGCACTTGCCCGCGCAGACTAGCGCTCGATCGTGGTGGCGATACAAAATCAGGGCAGAACGAGCTTTCAGGCAGGTGGGTGCAAAATGAGCATCTATTCCGTTCCTCTCTACTGCGGGGACAAGGTCGGTTAGACCGATTAGCGCGTTAACCCTGTTCCGACGAGCCGGATTATTATGTCCGGTCGAATCAGTTCTTTCTTCCTCTGATGTAGGATGTGCGCCGGGGCAGTGTTTTTCCTGTGTGGCTAAAAAATATCTTTTCGCCCAAAACACTTTTTCCACGAAAATGGGTTGGCAAAATTTTGTTGAACGCTTACGCCCGCCACTAAACCCAGATTCACCTGCGTTTCGTGTGGGCTACAGCACATTTACCTCCTTTGATCTTTTGCAACTGGCAGTTTCCTCAAGCATTTCCTACAAAGCAGGTGCTTATACAAAAAAACTTTTTTCTCGCCGCAGGAGTTCCATCTAAGCCGGAAGCCACAACCTGCCGACCCTCCTCACACCATGCAAAAAGAGCGGTCGAGAGAAAATTCTTTGACCTCCTTTTTGTGAACCGTGAATTTTTTTAGCCAACCAATTTCATTTTGCTGACTAAGCGGAAAACCACTGCCGGGGGGGGACCAAAAAATGTCCAAAAGAACATGGGGTGAAACGATTTGTGATGTATCTTCCCCTTGCCGCTCTCGGAAGCCAAAAGTTCGTTAGTTAGAAAATCGACCCAAGGTATCAGGTGGGTGTGCTCACGTCGACCCTGTCGCAGAAACCCCAGAATTAATCTGCAGGTGCCCCGTCGGAATAGGGTCAACACTAAGCGATACAAGAAGCCGAGCGCAACAGAGCTTCGCGCGGATGCGGATGCCCTTCCTTGTGAAGGGGCAAAAGTTGGGTAGCCAGTTCCGACTTTTTTTCTGCTGGCGGACAGCGACGACGTCGGCGTACAGGTGGCACTTGACATGCCAGGCGGGAGCACAGAAACAACAGAAGAACACAGCCGTGCAAGCTAGCTCTGCGCAGGTGCGGCAAATGCGCTCCCTTGGAGGGGATGCAAAAGTTGGGGTAAGCTCATCCCAATTTTTTCTCGGCCGCGGAGACACACGCGGGTGAGCAGCGACAACGCCGGGGTGGCACAAGTGTGTGTGGTCGTTTTTAAGATGGATTGTGTCTGGCGCTCTCTCTCCCTTCGGGTTGCCGCCCGAGGGAACCGGCTGTGAGCCGAAACTGGGCGCCGGTCTCTCCGGACTGCACCAGGAGAGAACTTCGCGGCGGATCACAAAGCACCCGCCCTGCACGAGCCACGCGCCCAAGACCCGTGCACGGCTACCGTAGCACCCTCCATGTTTGCACCTTCCTCGGATGCTACGGTCGGAAGGGGCTTCAAAGTAGTTGGGAAAACACGTTCCCCTTCCCCGCGTTCTGCGTGTGGGGTTGCCACTGGCAACTGCCGCAGCAGCCGCAGATACGTCCTTCGCCCTTGGCTCACTTTCGGGAGTACAGGTGGCACAAGTGTAGATCGCGCCAAGTGTAGATCATCCCCTGTTGCCATTTTGGGTTCAAATGCTAGGTCCCTGCTAGTTTGGACTTGGTAGACCGGTTTGTAAGTCGCCGGTCAGCAATTGGCGTGCGCTGGCGGGCGAACAGCAGCTGATAGAAGAGAGCAGAGCAACCTAGCTTTTGCGCTCGGTGCGGCGAATTGCTCTCCCCTCGTGGGAGAGCAAAAAAGGTTGGGGGGTAGCCATTTCAATTTTTTTTTTTGGATAAGCACCTGCTTTGTAGGAAATACTTGAAGAGGCTGTCAGCTGCAAAAGATCAAAGGAGGTAAATGTGCTGTAGCCCACACGAAACACGGGTGAATCTGGGTTTAGTGGCGGGCGTAAGCGTTCAACAAAAAGACCCATTTTGTAGTTGTATTGTTTCTCCCCCTCTAGCCTCCTTCGAAGTAAGCACAAAGCAGCCCCTCGAGTATTTTAACTCTACTGCGGGTACCAGGGAAAGCCTGCTACACGGGAGCCAAGCTTCACGTGTTCGGCGGTACTGCAGAGCCACGGGCCTACGGGTGGCTACCGATTTCCCAAACTAAAGCATCAATTGGCCCTCGCGCTGAACGTAAGTTCGTCGAGACGGTCAGCCGCAGGGCAGAGCGGACGGGGTTGTGGCGCTGTGCTGCCTCCGACTCAAGCTTTGCAAGCTGTGGTTGACCGTCACGTTCCTGGACCAGGAGGCTGAGGAGCGACCTTTTATTTCTTCTTTCTTCAACTCTACTGCGGAGACACACGAGGGCGGGCGGCGACAAGGTCGGCGTACAGGTTCTGATGGGCGTGGGCCATGGTCAGGTGGAAGCCCGCGTAGACAGGGCTGAGGGACGGAGAGACGGGCGCTGGGAGGTCTGCCAGAGTCAGGGGCGACGAAGAAGAAGATGAAGAAGAAGCCACGGGGAAGGCGGACGGGAACGCAGCTGCGGCGGCGTTGGAGGCCCGCGGGCCCATGGGGCCGTGCCTGCGCACCGACAGGTTCGGCTTGCCCGGAGACCCGCGCAACCCTGCGCTGCGGGCGACCGAAACCTCAGGCGACGACGGTGCACTCGCGACCTGCCCACGCGGCTCCAGAGCCCCGGTCTCCGGCTGGCACACGAAGCTGCGCGACAGCTTCTTCCCCGTCTTCGCGGGCGGTGGCTTGATCCGGCCCCTGCAGTACGGGCACGTCCGCGACCGGTTGAACCACATGATGATGCACTTTCTATGGTACACGTGCCCGCACGGGTACAGCTTCTTGCACTTCTCCGTAGCTGGCAGCATGTCCTGGTAGCAGATGCAGCAAAGCTGTGGGTGTGGAATTGACATAAAGTTTCACTGAGGGGTTGGTGAACCACGATCAGTCGACAAAGAGAAGCCTTCAGGGTGGGGTCGTGCTGGCAACAGCCTCCCTTGACAGTTCGCAACTGGTAGCCACCTGCAAAGCAGGTGCTGAAAGCTACACAAAAATACTCGAGGGGCTCGCCTTGTGCTTACTTCGAAGGAGGCGGCTTACACTCCGTTTTCGGTCTCGGAAAAAATACGTGTGGTCCACATGTGGGCGCTTGAGGTTCGAGGGGTTTTATTTCCCTTCTCTGGGCCCGCTAGCAGCGACGGACCTCGCTTCGCGGTGCCAGCACGAGGGGAGAACTTGGAGATACAGAGAAAGAAGTGCGTAGTTTTGTTTTATTCTTTTACTTGTTAGTTGTCGACAACTTTTTTTGTATTGAGGTGTCATTCAGATGTAAATCCAAAGCCGCCCACGTCAAATTTTGTTAAGCATTGAGTTCTTTTAAGTACATGAACCACATGGATTAGCATGCACTACTTGTTAAGCAGCGGCTGCCAAAACTTGCCGTGACACCTATGATCAAAGTAAAGGAGGAAAGAAGAAAAGCAGAGGGGTGGATGGAGAGGACGCAGGCGTGCGTCGGGGCCCGTGAGGAAGCACCGGCCACCTTGCAAGATGAGAATACCTGCCCTGGAAAGAAGCACCCTTTTACTCGCGGGGGTAAGCACCCTTGCGGGGGAGCTCTTCCGTGTGCCTCCATGCGGAAGGACACTGGGACCTTTTAAGAAGGCCGCGAGAGTCGGCTGAGCCGGGAGCTACCGGAGAAGGTGTGTATGTGCTTAGGTATTACAACCTGGTTCGATTGCGGGATAATAAAACCTCGGGGATAAAAGACTGCGTGGTTTTCCCGTTCAAGAAAAAACGTATTCCCCCTTCTGTGCGACGGGCAAAAATACTCGACGTAGCTGCTTCGACTCCGAAGGGAAGGGGGGAAATATAGAGGTAAGGGGCAAATACAATACAAACACAATCTGATTTGTTCTTCGCTTACACCACCGTGTGTTGTTTTCTCACTCAGGACTTTTGACCTGTTCTGTTTGTGTGATTTGTCGTGTAGGGGTAGACCCGCGACCTCACGTCCGTTCAACACGTGGTTCGGTAGTTACAGCACTTTGGATCCCTTCTGTTCTTTGTCGGGCAGCATCGTCGAGCATTTCCTTTCAAGCTGGCGCTTATGTAAAACAAAATAGCGTCACTACTGGACTTGGCGACACCTGGCTGTGCGGCCTTGGCCACTAGTGGGCCTAGACTCCCCTGCATGTGGACCAACCTGTGGCAAGCACATGTGGGTCGTTGCTATTGGTGCTGGTTTTGAGGGATAAGGAAGTCAAAAGTAAGAAATCTTTTTGCGGTGGTCTCCGCTGGCCCGGTAGTTTGTGCTACCGCCAACTTCTTTTACACTCGTTCTCTTCTCTACTCACTACTGTACGTGGCAAGCACATGTGGGACGTAACGTTGGAAGCCCTGCTAGAGGGGGAGAAACAATGCAACTACAAAGTGGGTCTTTTCCAGAGTGTAAGTGTTGAACGCTTACGCCCGCCACTGCACATTTTCCTCCTTTTGAGATTTCGTAACTGGCAGCCCTCCTCCTTCCGGTGAACCACGAGTGCGTTCGGCAATCTCCGTACACCGCGAGAGTAGGAGAAAGTAGAGAGGGAAACTGAGTTTTCGTTGACCGCACAAATCCTGGACGTGGTTTCAAGTGGCAAATTGGCGAATGATCACGATCAGAAGGTCCTACTTGGACGTTGTACCAGGTTGCATGTGGCTGAAAAGAATGACCCCATACCGTGTCTTTGTCCTCCAGATCCTGCGGCGAAGCGTCTAGGACCCACTTGTCTATGCCTCGCGCGACGTTGCTGTAGTGCCGCAAGGACATGATCTCTCGCAAGACACGTTGAAACTGTGTGTTGTTAAGATTGACTATCAGCGTGAATGTTCGCTTGATCCGTCCGCCGGGTTCCTAGAACCTCCGGGTGACTTCCAGCAACAGGAACATCTTGATACGCAGCATGGTCTTAATCTCCGGGTGACTTCCAGCAACAGGAACATCTTGATACGCAGCATGGTCTTAATCTCCGGGTGACTTCCAGCAACAGGAACATCTTGATACGCAGCATGGTCTTAATCTCCGGGTGACTTCCAGCAACAGGAACATCTTGATACGCAGCATGGTCTTAATCTCCGGGTGACTTCCAGCAACAGGAACATCTTGATACGCAGCATGGTCTTAATCTCCGGGTGACTTCCAGCAACAGGAACATCTTGATACGCAGCATGGTCTTAATCTCCGGGTGACTTCCAGCAACAGGAACATCTTGATACGCAGCATGGTCTTAATCTCCGGGTGACTTCCAGCAACAGGAACATCTTGATACGCAGCATGGTCTTAATCTCCGGGTGACTTCCAGCAACAGGAACATCTTGATACGCAGCATGGTCTTAATCTCCGGGTGACTTCCAGCAACAGGAACATCTTGATACGCAGCATGGTCTTAATCTCCGGGTGACTTCCAGCAACAGGAACATCTTGATACGCAGCATGGTCTTAATCTCCGGGTGACTTCCAGCAACAGGAACATCTTGATACGCAGCATGGTCTTAATCTCCGGGTGACTTCCAGCAACAGGAACATCTTGATACGCAGCATGGTCTTAATCTCCGGGTGACTTCCAGCAACAGGAACATCTTGATACGCAGCATGGTCTTAATCTCCGGGTGACTTCCAGCAACAGGAACATCTTGATACGCAGCATGGTCTTAATCTCCGGGTGACTTTCAGCAAGCCCCCCACATTTCGATATAACTATGTGTATTCGCGTGTCTAAGAAGAAAGGGTAGAGGGGCAAATACAACACAAACTTCTTCAAACCTGTTTTGTTCGTCTAACGGGAGTGAGGATAGTACGCTGCCACTCGATAGGTTTTGTTCTTGACAAATTGTATTGTGAGACACAAAAACCGTACACCGCGAGAGTAGGAGAAAGGGAAACTAGAGTTTTCGTTGACCGCACTACCCTGAGCCCAAATCCTGGACGTGGTTTCAGGTGGCAAATTTGGCAAATGATCATGATCAGAAGGTCCTACTTGGGCGGTTCAGTTTCCTCATACATTGCATGTGGCTTAAAAAAAAAAACGGTACAGAAACGTCCTGGTATATCCGATAGGGGGTACCCTGTTGCCTTCCCAGAAAAGCGGGATAGCTCGCTAGAGAGCTAAATTTGAGGACTTCAATTGTAGCTAACCTCCGAGATTCGGAAAAGGGTTGCATACTTCGAGATGGATGGATCGGACGGAGCTGATGAGCAGAATGCGGACGGCCACGGCGCAGTAGACGATGAAGCTCACGTGGACGACGAGCTGCGAGGCGGCGTAGGTGAGGCTGATGGCGGATTTGAGGATGTGGCCGTTGCCCCAAGGCCCGCGCGACTGCACCGCGAAGGAGATGCGGCGGGTCAGCAGGCAGACCGACGTCACGATGACTGTGACAAGGTCGTGCCGTACGATGATCCAAGTCGGCGTTTGAGTGGAGTGCAGCAGGGTGAACTTGAAGAGGAACCCGTCTGCGATCAGCAACAGCAAGGGCCCCGCGAAGTCGGAGAGCTTGGGATTCTGGTGCTGCAGAGCCTCGGTCCGGATGGTGGCTGCGAAGTGGATGGCCTTCCACCAGACGGACAGGTTCAACACCAGCAGATCCGAGTACGTGACTCGATACACTGTCACGCAGATGCTGCTGATGATGACCGTCAGCAACGCCTCCGTGAAGTGGAACAGGCTGTTCGCCAGAATGCACTCAATGTCGCTGTAGCTCAGCCGCGAGAACGACAGGCACCCGAGCACTTTTCCGACGATCCCGCCCGTCAGCAGCAGCTGCAGCGTCATTCCCGGGCTCAGAATGTCGAGTCGGCTCGCGAGAACGAACGCGGGGTAGACCTGGTACACGTCGTTGCTCACCGCGCATACCGCCACCAAACACGCCAGAAGCACGAGGCAAAGCAGCCAGCAGGCCAGCAGGACCTTGAGGGTCACCATCGCAGTATTCGGCCACACCCGTGTGTGCGTGCCCTGTCGTTGGCTTTGAAACTACGGGTGCCTCAATGCAACCGGGTGACCTTTTTGTGTAGAGCTGGAGAACTGGGAAGTTCGATTTCCCTCCCCGGCTGCTTTAAATGGTGATACAATCTCTTCCGCAGAGTCTGGACAGAGGAACTCGGCCGGTTGGGGACTCTCGAGGGTGGTCTCGTTCTTTTCGCGTTTCCGACAACGAAAGGGGGGGTTGTCGTTGTTATTGGTGCTCAGGGATGAGGCAAGAAACCTTTTTTTTTCTCTTTTTGTCGAGTGAAAGTTTCGCTTGAAACTCCGGGGTTTTTAAACTCTCCGGGTGACCTTTGTCAATATGGGAAGATATCCTTTGTGCTCGGAGTGTCGTTAGAGTGGTGGTTTTTTGCGGTGGTCTCCGCTGGTCGGGTAGTTTGTGCTACCTCGAGGTGGAGGGAGGCGGGGCGCAGTTCGGTGGTTTGTTGATCTTGTTCGAAGCAAGCACAAGGCAGCCCCTCGAGTATATTCTCTTTTCTCTCGCCGCTTTTCCTTTTGTGTTGCCGACAGGCTTTTTTTTTAAAAAAAATTGGCGTTTCCGACAGATTCCGTATAGGCGCACGGGTGTGGTGGTATTTTCTTCTTTCGTTTGTGTTGCCCCCTGGAGGAAGCGCTCGTTCTCTGCGCGACCCCTGGGATCTTGAACTCACTCTGGTGAGGTCGGCGACAACTACGTGGTTGACTGGATCTCTCGGGTTTGCTTCGCCGGAGAACAAGCGACTTCGGAGAGGTTCGGCACCACCCTCGGACAGGGGGGTGAAAGAAATGAGAGAATGGCAAAAGAAGGATGTGTTCCTCAATATCTCCTTCGGGTGCCTTCGAGCCGACGACTCGACTCTTTGCTTTTTTTCTTTCTTTTGTGGTTGTTTTGTGGCTTCTTTCGTTCGTTATCTGTGCTTTTTTGCCTTCTTGTTTCTTTTTGGAACACGGAGAGGCGGTGGAACGATTCGCTTTTTTTTTTTTTTTTTTTTTGGGTTACGCGACGCCCTTCTTTGCTTGCGTTCGGAGCTTCCGCCCCGCTCGGTATGTCGCAATTTTCGGTTCTTTATCCCTTTCCCCTCCCGGTGCGGATTCCGGCGGCAAGGGTGCCACTCGGCACGTCCTTCCCCGCGCACCCCAACCCAACTCCTGTGGTGGTTTGGATGAGTTCTAGAGCACTTCTCATGGTAGGCACCTACACGACCTAAATGAATTCATTTGTTTGTGCACACTAGCGGAACTTACCTGCTTTGAGTAAGTGCCATGTAGTACGTTGTTGACTAACTTTCAGTATTCGAGACTGGAGGTCCTATGAACATGCAATGTGAATAGCCTCTATTCGAGCCAACCCGGCTTTTCTCCAGTGAAAAAGTGTATTGTTTTTTGGACTAGATACTAGTGCGGAGCTAACTTTTTTTTCCCCCCTGCCGGGGTGGCAGAGTGAGCGGGTGTCGGCCTTCAGGCCGGTAGGCCCGGGTTCGAACCCCGCCCATCACACTTTCCGGTCGAAGATTGTTTTCGAGGTTTGTTGTGTTCCGGGGTCTGATGTGCTCGAAATTTGCGTTTTTTGCGGAGTTTCTCAGTATCTCGCGGTATTTGGGTCACCCCGGGAAACGGAGTCGGGGGTCTCCCCAGCGCTCTTGTTAAGGATCAGCCACTTTGGCCGGATGGCCGGATAAACCAGACCCCCCCCCCCCCCCCCCCCTCTACAGTGCAGTTGCCTTGGAGGCTGGGTGGTCAAATTCTCTAAGGTGAAATGGTCAAAATTCCCTGCCAAAAGTGGGCCCACAAAAATTTTCCAAAGTGTGGTATTTGGGGTATTTGGGGCAAAAAAAAAATTTTTTTTTCGGAGAAACCCATAAGGGAAGCACTTAAGTCGGGAAAATATTTATCGGAAACTGTTTCCGATAAATATTTTTTTTGTTTCCGATAAATATTTTTTTTGTTTCCGATAAATATTTTTTTTGTTTCCGATAAATATTTTTTTGTTTCCGATAAATATCTTTTGTTTCCGATAAATATTTTTTTGTTTCCGATAAATATTTTTCTGTTTCCGATAAGTATTGATCACTTTGACAGTAGGTTCACCTACTTCGTCCCGTGGACGACCGCGACGAAGCCAAATACGATCGTTTTTCTATCTAGTTTCGGGTCGAAAGCCTCCCCAGCAAAGGCTGTTCAATTTTCAACACCAGATACGCAAACCTTTTCGAATGCAGCACACGGGTATCCATCAAGTGACATCTAACTATCTGGTTGCATTGAGCAGTATCCGGATCTGAAAGCTGAAGACTTTGTACCACTTCACCGCGACAAAGGTCACGAACCGGGTTCGGCTTACACTGCAGTTGCAGTAAAACTGCGTCTTGCGCACGAGCGCGGAAATCCGCCACCCACCATTCGGCTAGATATTGCAAGAACACAACTGCAAAGCTTACTACAAACGGATAGTGTTACAAAGGCGAACGAATCATGCGAGAACCTACGTAGGGGCCCCTCAACAGCTTTCAGAACGGCAAGTCAAGAAAAGGATAAGTTTGCACATTCTACTTCCGTCTGATCTGCATGTTCCCCAGTTCTACCCTTCGTTGATCTGTTGTGTGTATTCGCAACGACTTCATCCGGGTCCTACGCGGCCCCAATACGACAAAACTGCATGCGGTCCTGACCAGGTAACATCCTCCTACCTGAAAATGTCTAACCACGACTACGGATTTGGTGCCATCGAGGCAGCCATGGAGTGTAAGTATGCCAACGGGGCTTAGTAGTATCGGGGCTGCCGTGCATACTAGTTCCCGTAAAATATTTGTTTCCCTTGACTTGTGCCATGTCGGACGGTAGGATTTTCCGCGTCAGCCTCATTTCAATCCTGGAGACAAAAGCACTCACACAATAAAGACTAGCCCATTTCACGGGCCAAAACTGCCTTTGTTGCAGAAATCAGCAACACAGGCAAGCGATGACAGAACAGCGCACACGAAGACGACCGGCTCTGAAGAGACCCGCGCCGCAAGCTGCGCGAGCAGAGGGTGCCAAGCAAACCAGGAAGGAAGGCGAGGAGATTCAGATGGCACAGCAGGACGCCCGCGAGGGATCACCGAGGTCGAAAGACAGAAAAGGGAAAGCAGGCGTGGCCGGCTTGAAAAGCTGCAAGCGCGGAGAAGGCACAGGTACAGAGCAGTCCACATGCAGACGAGCAGTGAAGCGGCCCACATCACAGAGGTCTATCACACTGGCTCCGGATTACTTAGGGTCCTCGCAAAATCCAATGAAATTGCTTGCCCAATGGGACTCCCCTTGGGCACATTTCGCACTGGGGACTAGTCCCCAGGAACCCGTATCAAAAATATTTATCGGAAACAAAAAATATTTATCGGAAACAAAAAAATATTTATCGGAAACAAAAAAATATTTATCGGAAACAAAAAAATATTTATCGGAAACAAAAAAATATTTATCGGAAACAGAAAAATATTTATCGGAAACAAAAAATATTTATCGGAAACAAAAAAAATATTTATCGGAAACAAAAAAAAATATTTATGAGCCAATTCACCTACCCCCTGATCGAGTGTAATCGAGCGTAATCGAGTGTAATCGAGTGTAATCGAGTGTAATCGAGCGTAATAGTTTGGATTAGAATGCAAAGAATCTGTGGCGATAATCTGCATCGCAGATTATCGCCACAGATAGATATACACAGACAGAGATAGCGTAATAGAGTGTAGTAGAGTGTAGTAGAGCGTTGTAGAGTGTGATCGAGATTGACACTAGTATTTTGGGTTCGACCACTGGTGGACCCCTGACTGGCCCATGGGCGACCATGTTGACCACTGTCTGGCCCAAGACGTGCCAAGCATAAGCATACGAGGGACGGAAACCGCAGGCAAGTGGGCGATGTGCATATGAGACCGGAAGCTCTCGAGATGAAGATGTTCTAAATCATGGCAGCAAGCACGGGGACTGCAGGCGGGTTGGTGGCGAAAAGGGACAGAAAGATCTTCGAGCGACTGTGAGCAGCCTAGCAAGACGGGATGATGAATGATGAAGAAGCGCTAAGTGATCGCAAAGGTCCTTGTCTGGCGACCGACCTTCCTTGAAAGGAAGGTCGGTAGCCAGACATTTTTGTCAGCAAGGTGCAGGCGATGCACGGGCTCCATGATGACCTCGTCAACGGCCCCACAGGCGTACACTCACTAGCCGTCGTGAAGAGGCCTCTGTCTGTAACCATCTTTTTCATCCTTGGGAGCAGTGCATCGCCAGGGAGATCGAACCCCAAGGCAAGGAGCGACTCTTGCAGCTTCTGAAAGTAATCCAGCACGTACTGGAGATACTTGGTTGTCGTTGCTGGATCCTTCTGCCACACAAGTGCTGCAAACACAAGCCGCATCCTCCATCTCTGCTCCATCGTGTCCAGGTACGAGAACGTCAGGCAGAGGATATCTTTGCTCCCCGGAAGCTCTCCTGCATCCCCGGCAATGACGAAGTCACCACCCCCAAGCCGGAGCAGAAACTCCATGTCACCGAGGACAAGGTGCCTACCGAGCGCTCGGCGAACACCCTATCGCCTGGAACTGGCCCGCACGGAATGCCTAAAGGCTCAAGTACTAACTGCGCTAAATTTAATATATGCGAGCTATTGTGGTACTCATTTGCATGCAAATGACTCCCCACTGACGCAACAAGAAGACGCCGATGCTCTATCGAATCACGCGATGGATGAGGTTCAGAGACGAGCGACAGCCGAGTATCGGGACTCGGCGACCGCGAAATCGTACGCGATGAAGAGCGCGATGCGACGGCTGACGAGTATCGTGCAGACGCCGATTCACCCGGCGCTTGAGATGCAAGTCAACGTCCTGACGTCTCTCGGAGGCGGGAACATGGCCGGACTCAACAAGAGACCACAAATAGCAAACCAGCAGGCGTTTGAAGCTGTGATGCGCGCCTACGAAGCCGCCGCACGAGAGCAGACGGCGAAGTAGGCCGGCGACAAGGTGCGAGCCGTACCGCAGGCTGGGCTCCGCAAAGCTGCAACACTGAATGGCAGTTTTCGACCGCAGACGCATTACCCGTCGGGATGGGAGCGCAAGCAGGCTCGATGGAATCACGGAGTCAAGCAGGAGAGACGAACTGCGCAGACTGAGCGCAAGACGTGCACCAAGGGCAGACCAGGACGTTGGGACCGTGCGAAGTCGAAGAAGGAGTCCAAAAGCGAAGCAACAACACCAACGCGGAAACGCAACTCGAAGGCAGCCAAGGGGGCCTGCGGCAGTGAAGTAACGAAGCTCATCCGAGTGTCCGATGAAACCCCTTGTCAATACCACCCAACGACTGCGACGCGCGTGCGAAATGTCGGACGCTAGCGTCTGTCAAGAGCATGCGTGACTCAGCCGTGTTTTAAAGGTGAGATGAGAGGCACCGGCTCACTCTGTCAAAGGACTATACTAACGCAACAAGAAGACGAGCTAATGCGAGATAGTGGTACCCGAGCCCGTACGCACTCGACAACCTGCTTCCGTGAGTCAGCCCGAGCTTCCTGGTCTCCAGCTACACTGCCTGTCGCGGTCATTTTTTCAGACTAATATTCTTGTTTTTATTCCAATTTCAATATCCTGTCATCAGCACCTTTTTAGCCCCGGAAGAAGGTGCGTTAGTGGGCCCGTTGAACCGGCCTATCAAGATTGGCTGAGTGTCACGCCTTTAATCAATTACTGCAGTACCCCCCCAATTCACCCAAATGTTGATCGAGTGTAATCGAGCGTAATCGAGCGTAATCGAGTGTAATCGAGTGTAATCGACGCGTAATCGAGCTAAAGTCACTTTCAGGGGGGCTAGGTGAATTGGCTCAATTTATCGGAAACAAAAAATATTTATCGGAAACAAAAAAATATTTATCGGAAACGTTCCGATAAATATTTTCCCCACTTAAGTGCTTCCGATATGGTTTTGTCTCTTTTTTTTTTCTGACCGCCCACCGTGGTGACCACCTTAGAGTGTGACAGGTAGCATCTCCCCCCTCCACAGTGAAAATAGCCTGAGGGGGGGGGGGGGGGGGGGGGTCAGCCGGCTGATGGATGGATGGATGGTTCTTAACAAGATGCCTGGGTCTCCCCCTCCGGGTACTGGCGCCGAACTTGCCATCACAGGCCAAACTTGCTGCCACACGTCAAACTCAGCATCACCAGAACCCGAACTTTGCTTCGCCCACGAACTTAGCTTCGCCCGGACTTTGTTTCGCCCAGAACTTAGCTTCGCCGAACTTTGCTTCTTTGCTTCGCCCGAACTTTGCTTCACCAGAACTTAGCTTCGCCCGAACTTTGTTTCGCCCGAACTTTGTTTCGCCCGAACTTAGCTTCGCCCGAACTTAGCTTCACCAGAACTTTGCTTCACCCGAACTTTGCTTTGCTTCTCCCGAACTTAGCTTCGCCCGAACTTTACTGTTTCCCGAACTTTAACTGCTGCCTCCAGCCTCGCCCCGCGCCGGCCTTTAGCCGAGCGCACGTACTACCAACAATGCATTGTTGTCCGAAGACGTCGACACTTACCCTTTGCTGACGATGCCGCGGGTCACCGTCGTGGGCGCCCTCGATTTGCTCAAGGTGGACTACGCGGACTAAGCGGAAGGACCAGGAAAAAGACGTGAGAGGCTACTTCTTCAGGAAAGCATAAGGGACCCAGGCGCGCAAGCAGAAGGGATGCTTTTCAGTTCGGAAAGACTGGGGGACCGGCTTCAGCAAAAAAGGGAAGGGGGGCGTGAGAAACGAAAAAGACGCACCCGCCTGAAACCAGGAATAGCAGCCTTTAGCGGCTGCCGGGCATTCTCCAACGGAGGATTCGCGAGCCGAAGCCCGTTTGTCGCTGGAAACGGATAAGCTACGGATCCGAAGACCCTAACCCCACAGGGGTAGCTACTGCCGTCTTCCCAGCATTGGGTAAGTAAAGCGACAACAAGAGTAGTGGTACGTCCTCGTTGCGGCCTCCCACTTTTTCTACACCTCTCGTGTCACTGCACGAAGTCCGACTAGAGTCAAACTCGGCAAGGCTTCTTTTTCGTGCCCGAAGCTGCTGCCGTCTTCCCATCATTGGATAAGTAAAGCGACAACAAGAGTAGTGGTGTTTCCTCGTTGCGGCCTCAACAGAGGCTTCTTTCCCCGCTGACAGTTTCAAGTCCGTCCCCTTGACTGCTGTTTCGCCAGATACTAGGTGGGGACAGAAGGAATCTCACTGGTCCATTCATGCGCGTCGTCTTTAATCAGAAGACGAGGCATTTGGCTAGCCGTTCACCCGCGCTTGACCTGATATCTCAGCGTTGACATTCGGGGCACTGGGCAGAAGTCACATTCCACTCGCCACCGCTGTGATGAAGCGAAATGCCGCGGCTGAATTAACCAGTTGGATTCCTCTTGTTCGTAACAGTTCCCAGCTGACACTTCATGGCGGGCACAACATGCAAGAAGGCCTGGAAGAAATCAGGAGCCGCGGGTAGCACCCGAGAGCGCCAGCCTCACAGCACCTTCAATCTGAACCCGGACCTAAACCCGCAAGAGGAGCTTCTTTTTTAGGTTGTCCACGGCATGCACTCGCGATGCGGGTGCGTGGCACATTTTTGTCACCCCAGAAATAGTTGAGTCGCAGCTGGTGGAAAGGTTCCATGTTTTAGGGTCTTCGGTTGACGATGAGGCTGGGAAAGGGGTGTAGCCATATTCGCACACTTTGACTTTGTGCCCAATTCGTCAGCAAAAAAGCTGGCGCCGGTGCGCCCCAGTACCAGTATCCTGATGCCTGCAGTCGTCCTTCTCGAGCAAGGTATTCGAGCGAAGCAAGTTGCAAGGCGAATCCGCCTGTACGGGAGCAACCAACCGAACGAGGTCAGGAATTCGTTGGCGGGGAGAGAAGAATGGTTAAAAACGTAGTTCAGCGGTGTCACCTGAGGGGGGCAACCTCAGGGCCGCCCACGTGATGTAGCTGAGCAGCGACTGCCGGCTTTATCCCGTGACACCTTTTCGTGAGCAGTTGGATATTGTGATCTAACTATACTGCGTGGAAAGAGTAGTGTGTTGGCACTCTTTCTGTTCCCTCCGAACCTACCCAGTCGTGCACGAGGTAGTGCAGGAGAGTAGCTCGAGCCAGCGCGCTACTCCGAGACAAGACGCGCCGCAAAGATCGTTTGAAGGACGAAATTGTAGGTTTTCGAGGTAAGTTGTGGAGCTTATAAGTGCGCGACAAGCTACGATGTTCGGATGACCTAGAGGCCAGCCATGGGGCTCAAACCGTGTCGACCTCCTCAGCCCTGACCCAGTCGTGCACGCACAGGTACAGCTGGACAAGCTGGGGACGTAGCTCGCCAGCGCGCTACTCCGAGACAAGGCGCGCCGCAAGGATCGTTTGAAGGACAAATTGTAGGTTTCGAAAGGTAAGTTGTCGAGCTTATGAGGGCCGACAAGCTACGATGGACCGCTCTTCGGATGACTTGGAGGCCAACAGGTGTCGATCGCCTCCTCAGCCCGATCCAACCGTGCGTAGTGCGGGGCACAGCAGGACAAGCGGGATGGCGAAGTTCCACAGGACAAAATGTAGGTTTCGAGGTGAGCTGCCGAGTTTATGAGGGTGCGACAAACTACGGCGCATCGCTCTTCCCATGACCTAGCCAGCCATGGGGCTCAACCCGTGTCTATCTCCTCCTCAGCCCGATCCAACCGTGCACGAGGTAGTGCGGGGCACAACAGGACAAGCAGGATGGGAGCGTGCTCGCCAGCGTGCCACTTCGAGACAAAGCGCGCCGCAAACATCGTTCTCATTTCCTCCAACATTTCATGTTTTGGTAAAAGTCAATCTGCCAAAGGAACGATCGCCTATTTCCCGGTCTTTTCCCCCAGCACAGTACGACTGCAAACCGTTTGTATACAGTAGTACCTGACCCAATTGAATAGCCAAGCTCCATCGCTGGTCTGAAGGCGCTGATCGCACCGGTATGGCGGCGGCACCCTTATTTCCTCCTTTTTGTTTGAAGGACGAATTGTAGGTTTCGAAAGGTAAGTTGTCGAGCTAATGAGGGCCGACAAGCTACGATGGACCGCTCTTCGGATGACTTGGAGGCCAACAGGTGTCGATCGCCTCCTCAGCCCGATCCAACCGTGCACGAGGTAGTGCGGGGCACAGCAGGACAAGCAGGATGGGGAAGTTTCTTGGAAGGACGAAATGTAGTTTTTGCGGTGAGCTGCCGAGTTTATGAGGGCGACAAACTACGGCGCATCGCGCGTGCCACTTTTTTAAGCCATGCACCGAAAGAAATTGTCACACGGCAAGCCGAGGGAAGCTGTGCACAAGCGGGCCACTCTGGGCCGCCGCCCCTCGTCGCCTTCAGAGAAGCGCATCAGCAGCGTATCCGCTGCAAGCACCAAAGGGTTGGGTCTCAAGATCCAGGCACTTGCGTGGCAAAGTATTTCGTGGAATCTTCCCATGAACTGGAGGCCAGCCATGGGGCTCAAACCGTGTCTATCTCCTCCTCAGCCCGATCCAGGTACTGCGGGGCACAACAGGACAAGCAGGATGCGGAAGTTCCTTTGAAGCACGAATTGTAGTTGCACGAGGTAGTGCAGGAACAGCAGGACAAGCACGATGGAAGCGTGCTCGCTGCAAGCACCAAAGGGTTGGGTCTCAAGATCCAGGCACCTGCGTGGCAAAGTATTTCGCGGAATCTTCCCATGACCTGGAGGCCAGCCATGGGGCTCAAACCGTGGCTATCTCCTCCTCAGCCCCGGCCCAGCCGTAGTGCAGGAACAGCAGGACAAGCATGATGGGGGCGTAGCTCGCCAGCGCGCCACTCCGAGACAAGGCGCGTCGCAGGGTTCCTTTGAAGGACGAATTGTAGGTTTCGAGGTACGTTATCGAGCTTGGCGCGGCAGGCCGCGGCGTATCGCCCTTCGGATGACCTGGAGGCCAACAGGTGTCGATCTCCTCTTCAGCCCGAGGCTGCGGAAGAACCTTTGGAGGACAAATTGTAGGTTTCGAGGTGAGCTGCCGAGTTTATGAGGGTGCAACAAACTACGGCGCATCGCTCTTCCCATGACCTGGAGGCCAGCCGTGGGGCTCAAACCGTGTCTATCTCCTCCTCAGCCCCGGCCCAGCCGTGCACGAGGTAGTGCAGGAACAACAGGACAAGCAGGATGGGGGCGTAGCTCGCCAGCGCGCTACTCCGAGACAAGGCGCGTCGCAGGGTTCCTTTGAAGGACGAGTTGTAGGTTTCGAGGTACGTTATCGAGCTTATGAGGGCGCGGCAGGCCACGGCGTATCGCTCTTCGGATGACTTCGCGGCCAGGAGGGCCGGCCTGATCTCCTCAGCGACGCCCAGCCCCGGGATCGGGTTGATCAAGGCTCCTATGTACAGAGCGCGGTCCGCCTTCGCGGACGGGAAGGCCCCGAGCTGCTGCTTGACGGTCGCCAGGTGCTGCGGCGCCAGCTGCCACCCGCCGAAACGGACCAGGTTCTCCCACTTCGTCAGCAGCTCGCGCACGTCCTCTTCGCGTTCGCAAGGCGGCGACGTTGGCAAAGCGTGGCGGGGCTGAGGGCTGGCCGCATGCTGCTGTTGTTGCGGTGGTGGTTGCTGCTGCTGCTGTTGGTGTTGTTGTTGTTGTTGTTGTTGTTGCACTGGCTGTTGTTGGTGTTGGTGTTGTGTGTGCTGTTGCTGTTGCTGTTGCTGTTGCTGTTGCTGTTGCTGTTGCTGTTGCTGTTGCTGTTGCTGTTGCTGTTGCTGTTGCTGTTGCTGTTGCTGTTGCTGTTGCTGTTGCTGTTGCTGTTGCTGTTGCTGTTGCTGTTGCTGTTGCTGTTGCTGTTGCTGTTGCTGTTGTTGTAGTTGCTGCTCTGGCTGCTGTTGGTGTTGGTGTTGTTGTGGTTGCTGTTGCTGTTGCTGTTGTTGTTGCGCTGGCTGCTGTTGATGCTGTTGTAGTGGTTGCTGTTGTCGTCGCTGCGCGCTTGGCTCTCCTTCTCCCCGGTCAGCAGATTCTTCTGCCCAGGCCTGCCCCTGTGCAACCTCCTGCGCAGCCTCTTGTGCAACCTCCTGTTCGTGCTTCGGGCGGTCTTCTACACGGCAATGCCGTTCGGACCCTTCTCGGAGTCCTTCGCGCCGAGGTTCTCCGTTGCCTCCCTCCCCCTGCTCTCTTTGAGAGCGCCTTCGGCCGTCTTCTCCCGCGAGTTGCTGGTGCGACGACAGCCTGTCCTGCGGGGCGGTCGAACCGGCGCTGGGTCCATCTTTGAAGGATGCTGGCTCGTCGGCCATATGCCGCAGTCCCGAGGCTTCGGTTCGGTTCGTAACAGGGGGTGCTGCCGCACCCCCTGTTTGCTCGGTTTGTCTCCGCTGTTGCCCCAAAACCTCGCTTGCACCTCCAACGCCTTCTTCCAGGGGGCCAGCGACTGGAGTGTCCCTTGGCTGCTTTGAGGACGTGGTCTGCTGAACCGGTCCTGTTTCGGATGTTGGTTGCTCCGAGGTTTCACTCGAGCCTCCGACGCCTTCTTCCAGGTTGCCTGCGATTGGTGTGCCCCTTGGCTGCTCTGAGGCCGCGCTCTGCTGAATTGGTCCTGTTTCGGACACCCCGCGTTCGCCCTGTGTGTGTCTTCGTTGCTCCGAGGCTTCGCTCGAGCCTCCGACGCCTGCTTCCAGGTCGCCTGCGACTTGTGTCCGCACTGAGGACGTGCCCTGCTGAATTGCCCGCTCGCCCTGCGCCCTTCGTTGCTCCGAAGCTTCGGTCGAACCTCCGTCGCCTTCTCCCCGGCTGCCTGCGATTTGTGTCCGCTCCCGCTCCGAGGACGTGCTTTGTTGAACCGGTCCAGTTCCGGGCGCTCCCCGATCGTCCAGCGGGAGAGCGGCGGCTGGGGGGAGGCGGGAGGGGGGGGCCGCGGTAGCCTGATTGTCGTCGAGGCTTACCCAGGAGATCCGCGCAGTGAGATACCCGTCGGTGTGCCACTTCTGCTCGATTTGGAAGACGCGGCGGCCGACGGCTTCTACGAGGTAGTTGCCGTTGCGTTTCACGGAGCATTCGACGATTTCGAGCTCCGTTCCGCGCATTGTGGTCGGATCGCAGATCATGCCGAACCGGGCTTTGCGGCCGCTAGCCAGACACCGCTGGATCATCTTCTTGTACCTCGCCTCGAAGACGTTGAGGTACACATGCTGCAACGGGATAACCGCGTCGAGGATGAAGATTGGCAGAGTGCACTGCGACGGCGGCGCCTGCACGCGCGCGGCGGTGGCGCGCTTTTCTTGGTAATCCTCGGGGAACGCCTTCTCGATGAAGGACTCGAGCATGGGGCAGACGGCCAGGTCGCTGTCCGCCGTCAGCGCCCGCCGGCAGACCGGGCACTTCGCGACGCTCTGCGCCGCGTGCTCGTCGAGGGCGACGACGCATTCCTTGCAGAAAACGTGCCCGCACGGCAGGACCACAGGGCGGAAGACCGTGTCATGGCACAGCGGGCAGCTGGCGTCGCATTCGAGCATAGAAATCAGGGCGCGTAAGCACGCGGTCTGGGAGGGGGTCTGAGGAGGTGGTAGTGTACTTAAAGTTCTACTACTACTAGACTGAGCTTCTTTCGTGCTATGAGAACAACGAGTGAGGTGGGGGGTTTGCGGGGGTTGGGAGTGTGTCCCCTTCCCCACCTACGGTTTCCTGAGTGAGTTGACTTTGCCTATAATGGTGTGATCCATCCGGAGGTTTCCCGGGTTTGT
The DNA here is from genome assembly GCA_030068145.1 of Diplonema papillatum. Lineage (NCBI taxonomy): Eukaryota > Euglenozoa > Diplonemea > Diplonemida > Diplonemidae > Diplonema > Diplonema papillatum. Next base: position 127,084 of record JAPJBO010000411.1, on the reverse strand, counting down.
CCCAAGATTGTCCCCAGTTTGCCCCGGGATTGTCCCCCATAATATATGATGAATAAATTTAGTTGGATTGCTTTGTCGTGCGTTTCTCTTGGTGCTCCAGCACCCGCCGGCAGACCGGGCACTTCGCGACGCTCTGCGCCGTGCTCGTCGAGGGCGACGACGCATTCCTTGCAGAAAACGTGCCCGCACGGCAGGACCACAGGGCGGAAGACCGTGTCATGGCACAGCGGGCAGCTGGGTGTCACGCGTCGCATTCGAGCATAGAAATCAGGGCGCGTAAGCACGCGGTCTGGGAGGGGGTCTGAGGAGGTGGTAGTGTACTTAAAGTTCTACTAGACTGAACTTCTTTCGTGCTATGAGAACAACCAGTGAGGTGGGGGGTTTGCGGGGGTTGGGAGGGTGTCCCCTTCCCCACCTACGGTTTCCTGAGTAAGTTGACTTTGCCTATAATGGTGTGATCCATCCGGAGGTTTCCCGGGTTTGTCCCGAGATTGTCCCCCGTATGATGTAAAATAAATGAGAATATCTATGGGTTGGGAGTGTGTCGGCAGGCAGAACCGGCGCTCCGAAGCCACACTTCTGCATGAAGCACTGTGACAGGGCGCCTTGCGGTCTGAGACGGGTTGATGCACCGTGAACAAAGCAGCGTGTGCAGCTGAAGTTCCCAGGCGCGTTACTGGTGACGTTGCTTGCTAATTTTAGACTACCACTGCTGACCGACATTGACCGAGTTTGGCCAAAACCTCGCCAGGTAAAGCTCGGGCCCTGCTTGCATGATTGCAACATCTCGAAAAGAAAAAAGAACAAAAAGCACAAACAGTCAGTCGAGAGAGAGAGGCGGGAGGAGGGGGGAAGAAAAACAAAGAACGCAAAAAAACATAACGGGGAAAGGAGCAGGGGTACATAATACCCCTGCCCACCACCCCCCGATTTTCCCCCCTCTCTTCCCTATGGTATTCACAACGAGAAAGAAGAACGCTTCGGCTGCTGACGCATACAGTTTACGGCGAAGAACTGTTGCTCCAGCATGGAGAACTTGAAGGGCAGACCCCATAGGTGGGGCACGGAAAGCCTGGGCCGAACGCACTCGTCGGTGGTAGAAAGATCGCTGTGTCTGACACGAGCCTGCGAGCGTTTAACCTCAAGGATTGGCACATCTCCCTTCCAGGTTTGACACCCTAAACCTCGCACACGTGTTAGACTCCTTGGTCCGTGTTGCAAGACGGGTAGTAGAAGATCGCTGTGTCTGACACGAGCCTGCGAGCGTTTAACCACGTCAGGCCAGCGGGAGCAAGGACGTTGTCCGAAGACGCCGACACTTACCCTTCGCTGACGATGCCGCGGTTCACCTCCTCAACTCATTCCTATCCTGGTCGATCCGAGCAAAACTGAGGCAGCCAGAAGCTTGGACAATCCGAATAGGTCCAGACGTCTCAACCGTAAACCCCAGCGAAGGAGCAATGATCAAGATTTTCGATCCGAGCAAAACTGAGGCAGCCAGAAGCTTGGACAATCCGAATAGGTCCAGACGTCTCAACCGTAAACCCCAGCGAAGGAGCAATGATTAAGATTTTGAACGCATCTCCAACTCTTACACTCATCGGTTTCAGGGACTTTTTAACCCTCTTTTCAAAGTTCTTCGCATCTTTCCGCCACTGTGCTTGTTCGCGATTCGCGATTCGCTATTCGCGACCCGACCGCTGTCGGCCTACGGCGGCGGCTTGATGGGGAACTTCAGCTTCTGATTAAGATTTGAACGCATCTCCAACGCAAGAACCAAGCATGCCGATGGGTTTTCGTGTGCTCGAAACAATTCCGTGGTGCCTCGAGACGCCAGCAAGCAAGTGAGTGGGTTAGGCGGGGCAAGCGAAAGCAAAGAACAAGTACTTCGAGGAGAGAAGCCATAAGTTGCAGTTCGTTATGGGTCGGGAGGTAGCAATCTTCGGACGAGTGACCCCCGGCGGGACCAGAACCAGAACCCGAGAATCTACGGCATGGAGAGACGGGGCGAGGATTCCTTTTCCAAACGGATCCTTCTTTTAGAGTGAAGTTCGCTTGCTTTAGGATCCGGGGGGGCGACCATCGTCTGCTGTAGCAGCAGCAGCAGCAGCAGCAGCAGCAGCAGCAGCAGCAGCAGCAGCAGCAGCAGCATGAATCATACCAAGCCGGTCCATCGCCTCCGTGATAACCCACGGTGTGCCGAGATCGTTTGAGGCTTGGAATGCAGAAGATCTGTAGCGATGGCCTGCATCAGTCGGTAGGTCGACCCACAGACGTAAAAGCCTCGCGATCATGCAAACTCCCTTCTGCTGAGACAACTTGCTGGAAAGCCATTGCTGTCGAAGGATTTGCGTGGCCGCGTACCACGGGAAAAGATGGGAGGGACAACTGCAAGAGCGTGCTTGGAAGAAGTCCACCTGCTGCCTTCATTTGATCGAACCTTCGACGTGGTGTCCTGCTGCCGTTCCGAATGCTCCTCAGCTAGCTAATCAAGTCTTGCAAACCCACCGCGGGCTGATTACCGTGGGCTGATTGGCGGTTACCTCGTCAGGGCATCATGAAGCACAGGTCCATGTTCAGCTCGCCGGTGCCGAAATAGTACTGGCCGAACAACCGCGAATTCGCTTGGTGGTAGAACACCGTTCCCTGGGAGAAGGGTTAAATTGAAGAGAAAAAACGGGTCGGATTCCGGCGCGCATAACCAGGGCTGACGCTCCGTTTTCGGCTCAGAGAAAAAAACGTGTGGTCCACATGTGGGCGCTTAAGGTTCGAGGGGGAAAAAATCTTTCCCCTTATGTGCGACGGCAAAAACCGTACACCGCGAGAGTAGGAGAAAGTAGAAAGGGAAACTACCCTGAGCCCAAATCCTGGACGTGGTTTCAGGTGGCAAATTTGGCAAATGATCATGATCAGAAGGTCCTACTTGAGCGGTTCAGTTTCCTCACACATTGCATGTGGCTAAAAAAAAAAAAAAAAAAAATAGCGTCGCTAGGTAGCTACTGGACTTGGCGACACCTGGCTGTGCGGCGGCCTTGACTACTAGTCATACTTGGCAAGCAAAGCCGACTTTGCTTAAATTTGCTTAGGAGATTTGCTTCAGATTACGAGCAAATAAAAGCAAATTTAGGCAAAGAAAAGCGGATTTAAGCAAATTTAAGCAAAGTAGGCATCATGCACTAGGGATTTTGACAACTGATGAAGCAGGCAACAAAGGCAGGAAAAGGCGAACCTGCGGAAACGGAGCCGGGACTGTGTTGCACGATAGCCGTGCAGGGCGACAAGAATGGTGCCGTTGAAGAAAAGCCTCGCAATGCTCAACCATTCGTATCGTGTTCCCGGAACAGAAGGAGAAGGACGATCGAACCCCCCAACATGACACCAGAAAAGCTGAAGGACGACTCGATGTGATCAAGGTTCTGACTCTCAGACCTTGGGTCTATGAGGGCACTTGTTCCTCTACTGTCCGGTGGGTCGTGTTCAAGGAACAGGGGCAGCAGATGCATGTCAACGAGGTGGGAACATGGCCGGTCTCAACAAGAGGCCACACCCGAACCAGCAGGCGTTCGAAGTCGATGTGCACGCCATACAAGAGCAGACGGCACGTAAGGCCAGTAACAAGGTGCGAGCCGTACCGCAGGCAGGGCTTCGCAAAGCTGCGACACTGAACGGCAGGCAGGTTTCGTCCTACCCGTAGGCCCGGTGGAAGCAAGGAGTCAGGCAAGAGAGAAGAACCGCAGAATGAGCGCAGGGACGCTGGGCCGTGCTGTTGAAGAAAGAGTTCAACACCGACACGGGCAACCCAAGGACAGCCAAACAGACCTTCAGGCAGGGAACAGCCTACGGCGGTGAAGTAACGAACCTCATCCGAGTGTCGGATGAAACCCCTTGCTACAACGACTGTAACACACATGTACAATGCCGGACGCTAGCGTCTGTCAAGAGCATGCGTGACACAGCCGTGTCTTGAAGGTGAGATGGGACCACAAAGAGACCAAGGGAAATTAAAATACCGACCTTCTAATCCACGAATAGCGTTGGAAAGAGCAGAGTGAGCAACCGGAGACTGCGGCGAGCCGGGAGGTAAGGCAAACGGTCGAAAAACGACGCCGGGGACGAAACAGCATAGATGACGCATTGGTGTTTGTTCGTGGTTTGCGCGACAATATGACTCTACTCAAGGGACTCAAGGTACAAAGGGAATGGGATAGTGGTCCACTATTTCGGCCACGCACTGAACATTGGACGAAAGGGGTACTTGCCTGCAGAATGCCCCATTCGCTATGAAGAACAGTGCCCGCATGCAACGCTGGATTCACCATTCCTGCCGAACTTTGCTTAAATTTGCTTCAATTTTGCTTGAGCAAATTTAAGCAAATTTAAGCAAAATTAAGCGAATTTAAGCGAATCTGAAGCAAATCTGAAGCAAATCGACTTTGCTTTTTTCGGGGTCACCAACTTTGCTTAAATTTGCTTTGCTTGCCAACTATGAGACTAGTCCTAAACTCCCCTGCATGTGCACCAATAAATCAAAATCCACATGTGGTACCTGTGGATCCACACGCGGGGGAACAAAATCCAAAAAGAATTAACGTGTTGAAATCCACACGTTCCACACGTGGAGCGTAAGCCCTGGCCACAACACCTCTGGGGGGAAATCTTAGTTAGTTAACCACTTCCGGGCGAACTACCACTGTAGTGGTAGTTAACTCAAGAAAGTTCGCGGGTGTCAAGTTCGCATGAGAGGCCAAAAGAATGATCGAAAGTGGTCGCTGTTTGCTTCAATGGAAAGATCTGACACAAATATTGAAATGTGTCCTTCACCGGGCAGAAATCCTGCGTCCGAGCTCTCAACGGATACCTGAGGTTTGCCATGGAGTCTCCCCTTTTCCCAAATTAACTCTCCCCCCCCTCCGTCCGTTAAGTGATTAATGTTTAGACAGAACACTGCTCGTGCTCGATTGATGCTAGCATCGAGTCTTTTCCGAAGAACCCTGGGAAGTTCTCTTCACGACTTTCGTGGTACGTCGCCTCCCTCGGTGAGACTGTGGCGTCCCTTGGTCCAGACCTTCAGAGGGGTTTGGAGTCTTAGCTTGCGCGGCTATCTGCGCACTCTCCCCCAGTCGAAGATCGATTGCGGGCGACGTCTCGTACAGCAGCGGCGGGTTTCCTCTGAAGGGCACTAGCCACGGGGTCCTCCTGTTTTGTGAAGATACGCAACAGGCCCATTCGCGCGCAACGCGTAGTCACCGGTTACGAACAAGTATGCTGAAGTATGGCTAAAGATAAAGTGGTGTCACCTGAGGGGGTAAAATATCAGGGCCGCCCACGTGATAAAGCCGTCAAGCACTGGGAACTTTTAAGTACACGGACCGGCTGCCGGCTTATCCCGTGACACTTTTTATATGTAGTTGGTTATCATGAATAGACTACTTTATAGAAAGGGTAGCATTCGCTCCCTCGTAGCTCGCCGGGAACGGGCACTCCAGTGAAACTGGGTAGGTTACCGTTTCAGGTTTGGGTTTTGGGACTACTGCCTCATGTGGTTTCTGAGACCTATTTCTCCCACGAATGGCGAACCAGCATAATTGACACATGCAGGCCAGGCCGGGTTGACTCCGGGAAACCGGGTTTTATGCGCCACCACATCATCCTAGCTGCACTCACACATGTCTGGGGCAACTACATCTGGTAAATTTGTTGCATTAGTGCGATTGTCAAGCCTTCGACTACCCGGAGCAACGCACTATGCACACTCCGTGTCTACGTCACAGCAGATGGAACGCGTCTGTTGCGCCGCCGCGGAGGCGGCCTACGAGTGGGTGCCGTTGTGGCCTCCCGGCCGGAGCCATCGTTGGATGACCCTTCGCTCGTTTCTTCGCGTTTGCGCCGGTTCGCGCGTCGGATGGACGCAGCCGGGGGCTGTGCATTGGGCGGCGTTCGTCGGGCGGGGGTTTTGGCCCTGAGTTGCGGCGCTGGCATTACATCTACACACTACATCTAAAACATGGCTGCGGGGGGCTCTGGCTAGTTGATCCAGTGGGCGGGAACTGGCTGGTGATAATTTCAAAAAGAATAGGCGCGATGTTTGTTTGTACGCCAGTCCGAGTCAGTGCCATGTTTTTAGAGTTATAGTTCGCTTGAGAATCCGGGATTTTAGAGTCTGCGGGTGACCTTCGTCGAATGAGTTCTTGTAAAGCTAATACGTACTGGGTGGGTTTGGGGGGCATCTTTCGTGTACACTTTACTTGCTCGCTTTGGCGAGTCAGGTTCGAAACAATTTGTGACCGACACCAGGTTAGGTGAGTTTTCTTAAGCTCCCCATGTCGTACAAGTTGAGCAGGAGTTGCCCCGTAAACCGTACCGGTCCATTGTTCGCACCATGGCTCTAAGTAGAGGTTGTTGTTTGTACGTGCCGGGGGAGGATTAGCCTGTGAGTGAGTGATTGTGAGTGAATATGATCGGTAGGCTAATCTTCTCCCAAACACGCTGCCAGCGTTCTCTTTCACAACGTAAACACAACGCTCCTGGTCCAGGAACATGACGGCCAACCACAGCTTGCAAAGCTTGAGTCGGAGGCAACACAGTGCCACAACCCCGTCCGCTCTGCCCTGTGGCTGACCGTCTCGACGAGCTTGTGTTCAGCGCGAGCGCCAAGCCCCAAGGTGCGCCACGCCTTGATGCTGTAGTTTAGGAAATCGGTAGCCACTTGACCCGTAGGCCCGTGGCTCTGCAGTACCGCCGAACACGTGAAGCTTGGCTTCCGTGTAGCAGGCCTTCCTTGGTACCAAAAAAAAACAGTCTAAAGTATCACGTAATAAAAAGACTCGCACACATATATATAAACGGGGCACACACCGGGTACAAGAAGTTCTTTCCGACCACTATGCGCATGGAAGGGTCGTATTGCAGCGTCCAAACGCCTTCGGGGATGTCGGTCGACAACGGCTCCATGAAATCGGACGCGGAGTTGTAGTGCGGGTCCGTTTGCTGCGGGATAACCGCGTGCTCCGGTTTCCGGAGGTGGCAGTACATGTACAAGTCTACGGCCTCCGACGCCGTGAGCCCCGTCCACGTTTTGTTGACCGTGACCTTCGCGTTTTCGGTCAGCAGGAGCTGCCCAGCCGGGATTACCCTGCAGCGGGTGTTGTGGCTCTTGACGAAAAACGCAAGCCGGGTGGCCTCCTCCATGGCGATCACGACCACCTTCTTCTTCTTCTTCGCCGGCGGCGGCGCGGCCCCGCCGTCCTCCTCGTCCTCCTTGTCCTTCTCGGCGTCGTTCGCGTCCTCTTCTCCGTCTTTCTCCTCCGCTTCCTCTTCAGGCGTCTCCTCCTCCTCTTCCCCAGCTTCTTCAGCTGCGTCCGCCTGCTCCTTCTTCGCCGAGGCCTCGTCCTCCGGCAGCACCTGGCGCACCTTGTACAAATGGTCCGGCTTCCCGACGAACCGGCCCCGCAGCTGCTCGCAGAATTGCGCCTGCTTCGCGTCGGGAGGACTGAGGAGGGCCCAGTTGTGCCCGCCGTCGGTGCTGAAGAGCGACCGCTCGCTGCCCAGGTCGTCGAGAGACACGGACCGGGCCGGGATGGTCGACACCGTCTGCGCGACGAGGTAGTCGCCCTTGAACCCGAACACCTTGCCCCAGAACACAACGGGGGTCCCCAGGTCGCTGCTGACCACCGGAAGCGAGCATGCCAGCGCCGTCTGCTCCGCTACAGACAGCACGTGCCCTGTCAGGCCGACGTACTCAAATGTGTTCTGCAGGTCGGTCATCGTCCTTACTACTGTACCTATATTCCTTTTGTCTGCAGACGGTCAACTGTGCGCTGACGTGCAGCTGAAAGAGCCCTGTAATGGAATGTGCAAGTGACGAGTGAACAGAACGAGACGTGACGAGAAGTGAATAGAGAGAGATAGCGAAAACAGTGTGTAAGTGTAGAGGGAGAGAGAGAGGAGAGAACTAGAATTAGAGCGTCTCGCTATGTAGATCAGGGCTTACCGCAAGGTTTCGCTTTGATTTCATCAATCCTGTGCCAATGATCATCGTCACCGGGACCTTTTAGAGAGGGTGGAGAAACGCAGAACTGCTTCGCGTCGAGAGGACTGAGGAGGGCCCAGTTGTGCCCGCCGTCGGTGCTGAAGAGCAACCGCTCGCTGCCCAGGTCGTCGAGAGACACGGACCGGGCCAGGATGGTCGACACCGTCTGCGCGACGAGGTAGTCGCCCTTGAACCCGAACACCTTGCCCCAGAACACAACGGGGGTCCCCAGGTCGCTGCTGACCACTGGAAGCGAGCATGCCAGCGCCGTCTGCTCCGCTACAGACAGCACGTGCCCTGTCAGGCCGACGTACTCAAATGTGTTCTGCAGGTCGGTCATCGTCCTTACTACTGTACCTATATTCCTTTTGTCTGCAGACGGTCAACTGTGCGCTGACGTGCAGCTGAAAGAGCCCTGTAATGGAATGTGCAAGTGACGAGTGAACAGAACGAGACGTGACGAGAAGTGAATAGAGAGAGAGATAGCGAAAACAGTGTGTAGAGTGTAGAGGGAGAGAGAGAGGAGAGAACTAGATTTAGAGCGTCTCGCTATGTAGATCAGGGCTTACCGCAAGGTTTCGCTTTGATTTCATCAATCCTGTGCCAATGATCATCGTCACCGGGACCTTTTAGAGAGGGTGGAGAAACGCAGAACTGCTTCGCGTCGAGAGGACTGAGGAGGGCCCAGTTGTGCCGCTCGCTGCCCAGGTCGACGAGAGACACGGACCGGGCCGGGATGGTCGACACCGTCTGCGCGACGAGGTAGTCGCCCTTGAACCCGAACACCTTGCCCCAGAACACAACGGGGGTCCCCAGGTTGCTGCTGACCACTGGAAGCGAGCATGCCAGCGCCGTCTGCTCCGCTACAGACAGCACGTGCCCTGTCAGGCTGACGTACTCAAATGTGTTCTGCAGGTCGGTCATCGTCCTTACAATACCTATATTCCTTTTGTCTGCAGACGGTCAACTGTGCGCTGATGCAGCTGAAAGAGCCCTGTCATGGAATGTGCAAGTGACGAGTGAACAGGGTCTGGTTCTGCAGGGGGATTACAAGAACGTGCTTGGACTGGATATGCGTTCAACACCGCACTGGTCCCGTCTGCGCCGTGTTTCGGTCTAAGCCACGGGCACATAAGGCGGACCATCAGCAGCGCGGAACCTGAGTGTCTGCAGACAAGACAGCGGTGTGAGTCTGGTTTGTCAGGCGGCTGTTCGTAGCTCGTCCGCACAACGGGCCATCATCACGAGCGGGCGGCAGGAGCCTCGGCAGTAACCTAGAAAGGGCGGAAAAATGGGCTGTATTTCCGCGCAGGGATTACCCACAACTGAGATCCAACACGCACGCCAGCTAGCACCCGAGGTTAGCGAGGGAATGTGTCAGACCGGAAACTGCCGTGATTCAGCTGCGAGAGAGACCCTCTGGTCATATGGGGGTGGCCTGCGGCGACGCAGTGTGTCGAAACATTAGTACGCACGAAGCGGAACTGACCTGCTTTTTGGTGAGTTTCATGCAGTCCGCTGCCCAACTACTAGTTCTTAGCACCAGCGTGCATTGTTAACTGAGCCTGTCTACCCCTACAGTGGCCACCTGCCGATATGCTAGGGGCTTGCGGGGTTTGCCTGACCATAAGCTGAAATCCCCAAGATCCCACTGTGCTCTTCATTAGCATCACACTTCGCTAGAAGTGTTCTGCCCAAACTCCCACATGAAGATCAAGTTCCCCTCCTCCTGTCTGCAGACACTCAGGTTCCGCGCTGATGGTCCGCCTTATGTGTCCGTGGCTTAAAGGACCGAAACACGGCGCAGACGGGACCAGTGCGGTGTTGAGCACATACCCATTCCAAGCACGTTCTTACAATTCCCCCTGACTTTGGATTAGACGAAGGACGAGGCGCACACAGCACCGCGGTGAAAAAAACACAGGGGGCTAGTCCCTCAAGGTTTCATACCCCACTTTGGGGCCGTACACTCCCCTTTTTACCACTTTCTATTTTGCATCCCTTTCCTAGACGACATCTTCCTCGAAGAAGACTGGATGCTAGCATCAACCATGCATGAGAGGCAGTGCTCTGCCTAAACATTAAACTAAGATTTTCCCCCTGCAGAACCAGACTCAGACACGGTTGTAGGGGCCTCCTCCCCGTGACGGATTCGCCTGTGCTCTGGCAGCACGGGTGGTCCGTTCCTGGCTGTGAGCTTTGCCTGGCACGGGCGTTTTGCCTCATGGTTTTCATGTGCACAGAAATTCACATACCCAATGAGTCCAGAGTGGACGTTTGGATTCGAATCACGTGTGGGTCTTTGGTTTTGGACAGTATACGGCTCGTATGGGGATTCAAAGGTCCCACAGCACAGTACACAGTGAGTCTGGGTCTTGGGGGTCCTTTGGCACCTTCTTTGGAAAAACCCACACGGGTTCCAAGGCCCATTCACAGTTGCTGGTCACAGCATCTTTCCGGGAGCAGCCGTTTTCTCTTGCATGATGCGCAGCGGGGTGCATCGTGTGTCGCGCACCTCAGCGTTCGATTTCCTGGGTGTCTCGCCGGCTGCGACCGCTGGCGTGCGTGTGTGTGTGGATGTCAAGATGAAAAGAAAACGCAGGGCACGGTCGTAGGACGAGAGGAACTACAAACTTTCCGAAAAGGTAGGACAATTGCTTTTGTTAGAAGGGAAGAGGCGCGGGAGCACCGATCCATGCCAATGGCTGTTTCAATAAGCCATCGTGCCTGCATCGTAGCAGGGTGACTCCCGCGTGTTGGGGGTGTTGTGTCGTTATGTGCCGTGTGTGCGTGAGGGTGTGTGTGTGTGATCTCAGTAATGGGTAACCCCTGAGCGGAGTCTAGCCCAGTGTGTGTGTGTGATCTCAGTAATGGGTAACCCCTGAGCGGAGTCTAGCCCAGTGTGTGTGTGTGATCTCAGTAATGGGTAACCCCTGAGCGGAGTCTAGCCCAGTGTGTGTGTGTGTGTGTGTGTGTGTGTGTGTGTGTGTGTGTGTGTGTGTGTGTGTGTGTGTGTGTGTGTGTGTGTGTGTGTGTGTGTGTGTGTGTGTGTGTGTGTGTGTGTGTGTGTGTGTGTGTGTGTGTGTGTGTGTGTGTGTGTGTGTGTGTGTGTGTGTGTGTGTGTGTGTGTGTGTGTGTGTGTGTGTGTGTGTGTGTGTGTGTGTGTGTGTGTGTTGCGGACCCGTTTTAACGTGGTGCTTTCCTGTACGAGAGACGTCCACGCTTTCTCCGGTTTCACGCTACCGCAGATGCTTCCCCAGGCTGTGCGTGGTGGTCTGTGGGTGATGCCTTTGGCAGCATATGTGTGTGTGTGAGTATGTGTGTTGGAATACTTCTGTTTCTTCGCTATTCCTCGGAAGTCGATAGAACGCATGTGGCTCCGTTCTTGGCTGGCTTTGGGGAAAAAGGGGGCAAACGGTGGGGCCTGCGTTTGTCAGTTTTTGCTTTACCCCTCCAACCTCGCTTTTGGCGAGTGGATATGAGGAGTTCGCTCAGAAACGTAAGGATTCCAACTTGACGCGCCGAAGGCGCTCAAGCAAGCTGGCTAGGTGTGTGTTGGAATCCCCAAGGGGAGGGAGCACAAAACCCTTAGGCAATGGTCACCCCAGAGACTATAAAGCCCCGGATCCCTAAGTGAACTTGCACTTTAAAAAAGGGGGCCAACGGTGGAACGGTGGTGGGGCCTACATTTGGCAAGTTTTGTGTTGCCCCCCAACCTGGCTGACGGCGAGTGGAGTTCGCTCAGAAAGAAAGAAAGGATTCCAACTAGACGCGCAGAAGGCGCTCAAGCAAGCTTGCTACATGTGTGCGTGTGCGGGTGTGTGCCTTTTTTTTTTTTTTTTTCTCTCTTTTTTTTTTTTCCTCACTAAGATCAGTCCTTATCAGAGTGAAAACTTTCGTTGGGACGGTGGATTGCGAAACGGGGGGGAGTGGAGGGGTGGGGGAAATGCAAAAACGTGCTTCGGATGGATAGTGTGCTCAACACCGCACTGGTCCCGTCTGCGCCGTGTTCGGTCCTTTAAGCCACAACAGCACATATGGGGGGAAGGGGGGGGATGCAGAACGTGCTTGGAATGTGGATGTGGCTCAATCGTAGTCATATCTGCACTGTGTTCCGGTCCAGGCACGGATACACACAAGACGGGCCACCAGCGTGGAATCGGAGTGCCTGCAGACAGGACGGTGTTTTGAGTCTCGTTTGTTTAGCGGTTGTTCACACACCTAGCTAGCTGGCTTGAGCACCTTCGGCGCGTCAAGTTGGAATCCTTACGTTTCTGAGCAAAAGCGAGGTTGGGGGGGCAAGCAAAAACTGACAACCGCAGGCCCCACCGTTTGCCCCCTTTTTGTACTCCCCCTTCGAATCCCTTCGTGCCGTCTCTGACGGCCCTCTTTTTTACCTGTATGTTCTTCCCCGTTCTGTTCCCCACCTTTTTCCCATGTCTTCGACGGATGCTTCTCCCTTTGCTCTGCTGCGATAAACAGCTGGGAGATAGCGGAACAGCCAGAACGGAGCCACACGCGTTCTATCGACTTTGCAAGGAAGAGCGAAGAAACAATAGGGATTCCAACACACACACACACACACACACACACACACACACACACACACACACACACACACACACACACACACACACACACACACACACACACACACACACACACACACACACACACACACACACACACACACACACACACACACACACACACACACACACACACACACACACACACACACACACGCACATACACAGACGGTGTGCGCTAGCCTCAAGCGCTGAGTTCTACTTGTTTTTCAGGGTGAATGTGCGGGGTTTTAGAGTCACCGGGGGACTTTCGCTTTCAGTTCTTTCTCTCTCACGATCAAGCGGGCCGGGAAGACGCCGTCAAGTCAGTTGAGAGACAGCCCGCGGCCCGGCCTGCCCTCCTCCTATAACCAATACCTGCTGCCGTCGTCCGTGGTCCCATCAGGGCGCAGGGCGAACGATTGCACCTTGCCTTCGATATTCAATCTGGAATTGTCCGAACTTCCATCCTATCCGGATTCGGACTTTTTTAGTGTTAATTGTGTTAATGAGCCGGTTCCCCCCCAGCTGATAGACTGCTGATAGTGTGGTAGACTGTAATTGCCTGTATAGTCTGATAGCCTGTGCTGGCCTGTGATAGTTTGGGTTAGTTTGGGTTAGAATGCAAAGCTATAATCTGCATTGTCTCTTCGCACGCGATGGGTCATGATTTCGCCTGTGATAGAAAGCTGCAGTTTACTGAGGGAATTGGAGCAAGACGCATGCACGACCACCTCGAATCGACACCAGAAGAATTCGGGGTGGGGCTGGCTTCGACGACTAGTAGTATCCCTAGCACTCCTGAACAAGCCCGAACCAACAGACTGCTGATTGAGACTGCAACAGACAGCAGCAGGCAGTTTGATGCACTTCCAGGAAGTAACAATGCACGCTGGTGTGCTAAGAACTAGTAGTTGGGCAGCGTACTGCATGAAACTCACCAAAAAGCAGGTCAGTTCCGCTTCGTGCGTACTAATGTTGCGACACACTACATCGCCGCAGGCCACCCCCATGTGACCAGGGGGTCTCTCGCAGCTGAATCACGGCAGTTTCCGGTCTGACACATTCTTCCCGCGTGCCGCGGGTGCCTCGCATCGATCAGAGAACGAGGAGCGGACTGGTTCCGAACCGGGAATCAAGTGGACTCGAGGGAAAAAAAACCCGCCCCGTTCAGTCTGACCATCAGAGGGGACGGCGCCAAGCAGATGGCCAAGAGGCGGGGCGGATGCCTTCCCAGGTTCACGATTGCGCCGGATTCACCTTCCGTCGCTGTTCGGCAAGCTCTCGATCAAAGAAGGGGAACCCGTTGTGAAAGGTGGTTCCATTGGTGTAAAATTTGTGTGCGAAGGACCTGTTTTGTATCTTTACATGGCAGGTTCCAACGCTGCCAACTTTCTTTTTTGTACTGACATGTCCAGCGAGGTATGTTGTTCCAAAAGGAATTCGAGATTTTAACACCTGTTTTCGGATTTTTCCGAGTTTTTGGTGGCGTTGGAAGGGTTTGGCCGTTTTGCCGGAAAATATGTTTCGGTCGACCATTGCTTCCTTTGCAGAATTTGGACACCTGATGCAAAAACACTCGGCGTACCTGCTTTGACTCCGAATGTGGAAGCAGTTTTATGTCCGCACATTTTGGCATTTGCAGAGAAAAGAACACTGCGTATAGTGCGTTGCTCAGGGTAGTCGAAGGCCTGACAATCACACTAATGCAACAAGTTAGAGCCGGGGGCAGTGAAGTAACGAAGCCCGCGAACGGTGGGTGGTGACCCCTCCGAACAGCCTCCCTGGCCCTGGCCCACGCCTGATGCCGCAACCCCTTAACCCGGGCGGCGGCGCTTTGGCATGAACCAGGAACCTCAAGGGGAGCAGCGCGAGAGGCATCATCCACGCTTCAAAGGCCCACACACACACCAATGCAACAAATTCTGAGACTGGACCTCACCGTGTGTCAGAAAGAATTGGCTGTTCAACCTGGGATCCCTTCGGTTCTTTGTCTGGCAGCTTCGTCGAGCATTTCATTCCAAGCTGGCACTTTTGGAAGAGTCGAGTGGTGCTTGCACCACGGGAAGGCCATGCTTTGTTTCGAAGCCGCGAAGTTCGTGGAAGGGGGGGGGGGGTTCTAGGAAACGGTCGCAGAGAGCGAACACCCCATAAAAAAGTCCACGATCAATTCGTTGTCTTATTTTTTTTGGTTTGTGGTGCGAGCATCACTTAAGACGGACGCCGCCGTGTTAGGTTTTACGGTTGCCATGGGGCGGGAAAACCTTCGTTCAAATATTGGGCATGGGGATGGGGAAGGCGAGGCCAGGAACTGGAAGAAGGGGGGAACTGCCGAATACTTATGCCAAATCTAGAACCCGAGCTGGAGTGAAGACGCGAGAAAAGGACCAAGTGCGTTGTTGCTGCCGCTGCTGTAGGAGAATCTCTCAGCGAGAAGCAGAGAACGCGCCATTTTTCGGAGTTAAAGAACGCATTGCAGAGGTAAATAATGCACTGTTGTCCTTCAGGGAGAGTCCCTTCACCTACACCGTGGAAAGGTCGCGCGCCACGGTCTGCTGACCGCACCTCGTAACCGCGTGAAAACTATACTGCAACGTTTGCGGCCTCAAACAGCACTCTTTAACGAGAAACAACCCTGTTGCCACGTCAAAAAGATCGTTGGAAGTGCTTTCGGAAACTGTGCAGACAAGTTGCAAGCGTGCGAACAAATTCAACGCTGCTTCTTGCCGTCTACTTCATAATATTAGCTGCATTGCGGGGCTCCAAGACTTCATCGCCCAAGAGCTACCTCCTTGGAAAGTAACGTGATTCATGATACACCAATAAAGAAGGTCGGTAACAGCGCCGTCATGTGCATACGCCAGGCAAGACCCAGTCTTCGTCGCCACGGGCCTTTTCTTCTTTCTTCATTTTATCCCCCGACGACAGGGAGTGTCCAACAAGCCCACCCAAAAGGCCGTTGATTCCTTTCGGCAGATTTTCCTACCGAGTCCGACTAGTACCGACGGAAGTTGTGTGGGGGCGAGCTTGTTTTAATTTTGAGAGGCTGTTTTTTACAAAAAAAAAAAAAGAAAAAAAAACTCGACGTAGGTGCTTTGACTCCGAATGGAAGGGAGGAGATATAGAGGTAGAGGGGCAAATACAATACAACCACAATCTGGTTTGTTCTTCTCTTACACCACCGTGTGTTGTTTTCTGACTCAGGACTTTGACCTGTTGTGTTTGTGTGATTTGTCGTGTAGGGGTAGACCCGCATGACCTCACACCCGTTCAAAACGTGGTTCGGTAGTTACAGCACTTGGGATCCCTTCGGTTCTTTGTCTGGCAGCATCGTCGAGAATTTCCTTCCAAGCTGGCGCTTATGTAAAGAAACTTTGAAAGTTCGCTGGAAACTCCGTTGCTGTAGTTCATGGTGCCGTCGTAGGTGACGGTCTGTCTTATTGGTACTGCTTTCGATTCCAATCATTCCTTATGGGCGTACAGGTTGGTGTCGTTCAACTTCTTTTTACCTGTGAAGTTCAGCTCGGCAACTTTTCGGGGACAAGTGGGAAAACGATCAACCGGCACGCACAAACAAAACGAAGCGCCTGTCTTTTTTCCCCATCACCTGTTCAACCTTTCCCTTTTGGCAGCGTCGCACAGAGAAAAGGTGTGATGAAATAGAAAGCAACGAGAGGGGCGGGAAATCTTAGTTTTAGTGTTCAGGCAGAATCGTGCCCCACATGAATGTTTGATGCTAGCATGAAGTCTTCTTCGCAGAAATGCAGAGGGAGGGAGATGAACGCGGAAAAAGGACGAAATTAGAGTTTTCGTTGACCGCACTACCCTGAGCCCAAATCCTGGACGTGGTTGATCCAGTTTCCTCACACATTGCACGTGGCTAAAAACTGTACGCCGCGAGAGTAGGAGAAAGTAGAAGGGGAAACTAGAGTTTTCGTTGACCGCACTACTCTAAGCCCAAATCCTGGACGTGGTTTCATGTGGAAAATTTGCAAATTGTCATGATCAGAAGGTCCTACTTGGGCGGTTCAGTTCCCTCACACATTGCATGTGGCTTTAAAAAAAAAGTGACGGTTTGACGGTTCCAGAGCACCTTCTTCTTTACCGAAAACCGGGGACGGTTCAAGCCTTTCCTGGTTTTCTTTTCGGCGCAAAGGTGCTGTGTGGAGAGCCACTCGAACAGCTTCGTCATAAGACGTACTTGTCAACGGTCTTGTTTTTTTGGGTTGTCTGCTTTGTTTTTAGAGCAAGGGAACACGGTGAAACGCCGGGAGGTTAGACTCCGGAATGAGTGTGGCACAGAATATTGAGTATTCTTGCCGGTGGAGGACCAATGTTCTCTGTGCGTCTTCCTGAAGGTATCTGACCGCACCGTATCTAGGTGAAGCGCAGGTGACGCGCTGCAATATATTCAGGAATACTCGAGGGCCTGCCGTGTGCTTACTTCGAAAGGAGGCTAGAGGGGGAGAGAACAATACAACTACAAAATGGGTCTTTTTTTTTGAACGCTTGCGCCCACCACTGAACCCAGATTTACCTGTGTTTCGTGTAGGCTACAGCATACATTTACCTCCTTTGGGGTTTCGCAACTGGCAGCCTCCTCAAGTATTTCCAAGCCGCAAGATCGTTAGTACTAAAACAATTAGGGCGGGCAGCGGCGTCCTGCCTCATGTCGCAAGACGCCATTGGCGGGGGATGCACAACACCGCATCGGGTCCTGCGTGCTTCGGCCAGATAAGCCACGGACACATGAGGCGGGCCATCATCGGCGGAACCTGAGTGTCTGCAGACAGGACAGCGGTGTGAGTCTGGTTTGCCAGGCGGCTGTTCATGGCTCGTCACAGCTTAACCGCGAGTCTCGTAATCAAGAGCCCCGATTCCCACTTTCAATAGATTCCAGAGAGAGTCAGAACAAAGCATCCTCTTGGCATCGGAAAGTAGATGGCGAGATCAGGCAGACCTGGTGTGCTGGCTTCGTTTAACCGTGATTCTAATAAGCAGGGCCCCCAAAATCTCGCTTTCATTTGAGAGTGAGAGAGTGTGTGTGTGTTGGATCTCAGTTGTGGGTAATCCCTGCGCGCCCATCGTGTGAGTGTGTGTGTGTGTGTGTGTGTGAGCGAAAGAGACAGAGTGGGGGCAACAGCGTTAGCATGTCACATTCAAGTACAGCGAGCCGCGTCCTCATCTCATTCCTCTTCAGCTCTTTGAATTGGTTTGCTTCTGTTGACAGTTTTCCAACGACGGAAAAGGTCAGACATGCCCTCCCAGGGGCGGTTGATTCCTGCAGGCAGGTTATTTCTGCCGGCAGGAGTTGCTTGAGTTCAACCTTCAATTGTGTTGGCGTCCAGGTTTTTTTTTTTCTTTTCCTGGGGTGGCAGGGAAAGCCTGCTACACGGGAGCCAAGCTTCACGTGTTCGGCGGTACTGCAGAGCCACGGGCCTACAGGTCAAGTGGCTACCGATTTCCCAGACTAAAGCATCAAGGCTTGGCGCACCTTGGGGCTTGGCGCTCGCGCTGAACACAAGCTCGTCGAGACGGTCAGCCGCAGGGCAGAGCGGACGGGGGTTGTAGCACTGTGCTGCCTCCGACTCAAGCTTTGCAAGCTGTGGTTGACCGCCACGTTCCTGGACCAGTAGCGGCATTTTTCTTCTTCTTCTTTTTCTGGGGTGGCAGCAGTGTGCGCGCGATCAGCCGGCTTGCCGGCTGATTATATTTCGAGCCCTTCTTTTACCGGCAGACTCGCACAAAATCAGCCGGTTTTCAACAGTGTAAGCTTTGGCTATGCCGCTCAAGCAGCTTGAAGCACCGGCAATAAACCCCTTCTGATCGGCTGACCTCCCAAAAATCAGCCGGCTTGCCGGCTGATTATATTTCGAGCCCTTTTTTTACCGGCAGACTCGCACAAAATCAGCCGGTTTTCAACAGTGTAAGCTTTGGCTGTGCCGCTCAAGCAGCTTGAAGCACCGGCAATAAACCCCTTCTGATCGGCTGACCTCCCAAAAATCAGCCGGCTGTTAATCAGCGGGTCAGTTTTTCAAGAAGTCTTTTTTCCGGCTGACATCAGTGCTCCCGCTCACCTCATTTTTAGTGAGGAAACCCCAAAAACCCTGGGTGAGGCTTTTTTTCCCTCCCCCGCTAGGCTCTCGCGTTTGGTGCAGCCTATTAGCTTCTGTTGCAGGGGGGCACCCGAGTCTCCCAAATGGGGGGGTCCGGGGGGGGCTCCGGCGAACGGTACCAACGGGAAAAAGGTGAGGAATTCCTCCCCCTTTTGTTTTCAGCCTCTTTTTTTTTTTTTAGGAATTCCTCGCACTTTTTCGTTAGCGGGAGCACTGGCTGAAATCAACCGCTTTTTTCCTTTGCGCGAACACTGGGTGACAGTAATTATGTAGCGTTGTGGGTGGTTTGGCTTTTCGGAGTGAAAGTTCGTTAGCGTTTATGTCTTCCTATTTGACCTGCTTCGTTCATCATGGGACAGTCTTGTACCAGGGAACCTTGCAGTTTGGTGCCGCCAGTTGAGTCGTGGTTGGTGGAGTGATTTGTCAGGTTGATTCCGTTAACGAACGAGATCTCGACCCTTAAATAGGTGGGCGTGTCGTTGTAGGGGGTGTCTTTCGGCTTGCTGCTTACCCGAGACGCGCACTACTTCTTAAGGGACTGCGCGCGACTTATAGCGCGCGGAAGAGCGAGCCAATAGCAGGTCTGTGATGCTCCTAAATGTCCTAGGCTGCACGCGCACTACACTGACGCATTAAACGAGTTTGAGAGCCTTCCGGCTACCTATCTTGAAGAGGATGGGAAATCTTTTGAACTTGCGTACAGGGTCCGCCTACCTGAGGGCTCTTTTTCTCTGGCAGAGGCAGTGTGCGCGCGGTCAGCCGGCTTGTCGGCTGATTACCTTCGAGCCTTTTTTTCCTTATCGACAGACCCCAGGACCTCGGTGGTGCCCTTCATGCCGCTGCTACCGGTAGCCGTATGAGCAGCAAGTATCGCCGCCTTGGGATGATGATGAGGAGCAAGCATCGCCGTCTTGCACGCCGCTTTGTTGGCGCTGTAGATCCCCATGGTGTCGTTCCGCGTCTGGAGGTCGAAGACCATGGAGATGGGTCACGCCGTCGCACATAGTCAGCCGATTTTTCAACAGTGTAAGCTTTGGTTATGCCGCCCATGGAGCGGAGCCAGCTTGACGCACAAACCGGGCAAGATGTGGATCAAGATGTTGTCGCAAACCCTGGATGTGAATTTGGAAGTTGCCGTTCGCCGAAGCTAGTCGTGGCCCGATAAATCCGATGTGCCCTGAGTAACTCACGCATTCCTCTAGACTGGGTTCTGGCTTAGAGGCGTTCAGCCATAATCCATCCAGTGGTAGCATCACGGCACTGTCCGATCGAACAACTGTAGATACCAGGGACTAGAAACGGGAGTTCCTCTCGTACTACCCCGTATTGCTGTCGGAATGCGCTGGCCCGATGGGCTCTCCGTCTGATCGGCACACCTTCCAAAAATCAGCCGGCTGATTCTCACGCCGAACAGTTATGCAAGATTATTTTTCCCGGCTGAAATCAGCCGCTATTTTCCTCAGCGCGAACACTGGGCAGAGGTCTTTCCGCCCTTGTTATGTACCAACAAACTGCTGTCGGAATGCGCTGGCCCGATGGGCTCTCTCTCCATCAGTAGGGTAAAACCAATCTGTCTCACGACGGTCTAAACCCAGCTCACGTCCCCTGTTAGTGGGTGAACAATCCAACCCTTAGACAATTCTGCTTGTCTTGGTTAGGAAGAGCCGACATCGAAGGATCAAAAAGCAACGTCGCTATGAACCTATGAACGCTTGGCCGTGCCAAGGTTTTGAATCCGAGGCGATTAGACAGACCCTGCCTCTCATGCTCGCATGATTGAGCCAGCATCAAGTCTTCTTCGAAGAAGATTTTGTAGAAAAGGAGCATCTCGACAGCAGGAAGCTTAGTGCCCATTCTGAACGAGAAATGGCTGCGCTTTCTGGGTTCAGTCTGACGATAAAAAACGCGCTTCGTTTTGTTTGTGCGTGCCGGGTGATCGTTTTCCCACTTGTATTTACCCTGTGTATATTCAGGTAAGGAATTCTGATCAACCAAAACACGCTGCCTACGTGCCGATCGGGCGCCGACGGGAAAGCGAAGCCGTTCCGATTCCTTTTCGGCTTATGAACTAGTCAGTAACTTCCGAGGACAGTTGCAACCGACAAGGGTTGCACCACGACGAAAGCGCGAGAAACTAGCATAGTGTGGTACTCATTTGCGTGCAAATGACTCCCCACTAACGCAGCAAGAAGACGAAAAGGAGTGCAAAAATGGTAAAGGGGGCGCACAGCCCCCAAAGGGCGGTGGTTTCGCCTCGTTTTCGCATTCTGCAGCCATTATTCCAGCCTAAACGAGCGTCTGACCACTTTTCCCGCCGCTTCGGAGCATTTTATGGGCACCTGAGTGGTGGGCTTCGAGTTTTGGATTGCTGGCCAGTTTGGGTACCTGATGTTTTTCCTTCAGGAATTGCCTTGAGGCAGCGAAGAGAAATAGCTCGACACCTACTTTGTACGTTAGAAGCAATGGATGATATCTAACCCTGTCAATGAACACAATTGGTGGCCAGAAGCAATGGATGATATCTAAACCTGTCAATGAACACAATTGGTGGCCAAGTCTGGTGCCAGCACCCGCGGTAATTCCAGCACCAACAGCGTATAGTAATGCTGCTGCTGTTGAAAAGCTCGTAGTTGGATCCAGAGCTCAGGTTGCAAAGTGGCCCAGTTTGCTGGGCATCAGCGCACTGCTGGTATTCAGAAGGCTGGGATCAACCTGGAGGAGGGCTTTGGGCAGAAAGATTCTGGCGAAGTACGATGCCGTGCACGCGGGGTGTGCGACGCTGGAACCGACAGGGATCTCT
Source organism: Diplonema papillatum (assembly GCA_030068145.1). NCBI lineage: Eukaryota > Euglenozoa > Diplonemea > Diplonemida > Diplonemidae > Diplonema > Diplonema papillatum. The sequence goes on along the minus strand of JAPJBO010000411.1, from coordinate 105,571 downwards.
AAACCCGGAGAAACGAGGTTCCCGGATGGGTTTGAGCCCCGTTGGCCTCAGAACACGGGTTCTGGAGGATACACCTCGCATGCCCCACATGCACAGCACTGTATTTCGCCAGATTCCTTCGACCCAAAGTCCCCACACCCGCAAAATTCAGTGTAACATGCAGGGTCAAAACCTTGTGTCTTTTTGGAAATGGCCAAAAAAAAAATCCCGCAAAAAAAATGGGTTTTTTGAATTTTAAAAATTTGGAACAAGAACTGCGGTAATTTTTGATGAAGTTGAGCAAATTTTTTTTCCAAAAAAAAATTTTGGAGGCCATCGGCTCCGCGGCAGCGTTTTAAAAAGACACAAGGTTTTGACCCTGCATGGTAAATCCAAGTGGGACACCCGCAAATTCGGTGTGAACCCAGTAGACACCCGCAGAAAACAGGTAATCACACCGGATTTCATACTGGTGGGTGTGCTACACCCGCAAAATAGACCGCCCAGTTTAACTCTCCCACCCCGGTGCTGCAGCACACCGTGCTGGGAGGACGGAAACGTCTCCATTCCCTGCTAAAAGATCAAGGGAAGGACGCTGCACGTACGGTCATGTACTATCAATTATTTTAGTTTCTCTCCTTTTTTTTAGAGTTAAAGTTCGCTTGAAATACCGGGGTTTTAGGGTCTCCGTGTGACCGTTCATGAATTTTTGCGGTAGAATCCGACCGAAGCTGGACTGCATCAGTGCTCAACCAGCTTCGGCTCGAAGTCTTCATGAGGGGGAGGGGGGACTGAGTCCGCTCTTCATTGAGAGCACTGGCTGCCAAAAATCGGAGCGTTGGTCCGCCTGATTTTGATGCCTTCTTACCTTGTTTATTACTCATCATATCTCTTCTTTTATTAGTACGTGGGCACGCCTTTAGACGGGGGGGGGTCGTTGTATAATGGTTTAGCTTGAAGGCAATTGGAAAGGTTGAAAAAGGTTTTGGGGGTCTCCGTCGGTTTGTGTTTTTATTTTTTTCTGTTTTTTTTTTTTTATTTTTTGGGGGGGGGGAATAATTTTTTCGGGGGTTCGCGTGACCCTTCTTTTCCGGAAGATAACGTTCTCTTTTCTTTTCTCTCTGGCGCTCTTTTTCTCTCTATCCCAATGGGATTGCCTTGCCCAAGTTGTCGACAACTTTTTTTTTGTATTGAGGTGTCATTCAGATGTAAATCCAAAGCCGCCCACGTCAAATTTTGTTAAGCATTGAGTTCTTTTAAGTACATGAACCACACGGATTAGCATGCACTTGTTAAGCAGCGGCTGCCAAAACTTGCCGTGACACCTATGATCAAAGTATAGGAGGAATGGAGAAAACAAGAGAAGCGAGTTTCATTGCGACGGGCAGTTGCTGGAAGAGGACCAACCCACAGACACAAAAGGTACACACCCGTAGTGATTTCAATACTACGGTGACAGGGGGGATCGTTTATTTTCCGCAGGTGGGTGGCGAATGGGGAGGACACCCGCAGGGTGTTTCTCCATCAGTTCGCCCCCCGCGCAAGTCTTCCAGCAAGGAGTCGCACTTCGTGGCAATACTCTCACAAGTACTGAGGTACTAAAATACTCGACGTAGCTGCTTCGACTCCGAATGAAAGGGGGAAAATATAGAGGTAAGGGGCAAATACAATACAAACACAAGCTGATTTGTTCTTCGCTTACACCACCGGACAGGACTTTTGACCTGTTGTGTTTGTGTGATTTGTCGTGTAGGGGTAGACCCGCATGACCTCACGTCCGTTCACCACGTGGTTCGGTAGTTACAGCACTTGGGATCCCTTCTGTTCTTTGTCGGGCATCTTAGTTGAATGTTTAGGCAGTCGTGCTTGCCTTGCATGCACGGGGTCCGGGGGGGGGAAATCTTAGCTTAATAGACTGTTTTTTTTTTTTTTTTTTTTCGTTTTAATGTTGAAGACGGAACGCCTCGTCTTACAAGGCGGGCCACTTGCTATCTTTGGCCTTTGGCCCCGCGAATCACACAGCGAACTCCTTCAAAGAGCATCTCGGTGGGATGGCCAAGACCAGCTGCAGCAGTTGGGAATAGAGCACCTAGTTGGCATCGGGAAGGTAGGGGCGAAAACAGGCCAACCTCGTGCGATAGCTTCGTTTAACCGTGAATCTAAGAAACACGGCCTACCCCAAAATTCTCGCTTTCATTTGGAGAGAGAGAGAGAGAGCGAGAGAGTATGTGTGCGTGTGTTGGAATTCAATCACGGGTAACCACTGAAGCGGAGAACAGCCCAAGCTGTCAGCATCCTCACAAGGTCCTGCCGACTGCTCGTGGTGACCACGCGCTGATCTACACTGCATCGTTTGGGTAAGGCTCCCTGTTGCATCACCCATGTGTTGCTGGTTTGCAAACGTGTTGTGCGTGTGTGCACGAGTTCGGCGCATGGACCTTTACCGTTTGGTCGGAGGCGGTACGAACCTGTTTCCTGAGTCGGAATCGCACGACTTTTCTGAAGGGCTGCCGAGCAGCCCCTTCTTTGCGGAACGGGGGCTTCAACGCCTCCGGGTGACCATCAGTTTTTGAAGGCAAACCGCCAGCTTCCCATTGAGGGAATACGGGTACGCTTCTTTTTTTGCGGAAACACACGGATGTTGCTTTCTTCTTCTTTTTTCGGCATCATGCCACGGAGTTGCTGAGGCCCGGTGGCATCGGTGGCAGCATGGCTTGCGTCAACTCTTCCTGCTTGGCGTTCTCAGGCTCTTGCGCGGCAAAGACACACTCTGGAATGTGTCTCCGGGAAGATCCGGCGTTGGCTGGACAGGTGGTCATTTGTGGCCACGCGTTCACTACTTGGAGGACACGGCTTTCGGCAATCACTGTAGCATGCAGGGTCAAAACCTTGTGTCTTTTTGGTAAATGGCCACAAAACCCCATTTTTTTCCGGGAAAATTAAATGGGGTTCTTAAATTTTAAAATTTTGGAACAAACACTGCAGTAATATTTGATGACGTTGTGCAAATCTTTTTTTCTTTTCCAAATTTTTTTTTGGGCCATCGGCCCTGCGGCAGCGTTTAAAAAAGACACAAGCTTTTGACCCTGCATGGTAGGGAGTACCCAAAAGGAGCAAATGAGCATGCCACTTGCCACCGGCGAGTTAACCATAAGCGCCGCTTTACAGCCTCACCCGTTTTCGCGTCGAGAACCTATCAGTGCCGCAGGCACGGCTATCTTGCATCTAGATCGCGACTCCTTAAAGGCAGCCCAACCTGGTTTTGCGTCAAGGAACCGTCGAAGAACCCAGCATCAGTGCCGTAGCACGGTACTTGAGTCCGGATCACGACATCTTAAGGACAGCCCAACTTGTTTTTTTGTGTCGAGAAACTGTCGAAGAACCCAACAGCAGTGCCGCAGGCACGGTTTCTTGCATCACGACTTCACAAGGACAGTCCAACACCCGTTCTCGCGTCGAGAAACCGTCGAAGAACCCAGCATCAGTGCCGCAGGCACGGTTTCTTGCGTCCGGATCACGACTTCGACGCGAGAACGGGTGTTGGACTGTACTTATGAAGTCGTGATGCAAGACACCGTGCCTGCGGCACTGCTGTTGCGTTCTTCGGCAGTTTCTCGACGCAAAACAACAGGTTGGACTGTCCTAAGTACCGTGCCACGGCACTGGTGTTGGGTCCTTCGACGCGAGAACGGGTGTTGGACTGTCCTTATGAAGTCGTGATGCAAGATACCGTGCCTGCGGCACTGCTGTTGCGTTCTTCGGCAGTTTCTCGACGCAAAAAAACAGGTTGGGCTGTCCTTAGGAAGGACCCAACACCAGTGCCGTGGCACGGTACTTGAGTCCGGATCACGACATCTTAAGGACAGCCCAACCTGTTTTTTTGCGTCGAGAAACCGTCGAAGAACCCAACATCAGTGCCGCAGACACGGTTTTTCGCGTCCAGAACACGACTTCAGACGGACACGTTTTTTTTTTTTTTTTTGCGGCGAGGAACCGCCGAAGAACGCACCATCAGTGCCGCGGGCACGGTTTCTCGCATTCCGGATCATCGAAGACCCCAACAGCAGTGCCGTAGACACGCTTTTCGCGTCCGGATCACGACTTCTTAAGGACAGTCCAGCCCGTCTTCGTGTCGAGGTACCCGACGTCGGTGCCGTAGACGCGGTCCCAGAGCGTGAGCATCTCGCCGAAGTGCGTGTGGGTCTTCTCGTGGTGGTAGTTGTGGAAGGCGGAGGTGTTGATCAGGAGCAGCGGGAACAGCTTCTCGAGGGCCGGGATCACGTAGCCGGCGTGGAGGTAGAAGTTGAGGAATACGAACGCGAAGATGCCGGGCACGTGCACGGGGCCGTAGAACTTGAAGAGGGTCTGACTGAAGCCGAGAACGGGGCCAAATGTGATCAACGCCTCCATCGGCGACACGGCAAACCCGGCGAAGGCAGTGGGGTTGTGGAAGGCGTGGTGCGACTTGTGGAAGATGTAAAACGCCGGCGTGTGCAGAATCCGGTGCTTCCAGTAGAGGTACCAGTCGGCCGCGAGCCACACGAGCACCATCTTCGCCGCTACCACCGCCCAGCCGATGCCGCTGTCGAAGCCCGCGGCTGCCTCTGAGAAGTCGGTGGTGCAGGCGACCTCCTTGCCCTCACGCCAAAACGTCAGGGGCCAGGCGGCCAGGCAGGATGCGACGAACAGGGAGAGTGCCGTGGCTTTGATTTCGACGTCGAGGAGGTCGAGTTGGTCGTTCTTGTCCGGTTGGCACATGGTGAAGTACCGCGCGCCCAGCTGCGTCAGCCCGGACATCGTGCAGACGAGGCCGAAGAACGCGGTGAAGGTGTACCCCAGCGTCGAGAGCCACAGCGCCGAGTCGTCGTGCCACAGCCCGCTCAGGACCAGGAGCAGCGGCACCGCCCATCGCGTCGTGGCCTCGAACTCTCTCGTGACGGCGAATGCCATTATCTTTGTAAAAACGTGTTCGTTTGCGCAACCGCGATTGTTGGAAATGCTTTTTATCTCAGTATTCAAACCTGTGGTTGTAGGGAACAACTTTTGGAGTGAAAGTCTTTTGCGTTTCCGGCAAAACTCGCGCAATCGGTTACCTGGAAGGGCTTTTTTTGTATGATGATTTTCGGTGAGTGGAAGTTTTTAAAGTGCAAGCACTTTTTAGAGTGAAAGTTCGCTTGAAACTCCGGGGTTTTAAAGTCTCCGGGTGGCCTTCGTCGGTATGGGAAGATACCCTTCGTGCTCGCCCGAGTGGTGGTTACTTGTGGTGTAACTCTCGTAACACTTGGAAGCAAGATTTGCAGGCGACCTCCTTGCCCTCACGCCAAGACGTCAGGGGCCAGGCGGCCAGGCAGGATGCGACGAACAGGGAGAGTGCCGTGGCTTTGATTTCGACGTCGAGGAGGTCGAGTTGGAAGTTCTTGTCCGGTTGGCACATGGTGAAGTACCGCGCGCCCAGCTGCTTCAGCCCGGACATCGTGCAGACGAGGCCGAAGAACGCGGTGAAGGTGTACCCCAGCGTCGAGAGCCACAGCGCCGAGTCGTCGTGCCACAGCCCGCTCAGGACCAGGAGCAGCGGCACCGCCCATCGCGTCGTGGCCTCGAACTCTCTCGTGACGGCGAATGCCATTATCTTTGTAAAAACGTGTTCGTTTGCGCAACCGCGATTGTTGGAAATGCTTTTTATCTCAGTATTCAAACCTGTGGTTGTAGGGAACAACTTTTGGAGTGAAAGTCTCTTGCGTTTCCGGCAAACCTCGCGCAATCGGTTACCTGGAAGGGCTTTTTTTGTATGATGATTTTCGGTGAGTGGAAGTTTTTAGAGTGCAAGCACTTTTTAGAGTGAAAGTTCGCTTGAAACTCCGGGGTTTTAAAGTCTCCGGGTGGCCTTCGTCGGTATGGGAAGATACCCTTCGTGCTCGCCCGAGTGGTGGTTACTTGTGGTGTAACTCTCGTAACACTTGGAAGCAAGATTTGCAGGCGACCTCCTTGCCCTCACGCCAAGACGTCAGGGGCCAGGCGGCCAGGCAGGATGCGACGAACAGGGAGAGTGCCGTGGCTTTGATTTCGACGTCGAGGAGGTCGAGTTGGAAGTTCTTGTCCGGTTGGCACATGGTGAAGTACCGCGCGCCCAGCTGCGTCAGCCCGGACATCGTGCAGACGAGGCCGAAGAACGCGGTGAAGGTGTACCCCAGCGTCGAGAGCCACAGCGCCGAGTCGTCGTGCCACAGCCCGCTCAGGACCAGGAGCAGCGGCACCGCCCATCGCGTCGTGGCCTCGAACTCTCTCGTGACGGCGAATGCCATTATCTTTGTAAAAACGTGTTCGTTTGCGCAACCGCGATTGTTGGAAATGCTTTTTATCTCAGTATTCAAACCTGTGGTTGTAGGGAACAACTTTTGGAGTGAAAGTCTTTTGCGTTTCCGGCAAAACTCGCGCAATCGGTTACCTGGAAGGGCTTTTTTTGTATGATGATTTTCGGTGAGTGGAAGTTTTTAGAGTGCAAGCACTTTTTAGAGTGAAAGTTCGCTTGAAACTCCGGGGTTTTAAAGTCTCCGGGTGGCCTTCGTCGGTATGGGAAGATACCCTTCGTGCTCGCCCGAGTGGTGGTTACTTGTGGTGTAACTCTCGTAACACTTGGAAGCAAGATTTGCAGGCGACCTCCTTGCCCTCACGCCAAGACGTCAGGGGCCAGGCGGCCAGGCAGGATGCGACGAACAGGGAGAGTGCCGTGGCTTTGATTTCGACGTCGAGGAGGTCGAGTTGGAAGTTCTTGTCCGGTTGGCACATGGTGAAGTACCGCGCGCCCAGCTGCGTCAGCCCGGACATCGTGCAGACGAGGCCGAAGAACGCGGTGAAGGTGTACCCCAGCGTCGAGAGCCACAGCGCCGAGTCGTCGTGCCACAGCCCGCTCAGGACCAGGAGCAGCGGCACCGCCCATCGCGTCGTGGCCTCGAACTCTCTCGTGACGGCGAATGCCATTATCTTTGTAAAAACGTGTTCGTTTGCGCAACCGCGATTGTTGGAAATGCTTTTTATCTCAGTATTCAAACCTGTGGTTGTAGGGAACAACTTTTGGAGTGAAAGTCTTTTGCGTTTCCGGCAAAACTCGCGCAATCGGTTACCTGGAAGGGCTTTTTTTGTATGATGATTTTCGGTGAGTGGAAGTTTTTAGAGTGCAAGCACTTTTTAGAGTGAAAGTTCGCTTGAAACTCCGGGGTTTTAAAGTCTCCGGGTGGCCTTCGTCGGTATGGGAAGATACCCTTCGTGCTCGCCCGAGTGGTGGTTACTTGTGGTGTAACTCTCGTAACACTTGGAAGCAAGATTTGCAGGCGACCTCCTTGCCCTCACGCCAAGACGTCAGGGGCCAGGCGGCCAGGCAGGATGCGACGAACAGGGAGAGTGCCGTGGCTTTGATTTCGACGTCGAGGAGGTCGAGTTGGAAGTTCTTGTCCGGTTGGCACATGGTGAAGTACCGCGCGCCCAGCTGCGTCAGCCCGGACATCGTGCAGACGAGGCCGAAGAACGCGGTGAAGGTGTACCCCAGCGTCGAGAGCCACAGCGCCGAGTCGTCGTGCCACAGCCCGCTCAGGACCAGGAGCAGCGGCACCGCCCATCGCGTCGTGGCCTCGAACTCTCTCGTGACGGCGAATGCCATTATCTTTGTAAAAACGTGTTCGTTTGCGCAACCGCGATTGTTGGAAATGCTTTTTATCTCAGTATTCAAACCTGTGGTTGTAGGGAACAACTTTTGGAGTGAAAGTCTTTTGCGTTTCCGGCAACACTCGCGCAATCGGTTATCTGGAAGGGCTTTTTTTAGAGTTAAAGTTCGCTTGAAACTCCGGGGTTTTAAAGTCTCCGGGTGGCCTTCGTCGGTATGGGAAGATATCCTTCGTGCTCGCCCGAGTGGTGGTTACTTGTGGTGTAACTCTCGTAACACTTGGAAGCAAGATTTGCAGGCGACCTCCTTGCCCTCACGCCAAAACGTCAGGGGCCAGGCGGCCAGGCAGGATGCGACGAACAGGGAGAGTGCCGTGGCTTTGATTTCGACGTCGAGGAGGTCGAGTTGGAAGTTCTTGTCCGGTTGGCACATGGTGAAGTACCGCGCGCCCAGCTGCTTCAGCCCGGACATCGTGCAGACGAGGCCGAAGAACGCGGTGAAGGTGTACCCCAGCGTCGAGAGCCACAGCGCCGAGTCGTCGTGCCACAGCTCGCTCAGGACCAGGAGCAGCGGCACCGCCCATCGCGTCGTGGCCTCGAACTCTCTCGTGACGGCGAATGCCATTATCTTTGTAAAAACGTGTTCGTTTGCGCAACCGCGATTGTTGGAAATGCTTTTTATCTCAGTATTCAAACCTGTGGTTGTAGGGAACAACTTTTGGAGTGAAAGTCTTTTGCGTTTCCGGCAACACTCGCGCAATCGGTTATCTGGAAGGGCTTTTTTTAGAGTTAAAGTTCGCTTGAAACTCCGGGGTTTTAAAGTCTCCGGGTGGCCTTCGTCGGTATGGGAAGATATCCTTCGTGCTCGCCCGAGTGGTGGTTACTTGTGGTGTAACTCTCGTAACACTTGGAAGCAAGATTTGCAGGCGACCTCCTTGCCCTCACGCCAAAACGTCAGGGGCCAGGCGGCCAGGCAGGATGCGACGAACAGGGAGAGTGCCGTGGCTTTGATTTCGACGTCGAGGAGGTCGAGTTGGAAGTTCTTGTCCGGTTGGCACATGGTGAAGTACCGCGCGCCCAGCTGCTTCAGCCCGGACATCGTGCAGACGAGGCCGAAGAACGCGGTGAAGGTGTACCCCAGCGTCGAGAGCCACAGCGCCGAGTCGTCGTGCCACAGCTCGCTCAGGACCAGGAGCAGCGGCACCGCCCATCGCGTCGTGGCCTCGAACTCTCTCGTGACGGCGAATGCCATTATCTTTGTAAAAACGTGTTCGTTTGCGCAACCGCGATTGTTGGAAATGCTTTTTATCTCAGTATTCAAACCTGTGGTTGTAGGGAACAACTTTTGGAGTGAAAGTCTTTTGCGTTTCCGGCAAAACTCGCGCAATCGGTTATCTGGAAGGGCTTTTTTTAGAGTTAAAGTTCGCTTGAAACTCCGGGGTTTTAAAGTCTCCGGGTGGCCTTCGTCGGTATGGGAAGATATCCTTCGTGCTCGCCCGAGTGGTGGTTACTTGTGGTGTAACTCTCGTAACACTTGGAAGCAAGATTTGCAGGCGACCTCCTTGCCCTCACGCCAAAACGTCAGGGGCCAGGCGGCCAGGCAGGATGCGACGAACAGGGAGAGTGCCGTGGCTTTGATTTCGACGTCGAGGAGGTCGAGTTGGAAGTTCTTGTCCGGTTGGCACATGGTGAAGTACCGCGCGCCCAGCTGCTTCAGCCCGGACATCGTGCAGACGAGGCCGAAGAACGCGGTGAAGGTGTACCCCAGCGTCGAGAGCCACAGCGCCGAGTCGTCGTGCCACAGCCCGCTCAGGACCAGGAGCAGCGGCACCGCCCATCGCGTCGTGGCCTCGAACTCTCTCGTGACGGCGAATGCCATTATCTTTGTAAAAACGTGTTCGTTTGCGCAACCGCGATTGTTGGAAATGCTTTTTATCTCAGTATTCAAACCTGTGGTTGTAGGGAACAACTTTTGGAGTGAAAGCCTCTTGCGTTTCCGGCAAAACTCGCGCAATCGGTTACCTGGAAGGGCTTTTTTTGTGTGATGATTTTCGGTGAGTGGAAGTTTTTAAAGTGCAAGCACTTTTTAGAGTGAAAGTTCGCTTGAAACTCCGGGGTTTTAAAGTCTCCGGGTGGCCTTCGTCGGTATGGGAAGATACCCTTCGTGCTCGCCCGAGTGGTGGTTACTTGTGGTGTAACTCTCGTAACACTTGGAAGCAAGATTTGCAGGCGACCTCCTTGCCCTCACGCCAAGACGTCAGGGGCCAGGCGGCCAGGCAGGATGCGACGAACAGGGAGAGTGCCGTGGCTTTGATTTCGACGTCGAGGAGGTCGAGTTGGAAGTTCTTGTCCGGTTGGCACATGGTGAAGTACCGCGCGCCCAGCTGCTTCAGCCCGGACATCGTGCAGACGAGGCCGAAGAACGCGGTGAAGGTGTACCCCAGCGTCGAGAGCCACAGCGCCGAGTCGTCGTGCCACAGCCCGCTCAGGACCAGGAGCAGCGGCACCGCCCATCGCGTCGTGGCCTCGAACTCTCTCGTGACGGCGAATGCCATTATCTTTGTAAAAACGTGTTCGTTTGCGCAACCGCGATTGTTGGAAATGCTTTTTATCTCAGTATTCAAACCTGTGGTTGTAGGGAACAACTTTTGGAGTGAAAGTCTTTTGCGTTTCCGGCAAAACTCGCGCAATCGGTTACCTGGAAGGGCTTTTTTTGTATGATGATTTTCGGTGAGTGGAAGTTTTTAAAGTGCAAGCACTTTTTAGAGTGAAAGTTCGCTTGAAACTCCGGGGTTTTAAAGTCTCCGGGTGGCCTTCGTCGGTATGGGAAGATATCCTTTGTGCTCGCCCGAGTGGTGGTTACTTGTGGTGTAACTCTCGTAACACTTGGAAGCAAGATTTGCAGGCGACCTCCTTGCCCTCACGCCAAGACGTCAGGGGCCAGGCGGCCAGGCAGGATGCGACGAACAGGGAGAGTACCGTGGCTTTGATTTCGACGTCGAGGAGGTCGAGTTGGAAGTTCTTGTCCGGTTGGCACATGGTGAAGTACCGCGCGCCCAGCTGCTTCAGCCCGGACATCGTGCAGACGAGGCCGAAGAACGCGGTGAAGGTGTACCCCAGCGTCGAGAGCCACAGCGCCGAGTCGTCGTGCCACAGCTCGCTCAGGACCAGGAGCAGCGGCACCGCCCATCGCGTCGTGGCCTCGAACTCTCTCGTGACGGCGAATGCCATTATCTTTGTAAAAACGTGTTCGTTTGCGCAACCGCGATTGTTGGAAATGCTTTTTATCTCAGTATTCAAACCTGTGGTTGTAGGGAACAACTTTTGGAGTGAAAGTCTCTTGCGTTTCCGGCAAACCTCGCGCAATCGGTTACCTGGAAGGGCTTTTTTTGTATGATGATTTTCGGTGAGTGGAAGTTTTTAGAGTGCAAGCACTTTTTAGAGTGAAAGTTCGCTTGAAACTCCGGGGTTTTAAAGTCTCCGGGTGGCCTTCGTCGGTATGGGAAGATATCCTTCGTGCTCGCCCGAGTGGTGGTTACTTGTGGTGTAACTCTCGTAACACTTGGAAGCAAGATTTGCAGGCGACCTCCTTGCCCTCACGCCAAAACGTCAGGGGCCAGGCGGCCAGGCAGGATGCGACGAACAGGGAGAGTGCCGTGGCTTTGATTTCGACGTCGAGGAGGTCGAGTTGGTCGTTCTTGTCCGGTTGGCACATGGTGAAGTACCGCGCGCCCAGCTGCGTCAGCCCGGACATCGTGCAGACGAGGCCGAAGAACGCGGTGAAGGTGTACCCCAGCGTCGAGAGCCACAGCGCCGAGTCGTCGTGCCACAGCCCGCTCAGGACCAGGAGCAGCGGCACCGCCCATCGCGTCGTGGCCTCGAACTCTCTCGTGACGGCGAATGCCATTATCTTTGTAAAAACGTGTTCGTTTGCGCAACCGCGATTGTTGGAAATGCTTTTTATCTCAGTATTCAAACCTGTGGTTGTAGGGAACAACTTTTGGAGTGAAAGTCTCTTGCGTTTCCGGCAAACCTCGCGCAATCGGTTACCTGGAAGGGCTTTTTTTGTATGATGATTTTCGGTGAGTGGAAGTTTTTAGAGTGCAAGCACTTTTTAGAGTGAAAGTTCGCTTGAAACTCCGGGGTTTTAAAGTCTCCGGGTGGCCTTCGTCGGTATGGGAAGATACCCTTCGTGCTCGCCCGAGTGGTGGTTACTTGTGGTGTAACTCTCGTAACACTTGGAAGCAAGATTTGCAGGCGACCTCCTTGCCCTCACGCCAAAACGTCAGGGGCCAGGCGGCCAGGCAGGATGCGACGAACAGGGAGAGTGCCGTGGCTTTGATTTCGACGTCGAGGAGGTCGAGTTGGTCGTTCTTGTCCGGTTGGCACATGGTGAAGTACCGCGCGCCCAGCTGCGTCAGCCCGGACATCGTGCAGACGAGGCCGAAGAACGCGGTGAAGGTGTACCCCAGCGTCGAGAGCCACAGCGCCGAGTCGTCGTGCCACAGCCCGCTCAGGACCAGGAGCAGCGGCACCGCCCATCGCGTCGTGGCCTCGAACTCTCTCGTGACGGCGAATGCCAATTTCTTTTTATAAAGTCGAAGAAAAAGTTGTTCGTGTGCGACCGCGATTTTTTGGAAATGCTTTGTATCTCAGTATTCAAACCTGTGGTTGTTGGGAATGATTTTTGGAGCAACAGCTTTTGTGTTTTCGGCAAAATTCGCGGAATCAGTTGCCGGTGAGGGCTCTTTTACAAGCGAGGGGTAAAATTACGGTGTTTTTCTCGGGAGCGACGGTTAGTTCTCGTCGGAATAGTAATAATCTTCTAAGATCTTCGGGCCCATAGAGCATGAACCGCTGCCAACGGTCTCTTTTTACAACTCAAATGACAGGGACGCGATCAGAGCAAGCTGAATCGCAATCGTCGATCCTCGTCACGACGCAGGTTCAGGGTTTCCCATCCTCTTCAAGATAGAGGCTGCCGGAAGGCTCTCAAACTCGTTTAATGCGCCAGTGTGGTGCGCGTGCAGCCCAGGACATTTTAGGAGCATCACAGACCTGCTATTGATACGGTAAAACAACGCGCACAGTCGGCACTTCGCCTCGGCCGACTCGAACCTCTTTTCCTGCCTTGATGTTGGCACCATAACATGGCATCGGAAGCGAAAAGCAGGACAGAAAAGGAGAGGTTCGTGTGGGTTGAAAAAGACTCGTGAAGGTGGAGGAAGAGAAACCTCGTACAACAAGGGTGGGGGGCGGGAGGATCCGGGAGGCGAAGGGGGAGAGGCACGGGTCACGTTTCTGAACAGGCGCTGGATACCCGAAACAGGGGAGTTTAAGTAACGGTCGCTGGGCCGGCCATTTTCTCGTGTTCTTGGCAATGCATTGTTGGTGTATATATGCGAATTAGTGAAGGGCCGAGTCGAACAATAACGCCATGTTATTATTCGATGTTTTGTCGAATAATTTGTTCTTCGCTTACACCACCGTGTGTTTGTTCTCTCACTCAGGACTTTGACCTGTTGTGTGTGTGTGATTTGTCGTGTAGGGGTAGACCCGCATGACCTCACACCCGTTCAAAACGTGGTTCGGTAGTTACAGCACTTGGGATCCCTTCGGTTCTTTGTCTGGCAGCAATCGTCGGGCATTTCCTTCCAAGCTGGCGATTATGTAAAAGAAAAGGCGCCGCTGAGCACATATGCGTGCGAAGGACCTGTTTTGTATGTTTACACATGGCAGGTTTCACGCTGCCAACTTTCGTTTTTGTCCATGTTCACGACGTGGTATGTTTTGTTCCAAAATGTAGTTTTCGGGTGCACATTCTTCTTCTGGGATTTTTTCCGGCCGCTCTAGGTACCAGGGAAAGCCTGCTACACGGGAGCCAAGCTTCACGTGTTCGGCGGTACTGCAGAGCCACGGGCCTGCGGGTCAAGTGGCTACCGACTTCCTAAACTAAAGCATCAAGGCGTGGCGCACCTTGGGGCTTGGCGCTTGCGCTGAACACAAGCTCGTCGAGACGGTCAGCCACAGGGCAGAGCGGACGGGGTTGTGGCACTGTGCTGCCTCCGGCTCAAGCTTTGCAAGCTGTGGTTGACCGTCACGTTCCTGGACCAGGAGCGGCCTTTTTCTCTTCTCTTCGGGTGCACATGTGTCGACAGCAGGGCCCGATACTGGTAGCGTTTTGTTTTCTTTATTGACAGCTGGAGGCGTGTCAAAACAACAACTGCTATTATTCGAACCCGCCCCCCCCCCCCCCCCCCGGTCTATCTAGGATGGAAACGCTGGAAACGTTTCCGTTTCCGTTTCCGTTTCCGTTTCCTTCTTTTTGGCGGTGTATGGAAACGCCGTTTCTTTTCAATGGTATGCCACTAGTGTACTGGCTGTAGGTCCAACCGGAAATGTGTTCCGAATGGCGGACCACGCAATCCAGTGGGAACCCATGGACAAGGAGGCTCCGAAAAGAGGGAGGAAAGAAGCATAAGAGTTGCGACCGCGTGGAGCAGACGCAACCACATGCATCCGCTTGTGATGACTTTGAGGTCTGCACCAAGCTCTTTATACCAATGGCCCTTCCCACCTCCTGGGTGCTGATTTTTTGCACTCCCTCTTTGTCTTACGCCGCCGAAAACCCCGGTCTTATGTAGCCTGTGGCGCGGCGGTGCTCCCGCCGTCCTGAACGATAGTATCTGTATAGCCTATTGTTGGAAGCGGATGTGCTTTCCCGATCGTCTTCAGCACGTTGACCAACGGCCTCGCACAACGGAGCATCGTCGCCACAGCAGGCACACGTACGCCGGGGCAATGCTGAACCCCGCCAGAAATACGATGACCACGCAGTAAGGTGTGCGTTAAACATCGCTTGCCACAGTGCACGACGACGGGTGGCAACCGTCACCGGAAGGGGCACCATCGGGCGGTGTTGTCGGAGCATAGACAGCGGCGGCAGGAAGAACCCCACCGACAATGCAGAAGAGGACGACAGATTCAAAAAGCCCCATTCGGCACGGCCGCCGATACAACATGAGAACGTGGGTTGGAAGCAGCGAAGACGAAGTGGTAGGCACAGAAGAGCGGAGTCTGGTATCAGGAAACCTCAGCATCCACATCCGTGGGTTGGAAGCAGCGAAGACGAAGTGGTAGGCACAGAAGAGCGGAGTCTGGTATCAGGAAACCTCAGCATCCACATCCGTGGGTTGGAAGCAGCGAAGACGAAGTGGGAGGCATAGAAGAGCGGAGTCTGGTATCAGGAAGCCTCAGCATCCACATCCGTGGGTTGGAAGCAGCGAAGACGAAGTGGTAGGCACAGAAGAGCGGAGTCTGGTATCAGGAAACCTCAGCATCCACATCCGTGGGTTGGAAGCAGCGAAGACGAAGTGGTAGGCACAGAAGAGCGGAGTCTGGTATCAGGAAACCTCAGCATCCACATCTGACTACCTATTTGCTCGTGTCGCCCGACGAAAGAAAGCGGTGAGCTTCAGTGACTGCTCTGCACAAACGAGACCGCGACGACACACAAGAAGGGGCCGAGCTAAGGCGAAGAACAGCCCAGGAAAGGGCCCTGAAGAGTCAGAGAGCCCGCCAGACGGAGGAAGGAATTTCCCGCTGGTAGATCAAAAGAAGAAGGTGATCCCGCCCTCTGAAAAGAGAGCCAAAATTTGGCCGGAAACGGACACCGGACGGACCTACAGAAGGACCCGCGAAGTGGTATCCTACAGGACCCCTCAGCATGAGGACCCTTCCGGCGTTTATAGCGTTTATTTTAAAAGAAACGGAAACGTTTCCGTTTCCGTTTTCGTTTCCTTATTTCAAAAAAAACTAAAAGAAACGGCGTTTCCAACCAACTGAGCTTTCGGTGGCAGCATACACATGAAACTTTCCAAAGCAGGTGAGTTCCTGCTAGTGCGTCTGGTGCCAGCACCCGCGGTAATTCCAGCACCAAAAGCGTATATTAATGCTGCTGCTTTTAAAAAATCGTAGTTGGATAGAGAGCTAACAGATGCCGATTCCGCTACGGGCGATGACGTTGGGTTTCCGACTTTTCTTAGATTGGAACCCCAGTTGAGAATCCGGGATTTATGTCGCTAAGATTGGAACTTCAGTTGAGAATCCGGGATAAAAAGTCTCTGGTTGACCTTGCTAGGATACTTTGTTCGCGAAACACGAAGAAATGTCCGGCCCTAGACCTAGACTGGGGTGAGGACCGAGAAAATGACCAAGCCATCGACTCGGCAGCCGCCGCCACGAGTCTCCTCTTTGCTGCGGGAACGCAGCGCATGCACACGACGGGCAACTCCAGTTGCAGTTAAACTATGTACACAGAACTACGGAGCTGCTTCTCCCGATCTACGGACGTATCAACTTTTATCTCCGAGGAGAAAGGGGGGGTGGGAGGGAACTGAAACGACTGACAGACAGTGCAAATAGGGCCCGCGACCACCTCTCGGCCGCGTGATGTTTTGGCCTGAACTCTTGACACGTGTGAATACACGCGGTGCTAGACACAGGAACGCACGTGCTCTCAAGAGGGATTTTCGCTTTACCGAGGCAGTTCCTACTTGTACTCAGCAGGGTGGTCGCTCAGCACATGGCCGTTTCATCTTCGACAACAGTGTGCTCTTGTGTGAATACACGTGGTGCTGTTGCAAGGAGACACGGTAACGCAGCTCAAGAGAGACTTCCGCTTTACCGAGGCAGTTTCACAGTAAGGTGGTCGCTCAGCACATGGCTGTTTCATTTTCGACAACACGTTTGGCCTGTGCTCTTGTGTGAATACACGTGGTGCTGTTGCAAGGAGACACGGTAACGCAGCTCAAGAGAGACTTCCGCTTTACCGAGGCAGTTTCACAGTAAGGTGGTCGCTCAGCACATGGTCGTTTCATTTTCGACAACAGTGTGCTCTTGTGTGAATACACGTGGTGCTGTTGCAAGGAGACACGGTAACGCAGCTCAAGAGAGACTTCCGCTTTACCGAGGCAGTTTCACAGTAAGGTGGTCGCTCAGCACATGGTCGTTTCATTTTCGACAACAGTGTGCTCTTGTGTGAATACACGTGGTGCTGTTGCAAGGAGACACGGTAACGCAGCTCAAGAGAGACTTCCGCTTTACCGAGGCAGTTTCACAGTAAGGTGGTCGCTCAGCACATGGCTGTTTCATTTTCGACAACAGTGTGCTCTTGTGTGAATACACGTGGTGCTGTTGCAAGGAGACACGGTAACGCAGCTCAAGAGAGACTTCCGCTTTACCGAGGCAGTTTCACAGTAAGGTGGTCGCTCAGCACATGGCTGTTTCATTTTCGACAACACGTTTGGCCTGTGCTCTTGTGTGAATACACGTGGTGCTGTTGCAAGGAGACACGGTAACGCAGCTCAAGAGAGACTTCCGCTTTACCGAGGCAGTTTCACAGTAAGGTGGTCGCTCAGCACATGGTCGTTTCATTTTCGACAACAGTGTGCTCTTGTGTGAATACACGTGGTGCTGTTGCAAGGAGACACGGTAACGCAGCTCAAGAGAGACTTCCGCTTTACCGAGGCAGTTTCACAGTAAGGTGGTCGCTCAGCACATGGCTGTTTCATTTTCGACAACACGTTTGGCCTGTGCTCTTGTGTGAATACACGTGGTGCTGTTGCAAGGAGACACGGTAACGCAGCTCAAGAGAGACTTCCGCTTTACCGAGGCAGTTTCACAGTAAGGTGGTCGCTCAGCACATGGTCGTTTCATTTTCGACAACAGTGTGCTCTTGTGTGAATACACGTGGTGCTGTTGCAAGGAGACACGGTAACGCAGCTCAAGAGAGACTTCCGCTTTACCGAGGCAGTTTCACAGTAAGGTGGTCGCTCAGCACATGGCTGTTTCATTTTCGACAACAGTGTGCTCTTGTGTGAATACACGTGGTGCTGTTGCAAGGAGACACGGTAACGCAGCTCAAGAGAGACTTCCGCTTTACCGAGGCAGTTTCACAGTAAGGTGGTCGCTCAGCACATGGTCGTTTCATTTTCGACAACAGTGTGCTCTTGTGTGAATACACGTGGTGCTGTTGCAAGGAGACACGGTAACGCAGCTCAAGAGAGACTTCCGCTTTACCGAGGCAGTTTCACAGTAAGGTGGTCGCTCAGCACATGGCTGTTTCATTTTCGACAACACGTTTGGCCTGTGCTCTTGTGTGAATACACGTGGTGCTGTTGCAAGGAGACACGGTAACGCAGCTCAAGAGAGACTTCCGCTTTACCGAGGCAGTTTCACAGTAAGGTGGTCGCTCAGCACATGGTCGTTTCATTTTCGACAACAGTGTGCTCTTGTGTGAATACACGTGGTGCTGTTGCAAGGAGACACGGTAACGCAGCTCAAGAGAGACTTCCGCTTTACCGAGGCAGTTTCACAGTAAGGTGGTCGCTCAGCACATGGCTGTTTCATTTTCGACAACACGTTTGGCCTGTGCTCTTGTGTGAATACACGTGGTGCTGTTGCAAGGAGACACGGTAACGCAGCTCAAGAGAGACTTCCGCTTTACCGAGGCAGTTTCACAGTAAGGTGGTCGCTCAGCACATGGTCGTTTCATTTTCGACAACAGTGTGCTCTTGTGTGAATACACGTGGTGCTGTTGCAAGGAGACACGGTAACGCAGCTCAAGAGAGACTTCCGCTTTACCGAGGCAGTTTCACAGTAAGGTGGTCGCTCAGCACATGGCTGTTTCATTTTCGACAACACGTTTGGCCTGTGCTCTTGTGTGAATACACGTGGTGCTGTTGCAAGGAGACACGGTAACGCAGCTCAAGAGAGACTTCCGCTTTACCGAGGCAGTTTCACAGTAAGGTGGTCGCTCAGCACATGGTCGTTTCATTTTCGACAACAGTGTGCTCTTGTGTGAATACACGTGGTGCTGTTGCAAGGAGACACGGTAACGCAGCTCAAGAGAGACTTCCGCTTTACCGAGGCAGTTTCACAGTAAGGTGGTCGCTCAGCACATGGCTGTTTCATTTTCGACAACACGTTTGGCCTGTGCTCTTGTGTGAATACACGTGGTGCTGTTGCAAGGAGACACGGTAACGCAGCTCAAGAGAGACTTCCGCTTTACCGAGGCAGTTTCACAGTAAGGTGGTCGCTCAGCACATGGTCGTTTCATTTTCGACAACAGTGTGCTCTTGTGTGAATACACGTGGTGCTGTTGCAAGGAGACACGGTAACGCAGCTCAAGAGAGACTTCCGCTTTACCGAGGCAGTTTCACAGTAAGGTGGTCGCTCAGCACATGGCCGTTTCATTTTCGACAACAGTGTGCTCTTGTGTGAATACACGTGGTGCTGTTGCAAGGAGACACGGTAACGCAGCTCAAGAGAGACTTCCGCTTTACCGAGGCAGTTTCACAGTAAGGTGGTCGCTCAGCACATGGCCGTTTCATCTTCGACAACAGTGTGCTCTTGTGTGAATACACGTGGTGCTGTTGCAAGGAGACACGGTAACGCAGCTCAAGAGAGACTTCCGCTTTACCGAGGCAGTTTCACAGTAAGGTGGTCGCTCAGCACATGGCCGTTTCATTTTCGACAACAGTGTGCTCTTGTGTGAATACACGTGGTGCTGTTGCAAGGAGACACGGTAACGCAGCTCAAGAGAGACTTCCGCTTTACCGAGGCAGTTTCACAGTAAGGTGGTCGCTCAGCACATGGCTGTTTCATTTTCGACAACACGTTTGGCCTGTGCTCTTGTGTGAATACACGTGGTGCTGTTGCAAGGAGACACGGTAACGCAGCTCAAGAGAGACTTCCGCTTTACCGAGGCAGTTTCACAGTAAGGTGGTCGCTCAGCACATGGCTGTTTCATTTTCGACAACACGTTTGGCCTGTGCTCTTGTGGCAATACACGTGGTGCTGTGTTGCGAGGAGACACAGGAACGCAGGTGCTCTCAAGAGAGATTCCGAGGCAGATCCTACCTGGACACAGTAAGGTGCTGCGTGTGGTCGCTCAGCACACTGGCCGACATGCCAAGGTTCGTGGCCCATAGACCAGTCAGCTTTTACGATTCGTTCGTGGGCAGTGGCGGTAGCGCAACGAATAATAGGGTGTCGGTGGTACAAAGGTGCAGTTGTCCGCCTCCATCCGGCAATCAGCTCGCATTGGGGAGGTGACGCTACCCACCTGGACAAGGTGTCCTGCTGCTCCATTGCAAGAGACCGAAACTGAGCGTGTCGGGCGGCAGCTGCTTCGTGCGACTCATGGGACGCTGCATATAGGATATGTGATCACTTCCTCCGACTACCTGACCATGCCACACGGTCAAACACAAGTACTTGTATTTGCCATGTGCTTGCCGTCTGTACGCCTGGCCACGTACCTGGATGGTCATTGCGGTGCAGACGGACACCGTCAGTTGAGATGCCTTGTCGCTAAAGAGTAGTCATCCCAATCCGAACGCCGAAACTCGCCGCGATTGCTTGTGGTGTACTTTTCGTCCACGACGGAGTGCTACATGCGCACTCATTTGTTGTGCAAAGGAAGTGGCGATGCCGTGCGAGAGGATCGATTGCCCGCGTTCGCCTGGCTGAGTTGCTTCAGGAGCGTCAGGTGGCGCATGACAATCGAGAGCAGCCTCGTGAACAACCGCTGCGCTTCGTCGGCGTCCCATTGCTGCGGGGTTGCCATCCACCGGGCGGCCACCTGCAGTAGTTGTGATTTTGTTGCATTGGTGTGTGGTCCTTTTTAAGATGGATTGTGTCTGGTGCTCTCTCTCCCTTAGGGTTGCCGCCCGAGGGAACCGGGCTGTGAGCCGAAACTCGACGCCGGTCTCTCCGGACTGCACCAGGAGAGAACTTCGCGGCGGATCACAAAGCACCCGCCCTGCACGAGGCACGCGCCCAAGACCCGTGCACGGCTACCGTAGCACCCTCCGTGTTTGCACCGTCCTCGGATGCTACGATCGGGAAGGGGCTTCTATGTCCCAACTACTAATTTTTTTTGTTTGTGCGCACTAGCGGCTTTTCACCTGATTTGGTGAGTTGCTTTTAGTACGCTGCCAACTACTAATTTTTAGTACCAACAATGCATTGTTAACACAAAAAACACGTTTCCCTTCCCCGCGTTCTGCGTGTGGGATTGCCACCGGGCAACTGTAGCAGCAGCCGCAGATACGTCCTTCGCCCTTGGCTCACTTTCGGGAGGTGTCGCTGCTCACCTACCGGTGTGTTCCTGGTTGTTGCCCTATTTTGTTGCATTGGTGTTATTGTCAGGCCTTCGACTACCCTGAGCAACGCACTATGCACACTCCGTGTCTACGTCACAGCAGATGGAACGCGTCTGTTCCGCCGCCGCGGGGGCGGCCTACGAGTGGGTGTCGTTGTGGCCTCCCGGCCGGAGCCATCGTTGGGTGACTCCTCGCTCGTTTCTCCGCGTTTGCGTCGGTTCGCGCGCCGGGTGGACGCAACCGGGGGCCGCGTTGCATTGGGCGGCGTTCACAGTAACATCGGTGGCGACCCGTATGCGTACGGTGTACGCGTAAGCGCTTTCATCCCGATGAAGAGATTACTTGCAAGGCACCATTACCACCGTTCATAGAGCACAGGTCTTGATGCGAGGGGTTGATCCCAGCCTTCTGAATACCAGCAGTACGCTGATGCCCAGCAAACTGGGCCACCTTGCAACCTGAGCTCTGGATCCAACTACGAGCTTTTTAACAGCAGCAGCATTAATATACGCTATTGGTGCTGGAATTACCGCCGGGTGCTGGCACCAGACTTGTCCACCCAATTGTGTTCATTGACAGGTTTAGATATCATCCATTGCTTCTAACGTACTAAGTACGTGTCGAGGCTATTGTGCTGGCCCGGTGTTGCGGGGCCGGCAGTAGAGTGCGCCGGCGCCGCCGCGCTGGGGGGGGAAATCTTAGTTTCGTGTTCAGGCGCTACTTGCCTCTCATGTGTTTGATGCTAGCATCAAGTCTTCTTCGCGGAATGCAGAGTCTTATTTTCTGTTCTGGGGGGAGCGGGGGACGGAAGGGTCCCCCGCAACCCGTCGCTGCAGCGTACCGGGCAGTAGAGTGAAAGCACGCTCGAGACATCGGGATTTCGAAGTTCTCCGAAGAAGCCACAAGCTAGCGTCCGTACCAAAGAAATGTGAAAACGGGTTTTTGCCTAGAGGCTTTTCGTGTTATTCTGCACATTTACACGAAACAAGGCACATTTTAGGGCAAGATGATTGTCAGTTCTAAAAGGACAAGGACACTGCTGACAACCCGCAAGATTGCCAGTACTAAATGCTAGTGTTGCTTTATGGCATCGTCCGGTGGGAGAGTCAACGATGAGAATGCAGTCAAACTGGTCATCATACACCGAACAGGTCGGATTTTGTTCCCGCTCGCTTTCGTGGTGCGGACCTTCCGGGCCGTTCTGGCTGTTTCCGGGTCGATGGGGGAGGCTTTTTCACTGGCGTCGATCTGCTGCCAAAACTTGCCGTAACAATCTTATGGTCAAAAAAAAAGTGGGAAAGGAGAAAAGGGCAAACCCCGGGCACTGCGTTGAGAACGTCGCCTTCCGCCGGTGGCGACGACGACACCGTGGCGGCGTCGAGGATGAACTCGCGCAGCTTCGCGAGGATGGTGGCCTGCAGGTGCACGGCCGCGGTGTGCTTCGAGGCCAGGCCGCTCTGTTCGGCGTCAGACGCGTCCCGGGCGGCGGACAGGTCCCTCCTAACTGCCCGCAGCTCTTCGTCCGCGTCCTTGAAGCTTCTGGCCAGCGCCTCACCCTTCGCCTTCTCCTCCTGCAGCGCTCCGGTGAGCCGGAGCACGGAATCCGTCAAGGCACCTTCTCGCTCCAGCGCTTTCTCCAGCAGGTCGCCGGCCGACTCCCGGGAAGCGAGCTCTTCCTTCAGCGCGAGGGATTCGCGGGACACCGACGCCAAGTCGGCGCGGTCCCTTCTGTAGTCCTCGGCCTCCTTGTTGTACTGCGCGCACGTGGCCTCGAGCATCGCGTTGCTGCTCCGCAGCTCCGCGAGCTCGCCGTCCCGGTCCGCCAGCTGCGAGAGCAGAATGTCCCGCTCCGCGCTGAGCTCGCGCAGCTCGCCCGTCTTCTCGCCCAACTCGCGGTCGCTCTGCCGGTTCTCCTCCCGGAGCTCTGCCAGCTTCGCAACGGTGGCCGCGTAGTCCACCTCCAGGTCTTGCAGCCTGGCGGACGCTTGCCCGTGTGCCAGCTTCGAGGTCTCGTGCGAAGTCTGAAATTGGGAGTATTTTGTGGAGTGGCGATAAAATTCACGGTGTGTGCACGATTTTATGACGGAGTGCAAACCTGAGATTTCCGGTGGGTGCAAAATCTGAGAAGACATTTCTGTTTGACATTTTGGCCGCGTGCGCAAAATCTGAGACCCCGTGTCAGACTTCAGGCTAGCCTGGAGTTAGTCTGGCGAAACTTGTGGGGAAGTGACTCTCGGCTTCTCTTCGGTCTGGCTGCTGCCTGGCGGCAACGGTGGCCGCGTAGTCTACCTCCGAGTCTTGCGGCCTGGTAGGCGCTAGGTCGGCACTGCAGCGCTCCGGTGAGCCGGAGCACGGAATCCGTCAAGGCACCTTCCCGCTCTAGCCGCTTTCTCCAGCAGGTCGCCGGCCGACTCCCGGGAAGCGAGCTCTTCCTTCAGCGCGAGGGATTCGCGGGGCGCGGTCCCTTCTGTAGTGCTCAGCCTCCTTGTTGTACTGCGCGCACGTGGCCTCGAGCATCGCGTTGCTGCTCCGCAGCTCCGCGAGCTCGCCGTCCCGGTCCGCCAGCTGCGAGAGCAGAATGTCCCGCTCCGCGCTGAGCTCGCGCAGCTCGCCCGTCTTCTCGCCCAACTCGCGGTCGCTCTGCCGGTTCTCCTCCCGGAGCTCTGCCAGCTTCGCAACGGTGGCCGCGTAGTCCACCTCCAGGTCTTGCAGCCTGGCGGACGCTTGCCCGTGTGCCAGCTTCGAGGTCTCGTGCGAAGTCTGAAATTGGGAGTATTTTGTAGAGTGGCGATAAAAGTCACGGTGTGTGCACGATTTTATGACGGAGTGCAAACCTGAGATTTCCGGTGGGTGCAAAATCTGAGAAGACATTTCTGTTTGACATTTTGGCCGCGCGCAAAATCTGAGACCCCGTGTCAGACTTCAGGCTAGCCTGGAGTTAGTCTGGCGAAACTTGTGGGGAAGTGACTCTCGGCTTCTCTTCGGTCTGGCTGCTGCCTGGCGGCCACGGTGGCCGCGTAGTCTACCTCCGAGTCTTGCGGCCTGGTAGGCGCTAGGTCGGCACTGCAGCGCTCCGGTGAGCCGGAGCACGGAATCCGTCAAGGCACCTTCTCGCTCCAGCGCTTTCTCCAGCAGGTCGCCGGCCGACTCCCGGGAAGCGAGCTCTTCCTTCAGCGCGAGGGATTCGCGGGACACCGACGCCAAGTCGGCGCGGTCCCTTCTGTAGTCCTCGGCCTCCTTGTTGTACTGCGCGCACGTGGCCTCGAGCATCGCGTTGCTGCTCCGCAGCTCCGCCAGGAGCGAGAGCAGAATGTCCCGCTTCGGGGGTTCCAAGTGACTTTGTAGGCCGGCCATCATCAGTTGTGATTTTTGTGAGATTGCTTTTTAGGGTTGTGCTGGCAAGGCAGGAGAAGCAAAAAGAGGCCCACCTGGACTTCCAGCAGCTGCGACGAAAAGCGCTGATTCACGCGTGCGGTGTTGCGCGAAACCTCTTGCAGCGACTCGAATTCCTTCTTGTACCTGTTGCCGGTCGCAGTGGCGTCTTCCAACTCAGAGACCAGCCTCCTGTTTTTAGCGTTGGGTTTTTGCTGTAAAGGGAACGTGTCAGTTAGACTTTGGCGGACACTTGCCGGCACAGCGGAGAACTCCCTGTATATTTTGACGGACAGATGACGGCATGGCAAACCATGGCTTTGTCCTGCAGGCTACTGCGGCCGATGCCCCCCCCACCCCATACATAAAAATAAGAAATGGACTTTTGGGGCGGTGTTACCCGTCCTTTTTTTTTTTTTTGTGTTTCCGACGATCCCGTGGGACGTACAGATTGGTGTCTTTCGACCTTTGTTTGTTTGTGAGGTTCAGCTTGGTGCGTGTGGTCGGAGGGCGGGGGGGGTTGGCTAGGAAGCTCTACTGTATCGGGCTAGACTTTAATTCATGCTTGAGCCAGGATGCCCACTCCGCAGCCTTTCCGCTGGGCTCTTGGTAGCTGATCCGCTCGCATACACTTTTCATTACAGTGGCGTTGCGCGCTGCGAAGTCGTCCATGATTTGCCAGTACGTCACGTTGCATTGTCCATAAACTTTTTTTTTTGCATGGGTCACAAAATTTCTTCACTCCATTATGTCACGCAAACGCTCATTATGTCACGGCTCCAAAAATATGGGACAGCACAAAAAAATGAGGATGTGTGATGCACATAAATGACACAAAAGTGAATAAAAATGGTCGCCAACCAAGTAAATGACTGATGCACAACCGAAAGTGAGTCGGAACACACGAGGAATGCTGTGCTGATGACGAAAGAGAAGGAGAAAGAGCGGTGCGAGGTGGTCCTCTGAGAGCTACTTGTTAGAACGCTTTGGTGCTGCCTTTGCTGCCATCTTTGGCGCTGCCATCGGTGCAGACGGAACGCCAATGGTGATATTTGCACGTTCACAAATGTACGAGAACGAATTGTTGCAGGAATTCACAGCAGACGGGGGTTTCCTGAAGGGAACTGCACCAAACGGGGCAAGGAATTCTCTGCAGAAGGCAAAGCCTGAGGGACCTCAGGCACAGAGGTTCATCTCTCGACTCTGAGGCACTCCAGCCAGCTCTGTTTCTGCGCTTTGCTGGCGTCTAGGACTCCGGATGAGCTCAAAGTCGACTCGAACTGCTCAAAAATTCTGCGCGCTCCCTTATCGGCATAGTGGTCTGTCACCTTAGATGCTCGTGGTGTCAGGTTTTTTGTAACGGACGATTCGGGGCAAAAAGGTTTTCTCACGGCTTTTTTTGCATGAGGCCATATTTCAGCGCGTAAGAAATGGCTGGGGAGTGACTCAATTTTGTGACCGATGCAAAAAAATTATGTTTTCCACTGAATAGAGGAAAAAGGCACTCTCGTTTTTTATTTTTTGGCCACTCGTGCCTCCCGGCACTCGTGGCCAAAAAATAAAAAACTCGAGTGCCTTTTTCCTCTATTAATCACAGTGAATAAATAGCTATTTTTTTTTTTTTTGTATACAAGGTGGCACCAGGGAAAGCCTGCTACACGGGAGCCAAGCTTCACGTGTTCGGCGGTACTGCAGAGCCACGGGCCTACGGGTCAAGTGGCTACCGATTTCCCAAACTAATGCATCAAGGCGTGGCGCACCTTGGGGCTTGGCGCTCGCGCTCGTCGAGACGGTCAGCCGCAGGGCAGAGCGGACGGGGTTGTAGCACTGTGCTGCCTCCGACTCAAGCTTTGCAAACTGTGTGGTTGACCGTCACGTTCCTGGACCAGGAGCGGCCTTTTTCTTTTTCTTCTTTCTTCTTTTTTGTATAAGCACCTGCTTTGTAGGAAATACTTGAGGAGGCTGCCAGCTACAAAAGATCAAAGGAGGTAAATGTGCTGTAGCCCACACGAAACACAGGTGAATCTGGGTTCAGTGGCGGGCGGCGTAAGCGTTCAACAAAAAAGACCCATTTTGTAGTTGTATTGTTTCTCCACCTCTAGCCTCCTTCGAAGTAAGCACAAGGCAGCCCCTCGAGTATTTTTTTTTGGGGGGGGGGGTGTCCCGAACTTCTCTGGTGGTTTTCCCCCGCACTTTTGCTGTAACCTTGCCCTCTACACCTTGACGTCGGACTACGGGTCCTCCCGTGGCAGATTTGCCATCTTCTTCGACTTGGTGCGACTGGGAATGCCATCAGGATCGTCAATGTGGCGCCACTTCAGATGTCTGCTACGGGTCGTCAGGTGAATTGGGGGGCATTTACCCGCAATAGCCACAATTTATTGTGGGTAAATGTTGTGGCTATTCTGGCCACACTGTGGGAAAGTTGCGGCCCGTTGAAATACTCGACGTAGCTGCTTCGACTCCGAAGGAAATATAGAGGTAAGGGCAAATACAATACAAACACAATTTGATTTGTTCTTCGCTTACACCACCGTGTGTTGCTTTCTCACTCAGGACTTTGACCTGTTGTGTTTGTGTGATTTGTCGTGTAACGCATGACCTCACGTCCGTTCAACACGTGGTTCGGTAGTTACAGCACTTGGGATTCCTATTGTTCTTTGTCGGGCAGCATCGTCGAGCATTTCCTTTCAAGCTGGCGCTTATGTGAAAATATTCGAGGGACTGCCTTGTGCTCATTTCGAAGGAGGCTAGAGGGGGAGAAAACAATACAACTACAAAGTGGGTCTTTTTTGTTGAACGCTTACGCCCGCCACTGACATCAGTCCCGATCACCCTCTTCACCCAGCTCACCGCATCCGACCTATCGAGCTGCTTCGGCATTTTTTGTTGAACGCTTACGCCCGCCACTAAACCCAGATTTACCTGTGTTTCGTGTGGGCTACAGCACATTTACCTCCTTTGATCTCAAGCATTTCCTACAAAGCAGGTGCTTATACAAAAAAAAAAAATCCACTAAGCCGATTCCGAAGTATCAGGTACTCTGAACTGTGGAACAGCAGCGGGCACAATCCCCCGTAATGGGGAATCGTCTTTTAGAGTTATAGTTCGCTTGAGAATTCGGGATTTTAGGGTCTCCGGGTGACCTTCGTCGAATGGGTTATTTTAAAGCTAATACGTACTGGGTGGGTTTGGGGGGGCATGCATGGCTTCTTTCGTGCACACTTTACTTGCTTGCTTTGGCAAGTCAGGTTCGAAACAATTTGTGACCGACACCAAGATCTCACCAGGTTGGGCTTTTAGAGTGCAAGTTCGCTTAGGGATCCGGGGTTTTATAGTCTCCGGGTGACCGTAGTCATAAAGGTTCCTTTAAGGTATAGTATGTTTGTGTGTATATCTTTGCTGCCTATTTGCCGACTATTCGACTTACTTTAGCGCGCGCTCTTTTTACCTATGTGCTTTGCCAAGTCCATGGCTCTTGTGACCGACACCGAGTTCACGTTCGCGATGAAAGCGATCTCGGGCCCCCCACACACTTTTGTTTGTGCGCACTTCCTTCAAAACCTATTTTGTTCATCTAACGGGAGTGAGGATAGTATGCTGCCATCGATCGGTTTTTGTTCTTGACCAATTGCATTTGTTAGACACAAAAAGTAAGGGTGTCCTTCCTTCTCATGCTGGCATATAGAAGCGAGGCACCAAACGCGCGCCTGAGCGCGACGATCAAGACGAGCCTAAGAGGCGATATCATGGCACATCACGTGCAAAGAGATCGGCGATGCAGATTATCGCCACAGATTCTTTGCATTCTAACCCAAACTACCCATGTCCATCGGCGCCAACCAGCAAGCTAGTGATTGCACACCTGTTTTCGCTGTCGAGGGCGTCGAGACGTGCTTTGAACTCTGAGCGCTCTTTTTTAGCCTCCTGCAAGGCGGCAGAAAGGGACATTTGCTCGCCGCTGGCTTTTGAGCTCGAATCCTGCAGCCGGGCCTGGAGAACCTCTTTTTCCGTCTTCGTGCGCTCGAGCTGCTGCTGCGCCTGGCGTAGGGTGGCCTCCAGTGCCGAACTTTCCTGAGGATTAAAACGTAGTTTGACAGGATTACTGTACTAGCCACGGAATCTTCCAAGAGAGCTTAAGATGGTAGCCAGACTGAGCGCTGACTGAACTCTGACTGAAGGACGGCAGACTCACGTCAGACTACGTCAGGCTTCGTCATACTAGTAAAGCCCTTCAGACCAGTAGCCAGGAGAAGCTAGAAGTCAGGTAAGCAGGTTGAGCCACGCTAAGTCACTAACTTCAGGTTTAACCAGGCTAGGTCAGGTCTCGTCAAGTTAAGTCAGGCTAACTTCAGGTTTAACCAGGCTAGGTCAGGTCTCGTCAAGTTAAGTCAGGCTAACTTCAGGTTTAACCAGGCTAGGTCAGGGGAAGGGAAAGGTTTTTTTCCCCTCGAACCTTAAGCGCCTACATGTGGACCACACGTACTTTCTCTGAGACCGAAAACGGAGCGTAAGCCCTGAGTTAAGTCAGGCTAAATCACTGCTGAGAAGGTCGAGTCGGACTCTCTTAGAGTCAGACGAAAGGCATACCTTTGTGAGGGCATCAAGGCTCTGCCTGGCATCGGATAAACGGCGCAAGGCCTCTTCCTTCTCGACTTCCAGCGCCGCTTTGGCCACCTTGACGTCAGTCAGCTCGCAGTACAACTCATTCGCCCGCTTTTGGTGCGACTCCGCCTGCCGGTCGGCCAGCGCCGACTTCTCCTTCAGCGTGTGCAGCTCGCGCCGCTGCTTCTCGACTTTTTCGCGGAGGGGGTCCAGCACGGTTTCGTGCTCCTTCCGCCGCTCTTCGAGCAGGACCGTCTGCTCGTGCTTCACCGCCCGGTAGCTGTGGTCCATGTCCAGCAGGTTGCTCTGCATATTGTCCAGCTCCTCTTCGTACCGTCGAATCTTCGCGTGCAAGTCCTCGACTTCCGTCCGCCGTTGCTTGTCCACGAGCTGCGGGTTGCTCAACTTTGAAAAGGGCGCGATGTTTGTTTGTACGTGCCGGGGGGAAGTTAGCTTGTTAGTGAGCGAACACGATCGCCAGGTCAATCTCTTTCCAAGCTTGCTAGTGAGCGAACACGATCGCCAGGCCAATCTCTTTCCAAGCTTGCTAGTGAGCGAACATGATCGCTAGGCCAATCTCCTTCCAAACACGCTGCCAACGTTCTATTTCGATAATAAGAGAGCGTAAGTTCGCTCAGAGATCCGGGGTTATTATTCAATAAATTTCCCTTCTAATCCACCTGAAACAACACTTTGCGTTTGGTTCCCGACTCATTCCGATAATGTAGCGTATGTGCAATGCGCTCTTCCGACGGACAGTCTCTCGCTGTTACGGCCCGAGCGTGTGCAGCTCGCGCCGCTGCTTCTCGACTTTTTCGCGGAGGGGGTCGAGCACGGTTTCGTGCTCCTTCCGCCGCTCTTCGAGCAGGACCGTCTGCTCGTGCTTCACCGCCCGGTAGCTGTGGTCCATGTCTGCATGTTGTCCAGCTCCTCTTCGTACCGTCGAATATTCGCGTGCAAGTCCTCGACTTCCGTCCGCCGTTGCTTGTCCACGAGCTGCGAGTTGCTCAACTTTGAAAAGCCCGAAAAGGAATGGGCGATGTTTGTTTGCACGTGCCGGGAGAAGTTGGTCTGTTCGCGAGCGAACATGGTCGTTAGGCTAATCTCCCAGACACGCTGCCAGCGTTCCTATCTCGAGTTTACAAATAATTGTTATCACGAAAAGACAACGGAAGCACCGCAAAGGCAAGAATCCCAGGCGGGGGAGGTATGTGACAAATCAGCAAACCTCGCCTGTCGTTTTCTCTTTCTGCAACGCCAATTCTATCTCACGGATCTGCGTCTCGAGTGCGTTGCGCTTCTCCGTAGCCTGAGACGAAACTTCCGCCTGCTGGTGCAGCCCTCGAATGAGCTCCTTCACCTCCACTTCTCTCTTGGAGAGATTCTGCCTGTGAGTGTTGTCTGCATTCAGCGGGGAACACAGAAGCTGAGACGACGATCTGCACTGTGCCAGTACAGCAACGAGAAATATTCGCGCGCCAAAATATCGGCCTTTCTGAGATACTCGAGGGACTGCCTTGTGCTTATCTCGACGGAGGTTTCGCAACTGGCAGTCTTCTCAAGTATTTCCTGCAAAGCCAGTCCAATGCTTGTAGAAAAAGATAAGAGCTCGTCACTCGCACAACCGCGGCTGATACTATGTGCATGACTTTGTGGGTGCGGTGCGACGACCGAAGACTCAAGCCGAGACCGAGTATGATAAGGTCAGAAGCTAGCTGCATCGGATTCACCAACGCACCACCTACAGCCACCTAAAGAACGCCTGGGTAACACAAAAACGGGGATACACACCGCTCGTCGGCGACCTGCTCGCGGAGACTTGCGACACGCGAGTTTGCTTGGCTGAGCTGCGTCCGCTCTGCTGCCAGATCTTGCTCCAGCGACCTACGCAGTGGGGGGTCGTCGTTGTTGGTGCAATTTGCGGTGGGGAGGGGAGTCCACCGGGCCTAGGGCAGTGCTGGCTGCAAACGGCTGCAAACGCGTTTGCACCGAATCTGCAACCGGCAAACGTCGATGGATAGACACTCGCATGTGTCTATCCATCGCTAGCGGCCTAGCAGCAGTGCAAGGCTAGGCCGCTAGCGCTGTTGCCGTTTGCAAACGGCATCTGCCAGATCTGCAAACGCAAACGTTTGCGCAAGCGTTTGCGCGTTTGACTGGCCTGGGGGGGAAAAACTTAGTTTTTTACCGGCTGGCTTTTTTTTTCCCTCCGGCCTTCAGAGTTTCCGAGGGGTGCCGGGACAATAAGGAGGCTTTTTGTCCCGCCGGGACAATAACCGGGGAAAAAATCCTATTTTCTCCCGGTTATTGTCCCGGTTATTGCATGTGGCACGCACGAGGAAGATGGCAGGAACTGGCCCAAACCAGGACCAACCCGATCGGAAAGTGCTTCCTAGACAGTTGTTTGGGCGCAGAGAGCTCTCAGGAGACCACAAGACACCCACAAAACTCTACAAAACCCAGGAATCCAGGGGGTTGGTTGGAAGTAAAAAAAGAATGCCCGGGAAGAGGAAACGCGATCCGTCTCCAAGCGCATCTGAAGAGTCCGCTTCAGAAGACTCGTCAGGAGATTCGGTTCTTCCTGAGAAGTCCAGAGCCCGTTACACGGCTGTGTGGAAAGAGTTCGTCGAGCACATCTGCACAAACGCTGGGTACCCAAGGAAGCCGAAACGCAACGGGAAGTTTCCTGAGCCGACCGAGAAGCAGTACACCGAGTTCTTCAAGTACCTTCAGAATGAGCGCTCCTTCAAGCCGTCTACTTTGTGGTCGTACTACAGCATGCTCGGTGCTAAACACACTTCTGAGTTTGGCACCTGCTTGAAGGAGCGCTACCCGAAGCTGATGGCAAGGCTGAAGGTCAAGAGTCGCAACTATTCGACGAAGAAGGCCAAGGCGTTCACAACCGAAGAGATCAAGACGTTTCTTTGTGGCACACAGGCAGGGGCAGAATCAGCGCAATTCCGTGCCATCGTCGCCGTAGCGTTTCTCGGCGGTCTAAGATGCGCAGAAGTCCGGAACATCCACATCGAGGATGTCGTGCACCAAACAGACGGCAGCTACAGAGTGTCGTACAAAGGCGTAAAGCGCTCTGCTGAAGAGGCGCAGAAGCAGTTCCTTGTCCCTGATGGTTACTTCGCAAGCGCGGTAAGACAGCATCAGTGGTCCTCTCGCCCGAAGAACGAAGGCAAACAACACGGGGCTCCTCGACGCCCCGATGGGAAGAAACACTCTGTACCAAACTCCGAAGTACGTTGCACGCACACTGAAACTGGACGAAAAGGAGTACACTGGCCATACGCTGCGACGCAGCAGCGCGCGGGCAGCAGCAGATGCTGGCGCGAACACCTTTGAGTTGCGCAGGCACTACGGGTGGAAAAGCGAGAGCACACCGCAGCAATACGTGGACCAGTCCCACCACCGGCAGGCAAAAATGGCTACCCTTTTGACACAAGAACCACTCGGAAGGACCCAGCCCATCCCTCAGGTGCCGCTAGCCCAGGTCCAACCAGCTATCGAGTCACAACTCAACGTGATCCAAGGCACAGCGCACCGAATCTGCATTGACCTCAACGTCAATGTCCGCGCCTCGCAACAGTAGAATGCACAGCGTTTTCCCTTCTTCCTTTTTCTGCTTTCGCGCAGCATACCCCTTTTTTCTCTTCGTAACCAATCAGCAGTGTCTGCGCCTTGTCTCTTCCCTACGTTCCGTGTGCAAAGACCCACTTCGCTGTCAGCTGATACACCTCTAAGCCACGGACACATAAGGCGGACCATCATCAGCGTGGAACCTGAGTGTCTGCAGACAGGACTGCGGTGTGAGTCTGGTTTGTCAGGCGGCTGTTCGTAGCTCGTCACAGCCAGGACCACCCGCGCTACTAGAGCACAGGCGAATCCGTCACGGGGAGAAGGCCCCTACAACCGTGTCTGAGCAATCAGTTAAAAAACTCAGGGCACTCGCCCTGATTGGTGACTGCGACTCGCTAGGCAGCACTGACTTGTCTTCTTTTTACGGTGGCAATCTGCGAAGTAAACTCCGCAGAGCACAGTGGACATGGGTTTGCCGTGTGCAGCACCAATGGTTGAAGTACCAAAAGGAAAAGAGTGCGAGGAAGTAATCCTGCGTGCTGAGGGCAGCAAGTCGCGTTACGTGAAGTACCCTACTGGAATGGGGGGTGTTTCTTGGATTTGAAGAGCGCGTGGTGCTTGCACCACTGAGGCCAGGTTATTTAACCGGGGGGAAAACTTAGTTTAATGTTTAGGCAGGACACTGCCTCTCATGCATGTTTGATGCTAGCATCAAGTCTTCTTCGAAGAGAGTGTAAAATAGAAAAGGGAAAAAGGAAAAGGGTAAAGGGGTCACGGGGAGTGTAAGACTCCGCAGGTAGGGTATGAAACCTTGAGGGACTAGTCCTCTTTATTCTTTTTCACCGCGGTGTTGTGTGCACCTCGTTCTTCGTCTCGGGTTTCGCTCGTGAACGCAGACCGGGACCGGGGGGGGGGGGGGATTGCAAGAACGTGCTTGGAATGGGTATGTGTTCAACACCGCACTGGCCCCGTCTGCGCCGTGTTTCGGTCCTTTAAGCCACGGACACATAAGGCGGACCATCAGCAGCGCGGAACCTGAGTGTCTGCAGACAGGACAGCGGTGTGAGTCTGGTTTGTCAGGCAGCTGTTCGTAGCTCGTCACAGCCAGGACCACCCACTGAGGCCAGGTTATTTAACCGGGGGAGGACTCACACTGCTTTAACCCCTTACCGACTGGGCACCCTCGACTTTTCCCCGGGGGTTTGGGTCTAAATCCTGGTCATGTCAGGTCGGGCCCCTCGTCGACTCCTCGAGGGGGGAGCGGAATTTCCGAGGTTCACGGGCGGGAATAAAGAGAAACGCCACATATATCTTTTCATTCCCGCCCTTGAAACCGCTGTTTTCGACACACCTATCCCAACTTACTGGCATATCTAAGAAATGGGCTATTTAGCGACCCCTGTGGAGGTCGCTGGTCGGTGAGGGGCTAACAGTGCACGCGTGCCTTCATGAACCCCGTGTTTTCTTGTGTCGACGTTGTTGGTACCCACGATTAGCAGTTCTGTCGGACAAGGTTTTCGAGCTACCGAACGCAGCTTGACGCAGTTTTGGGGTTGCCGGGCACAGTATTTGAGATACCTTCCGGACACAGTTTCCGGGATACCGGACTGGAGGGGGAGAAATGTGAAAACGGGGTTTTGCCTGGAGGCTTTTCGACAGATGCTTTGGGCTATCTTTGTGTCTCTGCTTTCAGTCGTCTTCTTAATCGTGGTTAAGTGCGCAAATGGTGTCAGCCAGAAACAATACAACTACAAGGTGGGCCTTTTTCTTGAACGCTTACGCCCGCCAAACCCTGTGTTTCGTGTGGGCTACAGCACATTTACCTCCTTCGATCTTTCGCAACTGGCAGCCTCCTAAAGCAGGTGACCTCCCTGCTCCACTTCATCCCCTTTCTTTGTTCGCTTACACCACACCGTGTTTTCTCACTCAGGGCTTTGACCTGTTGTGTTTGCGTGTCTTGTCATGTAGGGGTAGACCCGCATGACCTCACGTGGTTCGGTAATTACAGCACTTGAGACTCCTTCGGTTCTTTGTCTGGCAGCTTTTGTCGAGCATTTCCTTCCAAGCTGGCGCTTCCGTGCTCGCGCTGAGGTAAAACGCGGCTGATTTCAGCCGGAAAAAAAGTTCTTGAAACCCTGACCGGCTGATAAGCCGGCCGATTTTTGGAAGGTCTGCTTTGGTTTTTGCGACAACATCTTGACACCTTACCCGGTTTGTGCGTCAAGCTGATTCCGCTCCATGGGCGGCATAGCCAAAGCTTACGTTGTTGAGTCTGACAGTAAAAAAGGTCGAAATTTAATCAGCCGGCAAGCCGGCTGATCGCGCGTACACTGTGGCGCTTTATGTAAAAAGGAAAACGACGCACCTCAGCTTTTGCATGGCCTGCCGCAAGTCTTCTTGGACGGAAACCGCGTTTTCTTGGCTCGTCTTGAGCGCGTCGGTGCAGGCGGTGTTTTCCGCACGGGCTTGGTCCCTCTCTTGGGAGAGCTGCTTGACGTGGTCTCGCAGCATTTCGGAGGTCTCTTTGTAGTGCGCGGCTTGGGTTTCGAGCTTGGTCTGCAAGAGCGTGTTTTCCTGCTCCAGCCGCATGTGGGCGAGCTCAAGTTCGCGGGATAGCCTGAATTGGGTGTGGTATTGGAGTTGGATTGTCGCTTTATTTTTTTAGCGTTATTTATTTATTTTTTGTATAAGCACCTGCTGCGATAGATCAAAGGAGGTAAATGTGCTACGAAACGCAGATAAATCTGGGTTTAGTGGTGGGCGTAAGCGTTCAACAGAAAAGACCCACTTTGTAGTTGTATTGTTTTCTCCCCCTCTAGCCTCCTTCGAAATGAGCACAAGGCAGTCTCTCGAGTACTTTTATGTCGACCACACCGCTGAGCCGCTTGGCCGAGCTCATGCGGTATTGGAGTTGGATTGTCGCTTGAGAGAGAGCCAGGCTGCTCCCTAAGTTTCGCTTTCAGTTCCGAGAGCGAGAGTGAGAGAGAACACTTCAAAACAGGCCAAAGGGTGGTAGTCACGCCTTTGCAGCCCCAGGGACTCTTCCCACCCACCTGCGTGTGTTCTCGTGCGCATGATTGACAAACGGGTCATCGCTACCGTTGCCACCCGTTGAAGATCTACGCGCTAAACTTAAGCATGTCACTCAGAGCAGGAAAAGAAAGCAACAGCGATGCTCCTAGTGACGGCGAGTGAACAGGGCAGAGCCCAAGCCCGAGCCGGTGTTCTACGGATGTGGCGCAAGCTGCTCGGGGACACAACTGGCGTCGAGGTAAGTCTCCTGGAATGAGGTATCCACAGAGGGTGAGAGTATCGTATTTCCTCGACAAGCCACGTTGGTTAACTCCGTGCTACTACAACTGGCGTCGAGGTAAGCCTCCTGGAATGAGGTATCCACAGAGGGTGAGAGTATCGTATTTCCTCGACAAGCCACGTTGGTTAACTCCGTGCTACTACAACTGGCGTCGAGGTAAGTCTCCTGGAATGAGGTATCCACAGAGGGTGAGAGTATCGTGTTTCCTCGACAAGCCATAAGTCCGTGCTACTACAACTGTCGAGGTAAGTCTCCTGGAATGTATCCACAGAGGGTGGTCCCGTATTTCCTCGACAAGCCATGTTGGTTAACTCTGTGCTACTACAACTGTATAGTGCGTTGATCAGGGTAGTCGAAGGCCTGACAATCACACTAATGCAACAAATTTACTACAACTGGCGTCGAGGTAAGTCTGTTGGAATGGGGCATCCACACACTCGTATTGACTCGACGAGCCATGTTGGGTAACTCCTTGCGGCACGAGTCGCTCAGTTTGGGAATGCTGAGCTAATCGGCAGGTATCCTTCTGCTAAGGCTAAATATCCCCCGAAGAACTAGTACAGTGACGAAAAGATGCAAAGGGCGAGAGTCCCTCATTTCCTCGACGGGCCATGTTGGTTAACTCCTTGCTAGCACGAGTCGCTCAGTTTGGGAATGCTGAGCTAATCGGCAGGTATCCCTCTGCTAAATCTAAGGCTAAATATCTCGCCCGATGAAAGCAAGCGGGGACCACGAAACACAACACGGGGCGTACCTGCTGACTTCTTTGTCGCCCTGTTGCGACGTGGTCAACAGCTCACGGCGGTGCGTCTCCACTTGAGTTTTGGACTCGGTGAGCTGCTTCCGCAGATCGGTGGTTTCGGCTTTCAGAATGTCGAAGGTGCTCTGCAGCGCCTGCGTCGTGTGATACTTCGACGTGACGCTGATAAGCTCCTCGTGGGCTCGCTTGTAGTCGGCACTCAAGTCGTGGGTTTGCAAGGCGTACTGCGCGTTCTGCGCTTCGAGATGCTCGGCACGGCTTAAGGATTCTTCTAAGTTATTCTGCAGTGAACGGAGTCGATCTTCCAATTCACGGCTCGCCGTGGACAGGGATGCAATCTGTGAGTATGCGTCAAAACGATGGGGAACACTTTGATGGCCAAAAGGGAGAGCCGGCACTGTAAAGTGTAGGACTGAGTCGGTCCGTCCCTATCTCTTGAAACTGCATCGAAGTGCCTGCCGCTGTTTATCACAGTATCCCTAGTCCCTAGAGCTGCATCGAATTGCCCGGTCCTGTATTCTCCGGTCTATCACGGTCTATCAAGAGGGGATGGACCGGCTCAAGGACATCCCTATTCCTATTGCATGTTGGCGTGTTTCACGATAACCCGGCCACACACGGTTCTTCCATCTGCACGGGCTTGCTTTGGCACGCGTGCATCCTTTGTCAGGGTGTGGTTATCCCTGCCATCCACCTTACTCAGTTCGTGAGCCATGATTGTTTCGTCTACCACTCCGCAAACCGGTCGATGAAAATCTTGAGGAACTGGTTCTCTGCATTATTTCTTTGAAAGTATGCTAATACTGCAGGGAATAGTTTGACTAGACCTCTTGAGTTGTGCTGACCACGAATAGGGGAGTCGGGAGAACCTACAAAGCCAAATTGTCGGGCAGCATCGTCGAGCATTTGGCGCTCATGTGAAAAACACAGGTGGGAAAAGGAACAAGGGAGTCTCCTGCTTCTACAATTCCCATTGACTATCGCGTCTGGCCGCGGGCTTCATCGTTCACAGAGCCAAGACATCCACCGATAAGTGCAACTGATGCCACCCTCGATCAACCGCAGTTGAGCCGGGGGGAACAGCTGTTTTGCCTTTCCGATTGCTCGGGATTTTTTCGATTTCCTTCATGACCATGTATGAATCCTCGGTATCCAGAAAGACTCCGCGGGCAAGGTGCGAAACCTTGAGTGACTCGTCCTCTCCATTAGGTTTCCCCCGCGGGGTGTTGTGCGCCCCCCTCGCTCTTCGTCTCGGGGGGAATGCATACCAACTCTTCCTTGTCCGCCACCCGCCCGTGCAACGCGCGGTTCTCGGCCTCCAAGCTCGTGATCTTGGGCGCCAGTTCGGCGACTTTCGCCTGCGTCGCGCTGAGCTGCATTTCGTAGTTGCCCCGCTCCCTCGTCAGCACCGACGTGCGTTCATGGAGCAAGCCCTCCTGCGCCGCTATCCGCTCGAGAAGCTGCCGGTTTCAAGAGTTAAAGTTCGCTTGAAATTCCAGGGGTTTAGGGTCTCCGTGTGACCGTTCATGAATGGGTTCTCTTAGAGCAAGAATAGGGCTATATGGTTACGGGTTGTATATTTGGTGCACGCTTTCGTTATGGGTTATGGCTAGCCATGTCCGGGACTGTTTGTGACCGACACCAAGTACATTCCTTCGTGGAGTGTAGTCTTGGGCCCCCCCCACGTTCTACAAGTTAAGCATTGAGTTCTTTAAGGTGCAAGTGCCAGTTGAGCAGGGGGTTGCCTTGTAGCCCGTACCGGTCTGTTGTCCGCGTTATGCATTTTCTCGTAGTTTTGTGTGGGTGAAACGAAAACAGCTGCGAATGCACGACCACTGATGCTTCGCACACTTACGCAAGAGCACCAAACGAGTAGTTGCCTGAGGTTCGTGAGGGATACGGCATGTTGCCTCTTTTGGCAACTGGCGGCTTCGAGTATTCCGCAAGAGCGATTTTCGTTTTTGTGGTAGGCACGGGCATGTTAAGTACCTCTTGCTTGTTTGCACAGCAGAACTCATGTGTTTTGGTAAGTTGCGTGCAGTGTGCTGCCAACTCGACGTATTTGTACAAAAAATCTGCGCTTCTAACGCGGAGCACCCGCCGTGCGCTCATGGAGCAAGCCCTCTTGCGCCGTTATTCGCTCGAGAAGCTGCGGGTTGTGTAGGTTCATAAGGTGCAACGGCTATTGGCAGCTGGCCATTGCTCCCCCGACTAGCCCCAGAATACTCAGATGCGCCGCCCCCGGTCATCTTCGACGGAGGCTGGAGGGGGAGGAACAACACAGCTGCGAATGCACAACTGCCGATGCTACACACGCTTACGTAAGGCACCAAACGCGTAGTTGCTTGAGGTTCGTGAGGGATACGGCACGTTGCTTCTTGAATCAATCCCGAAGGGTAGCGGGTGTGCTACAACCAAAACACGTGTAAATCCACGCCCGAAAAGCGACACCCGGTTTCTTAGCTCCAGCCTTTTTTTATGCGGCACTGGACTCGAGCGTGTTAACATGGGGCAAAGGATTGCGCATACCTTCGCTTTTTCAACGGGGTACTTGTCGACGTCGCGGCGAGCCTCGTCGAGCTCTGCTTCCGCCTTAACGAGCCGCTCTGCACGCTCTTCGGCTTGGCGGCGGGCAATGACCACCTCCTCTTCTAGCCGTTCGCTGCGCGCGCGTTCCTTCACCAAGTCGATGGCTTTGCTCTGTGGATCGGGTGGCCGTTGTTTATTGGTAATTTTGGCGTGGCCTCCGTCGGCCTGGTGGTTTGTACTACCCCCGTTCTTCTACTGTATTGAACCGGTCCGTCCCGAACCGCGGCTACCCAGAGGAAATGGTAACCTTGTTGCGGGCTCAGGCACCGGGAATTGTGATTATTCTCGGAGATAAATTTGGAATGAGGTGCGAAATCAAGATTGAGAACAATGTTCTCGATTACCAGTCTGACAGGACTGAACTGATCGTCGATAAACTTGCGAAAGTCGTGAGTGATTGGCGGCAGAAGCGAGAGACACAGTTGAAAACTACATGAACACTTCCAAATTCAGCAAAAATTGTGTCGTCATTGACACGACCGACATCAACAACGACATCTACTCAAAGATCAAACCTGTGTACCAGGCCGCACGACATCTACTCAAAGATCAAACCTGTGTACCAGGCCGCAATCAGAAACGATTGCAAGTTCTTCAGCGACCACAAACTACTAAGTGCGTGGTTGACTTCAGAGGACGAAAAGTGCAAGATTTGGGTTTTCGGGAAAAATGATGATGTTGTGACATTCAGACTAAGCACGTCCAACTCGGACCACTACCTGTGGT
Organism: Diplonema papillatum; assembly: GCA_030068145.1. Taxonomy (NCBI): domain Eukaryota; phylum Euglenozoa; class Diplonemea; order Diplonemida; family Diplonemidae; genus Diplonema; species Diplonema papillatum. The sequence continues at coordinate 65,817 of JAPJBO010000411.1, read as the reverse complement.
CGAATGTACTTCGTGTACAGAGTGTGATGGCAGAGTATTCTGAATACTCGTCGTCTTCTCTGTGCTTGAGAGCACCCGTTGCGCGCATTCGCGTTGACGGTGTCGTCTCAAAAGTGAAGAATGTCATCGCGCGGTTGTCCGAAGTGGTTGACCGAATTCAGCACATCGAGGACGTCGAAAGCTTATCATGCAGGGTCAAAACCTTGTGTCTTTTTAAAACGCTCCCGCGGGGCCGGTGGAGCCTTAAAAATTTTTTTGGAAAAAAAAAAAATTGACTGAGATTTATAGAAATGTAATAAAAAATGCTCTACCGATGAGTGAAAAACAGGAAAACCCGGTAACAGTAAATGTTCGCGCGCTTCAGCGCGGTCACAACTCGCCGGAAAGGGAGGTCCGGGAACAGGAGGCGTCCCGGCGGTGTTTGCAACAACAGCGTCCGGAGCTCCTGGTCCTGGGCTGGAGGGAGAATCACTCCTGTCACCTGGCCGAGACGGAAAGGATCCGACTTCGAGCCCACCCAGTTCACCGCCCAGAAACCAGCACTTTCGGTGACGTGCTCTGCCTTTCTCGTCAGCACGTCGTCCACGCGGGCGGCACCCTGCCAGGCCAAAGCCAGCGCAACACGCACCCTGGAGTCCGCTTCCAGGGCAACGGCAAGATGCAGCTCGTCCTTCGTCACCGGTACAGCCTGCTTCGACGGCTTCATCGCGCCGGCCCGTTTCAGAGACCTGACAAAGTCCCTGACGAGCTGGCTGTCGACAGGCCGCCCCAACCGCTTCTCGGCCGACTGTACGTTGACGACGTACTGTACTGCCGAGGCCGCGCAGATGTCTCCACGAGAGAGCAAACGGGTCACGAACAAGACCAGCGCCGTCGGGACATCGAGCTGCGAATCTGCCTCCGCATCCCAGTGACGCCGGAGTACACGGAGTGGATCCCGCGTCGTGTGGATAGCGCCAGTGCATCCGCCACGTACGCGTTCGCAGTCCGGACAAGACGGTTCCGTTCGCCGGGTGAGAGAGGGGGCTCCGAGAGGAGGGGACGTCCGCATCGCCCCGAGACCGGAGGAGGGAAGCGGTTCACGGCGTCTACTGCTTGGCCTTGCTCCTGGTTGCGTTCGTCCGCTGAGGGGCCTGGGGAGCGTCGGGGGGAAGAGCTTCGCCCGAGTGTCGGGTGCGGGGCCTCGGGCTGCGCTTCCTGGGCGGGCTCCTCGGCTTTCTGTATAGCTTGAGAGACGCCGTAGAAACGGAGGAAACCCGGTCTCGTGCTGATGCCGGTGCTGGAGGCTGCCTGCAAGAGACCAACCGGCTTTCAGAGCTGTCTTCAGGACCATCATCCGGTGAATGGTGTCCCTTCCCAGCTGGACGAGGGCATCTGGGTCGGTGGTGTCGTCCATTAGCCGCATGATGGTGGTGACGTGGTTGGTGAGATGTTGGGCGTCGTTGGCGACGCTCGGGATGGCATCGAGGATGTCGGCGAAAAAGCGGGCCATCGAGGACGCCGCGCCGCCGAGCCCCCCCAGCCCTACGCCGGGTCTTCACAACCCCTTCCGGATTTTCCGGAGGGCCCGCCTTCGCTGGGGGAGGGCGGGTCGGTCCAAGGCTCCCCCACGCTCCTCTCCCCCGGGCCAGAGCTCCTCGACCCCAGCTCTGGGTCGGCCTCAGCCCCATCGAACTCGCCCTCGGTGGCGGAAGGCGCCGACGCGACTGCGAGCCACGCCAGTACCCACTGGGCGACGCCCTTCGGGGCCTCGTCGGTGTAGCCCAAGGCGCCCAGGAGGCGCCTCAGCCCGGCTTCCGCGGTGCCTCGACCTCGCGGGCGACCCTCAACACCGTCGAGAGACGGCGGTAGTTGGCGGTGAAGGAAAAAAGGGACGGGACATCAGTCCCGACCACCCTCTTCACCCAACTCACCGCGCCCGACATGTCGAGTTGCTTCGGCATTTTTGTTGAACGCTTACGCCCGCCACTAAACCCAGATTTACCTGTGTTTCGTGTGGGCTACAGCACATTTACCTCCTTTGATCTATCGCAACTGGCAGTCTCCTCAAGCATTTCCTACAAAGCAGGTGCTTATACAAAAAAAAAAGGTTCGAATGAATTAAATGCGCTTCTGTGTGCCGGTTCCCCGGCGGCACAGTGAGGCATCAATCAACGGATGAAGTTGAGATGCATTATCTTTCTGCACATAAGCGTACACCAAGGCATCTAAAGGTTCGTCAAACACAAATCGGCCTCTGGCGGTTTCCTCGGAAGACGCAATAAAAAGGGCAGACGACGACCGAAAAATTGCCGAAGCCAAAGCAGATGAATCTTATTCCGTAGAACCGTCCGTAGAACCGTCCGTAGAACCGTCCGAAGAAGACAAAATAAATGAAGCACTTGATCTCATGGGAAAAATTATGGATATATACCCCAACTTTTTCGATGAAAATGAAAACATACTCGAGTTATATTCCTTATCTGAGATTTATAGAAATGTAATAAAAAATGCACTACCGATGAGTGAAAAACAGGAAAACCCGGTAAAAAAACAAGATCCACCGGTAAAGAAATCTCCACTGTGGAGATTTTTCTCTAGATTTCGCAAAAACAAAAAAATTAGTTTTTTATCTCATTAGTCCGCTCACGGTGGTTCTAGTGAAATATCTTTGTCCAATTCGAAAAATATAAAAGCTACAATTTCTGTACTTAGTTAAACCCCCAGTACCCATCATGCCTACCTCAAAGCGCCTCACATCGGAAGAGCGAAAAGCAATGAACGAAAGAACGCTCAAAATCTTCAGAAGAAGTGGTAATCGTGGTAAACAAAGTAAAAAGGGAAGAAATGAAAGAAACCGCAAGGCCATGGAAAAAAACGTAGCCAGAATGGAACAAGTTCTTGGACAAAGAAGAAAAATTGTAGCTCTTTGCGAACAAATGAAGGAAAAAAACTCGATTTGGAATTTGTCCGGGACTACGAAGTAGTCCCCACTATAGATGCAGGGTTTTTCAAAGACTACGAAAAATACAAAAACGGAAAAGCCTCACAAAAAGACAAAAACCTTCAAAAAGCCCTAAAACTTTCCTTACAAGAAGACAAAAACCTTCAAAAAGCCCTAAAACTCTCCTTAGAGGGTGAAGACAAAAACCTTCAAAAAGCCCTAAAACTCTCATTAGAGAGTGTTAGGGCTGTGGAAAAGAAAGACGAAGAAAACTTCCAAAGAGGTTTAGAACTTTCTATTCAACGCACTCACCGCAACGAACGCGCGCATCCCCGACCAGCGGGTCTTTGACCTGTTGGACCAGTACGCCAGTGACGTCATCGCCGAATCGGGAAAAAACATTCTAATGGTTTCTTTCAAAACCACACTCGCGAAGTTGCGACGTCCAGAAACGCAAGTGCAGCGTTAACCCAGAAAACCCCCCCCCCCCCCCCTCGTGGCCTCGCCCCGGTTCCCATTGAAGTGGGACGGCGAAGCGAGCCGAGAGGCGGAGAAGGCCGGACGGGTCAACCGCGGGTCTTCCCGTTGGTGACTCTGTGTCAACCACAGAAGAAGGACGACGGGGGTAGAAGGCGTACCCCCACGTGATTTTGTTTCAGGTGGTAAGTGTGCGGGTGGTACAGCACACACGCGAAGCAGCATGGAAAAGTGTATTGTTTTTGGACTAGATAATAGTGCGGTGCAAGCTTTTTTTCCCCCTGCCAAAATGCATATGGGTGACGGCCTTCAGGCCGGTCGGCCCGGGTTCGAACCCCGCTCATCACACTTTTCCGGTCGAAGATTGTTTTCGAGGTTTTGTTGTTGCGTTTCCGGGTCCAATGTGCCCGCGTTTTTGCGGAGTTTCTCAGTATCTCGCGGTATTTGGGTCACCACGGGAAACGGAGTCGGGGGGGAAAATGTTTCATGGGTTTGCAGAGCGCGTGGTGCTTGCACCACTGAGAGGGGGGGGGGTCTCCCCCCCGGGTACTGGCGCGAACTTGCCACCAGAACCCGAACTTTGCTTCGCCCGAACTTAGCTTCGCCCGAACTTTGCTTCACCAAGAACTTAGCTTCGCCCGGACTTTGTTTCGCCCGAACTTAGCTTCGCCCGAACTTTGCTTCACCAGAACTTTGCTTCACCCGAACTTAGCTTCGCCCGAACTTTGTTCCGCCTGATCTTAGCTTCACCAGAACTTTGCTTCACCCGAACTTTGCTTCACCCAGAACTTAGCTTCGCCCGGACTTTGTTTCGCCCGAACTTTGCTTCACCAGAACTTTGCTCACCCGAACTTAGCTTCGCCCGAACTTTGCTTCGCCCGAACTTAGCTTCACCCGAACTTAGCTTCGCCCGAACTTTGCTTCACCAGAACTTTACTCACCCGAACTTAGCTTCACCAGACCTTTGCTTCACCCGAACTTAGCTTCACCAGAACTTTGCTTCACCAGAACTTAGCATTGCCCGAACTTAGCTTCGCCCGAACTTTGCTTCACCAGAACTTTGCTCACCCGAACTTAGCTTCGCCCGAACTTCGCCCGAACTTTGTGCTTCGCCCGAACTTAGCTTCACCAGAACTTTGCTTCACCAGAACTTAGCATTGCCCGAACTTAGCTTCGCCCGAACTTTGCTGTTCCCCGAACTTTAACTGCTGCCTCCAGTCTCGCCACGCGCCGGCCTTAGCCGAGCGCACGTACACTGGACTTTATGGTGCCGTAGAGTTTTCGTACTCTCTCTATGCCGCCCACGTCGAACGGAAGGAGGAAACGGTGCTCGGCTGACGGCAGAGCGAGCCGCAGGCCATACACACGTACGTGCTGCTCTTGTGCGGGAAGAAATTCGCACAGGAGGGACGAGGTGGCGCGGAGGTCAGCCAAAATCATGGAACAAATGGTCGTGCATCCCCATTGCCCGGAGGCTGCGGACAAGGGATCGACAGTTTTCTCATCATGCGGCAGGCGGTGACGAAATCCGAGGTCCCCCCCGAAGTGCGCAGACGGCTACAGCATGGCATAAATGGTCGGAGGCTACAAACAAGAAACGACGACGTGTTTTCGCATCTTGTTCCGCTGGGGGTCGACGATTCCGGCAGCAAAAACGAAGGGCGGCGCATCCTCAGCCATATTTCTTTTACCTCTCGCCAGTTTTCACGTCATAGACATACGGGCGCGCGAGCGGGCAAAGCACGCGGCAGACCACCACCTCCACCATTGGAGCTTCGAGGGGGAGCTATGGGTAGCCCTCGCCCCCCGAGAACGAAGGTGTGGGGGGTCGCTGCGGGTGCCTTCTCGGCACCCTGTCTCGGAGGCCTTTCAGGATGTTGTCGTCATTGGATGGTCGCCACGTTCGGAAGGTCATGAGCTTCCGTGTTATTCAAAAACTGGCACCGCATGAGCTCGGCCAAACGGCTCAGCGGTGCGGTCGACACAAAAATACTCGAGAGACTGCCTTGTGCTCATTTCGAAGGAGGCTAGAGGGGGAGAAAACAATACAACTACAAAGTGGGTCTTTTCTGTTGAACGCTTACGCCCACCACTAAACCCAGATTTACCTGTGTTTCGTGTGGGCTACAGCACATTTACCTCCTTTGATCTATCGCAACTGGCAGTCTCCTCAAGCATTTCCTACAAAGCAGGTGCTTATACAAAAAAACCCCGTGTAGGGGTAGACCCGCATGACCTCACGTCCGTTCAACACGTGGTTCGGTAGTTACAGCACTTGGGATCCCTTCTGTTCTTTGTCGGGCAGCATCGTCGAGCATTTCCTTTCAAGCTGGCGCTTATGTAAAAAAAAAAAGGTTCGAATGAATTAAATGCGCTTCTGTGTGCCGGTTCCCCGGCGGCACAGTGAGGCATCAATCAACGGATGAAGTTGAGATGCATTATCTTGAAGCACTTGATCTCATGGGAAAAATTATGGATATATACCCCAACTTTTTCCATGAAAATGAAAACATCCTCGAGTTATATTCCTTATCTGAGATTTATAGAAATGTAATAAAAAATGCTCTACCGATGAGTGAAAAACAGGAAAACCCGGTAAAAAAACAAGATCCACCGGTAAAGAAATCTCCACGGTGGAGATTTTTCTCTAGATTTCGCAAAAACAAAAAAATTAGTTTTTTATCTCATTAGTCCGCTCACGGTGGTTCTAGTGAAATATCTTTGTCCAATTCGAAAAATATCAACCAACGATTTAAAAGCTACAGTTTCTGTACTTAGTTAAACCCCCAGTACCCATCATGCCTACCTCAAAGCGCCTCACATCGGAAGAGCGAAAAGCAATGAACGAAAGAACGCTCGAAATCTTCAGAAGAAGAAATGAAAGAAACCGCAAGGCCATGGAAAAAAACGTAGCCAGAATGGAACAAGTTCTTGGACAAAGAAGAAATGCGTAGTTTTAGAAAAATTGTAGCTCTTTGCGAACAAATGAAGGAAAAAAAACTCGATTTGGAAATTGTCCGGGACTACGAAGTAGTCCCCACTATAGATGCAGGGTTTTTCAAAGGCTACGAAAAATACAAAAACGGAAAAGCCTCACAAGAAGACAAAAACCTTCAAAAAGCCCTAAAACTCTCCTTACAAGAAGACAAAAACCTTCAAAAAGCCCTAAAACTCTCCTTAGAGGGTGAAGACAAAAACCTTCAAAAAGCCCTAAAAACTCTCATTAGAGAGTTTTAGGGCTGTGGAAAAGAAAGACGAAGAAAACCTCCAAAGAGGTACGCAACGAACGCGCGCATCCCCGACCAGCGGGTCTTTGACCTGTTGGACCAGTACGCCAGTGACGTCATCGCCGAATCGGGAAAAAACATTCTAATGGTTTCTTTCAAAACCACACTCGCGAAGTTGCGACGTCCAGAAACGCAAGTGCAGCGTTAACCCAGAAAACCCCCCCCCCCCCCCCCTCGTGGCCTCGCCCCGGTTCCCATTGAAGTGGGACGGCGAAGCGAGCCGAGAGGCGGAGAAGGCCGGACGGGTCAACCGCGGGTCTTCCCGTTGGTGACTCTGTGTCAACCACAGAAGAAGGACGACGGGGGTAGAAGGCGTACCCCCACGTGATTTTGTTTCAGGTGGTAAGTGTGCGGGTGGTACAGCACACACGCGAAGCAGCATGGAAAAGTGTATTGTTTTTGGACTAGATAATAGTGCGGTGCAAGCTTTTTTTCCCCCTGCCAAAATGCATATGGGTGACGGCCTTCAGGCCGGTCGGCCCGGGTTCGAACCCCGCTCATCACACTTTTCCGGTCGAAGATTGTTTTCGAGGTTTTGTTGTTGCGTTTCCGGGTCCAATGTGCCCGAAAATTGCGTTTTTGCGGAGTTTCTCAGTATCTCGCGGTATTTGGGTCACCACGGGAAACGGAGTCGGGGGGGAAAATGTTTCATGGGTTTGCAGAGCGCGTGGTGCTTGCACCACTGAGAGGGGGGGGGGTCTCCCCCCCGGGTACTGGCGCGAACTTGCCACCAGAACCCGAACTTTGCTTCGCCCGAACTTAGCTTCGCCCGAACTTTGCTTCACCAAGAACTTAGCTTCGCCCGGACTTTGTTTCGCCCGAACTTAGCTTCGCCCGAACTTTGCTTCACCAGAACTTTGCTTCACCCGAACTTAGCTTCGCCCGAACTTTGTTCCGCCTGATCTTAGCTTCACCAGAACTTTGCTTCACCCGAACTTTGCTTCACCCAGAACTTAGCTTCGCCCGAACTTTGCTTCACCAAGAACTTAGCTTCGCCCGGACTTTGTTTCGCCCGAACTTAGCTTCGCCCGAACTTTGCTTCACCAGAACTTTGCTTCACCCGAACTTTGCTTCGCCCGAACTTTGTTCCGCCTGATCTTAGCTTCACCAGAACTTTGCTTCACCCGAACTTTGCTTCACCCAGAACTTAGCTTCGCCCGAACTTTGCTTCACCAGAACTTTGCTCACCCGAACTTAGCTTCGCCCGAACTTTGTTCCGCCTGATCTTAGCTTCACCAGAACTTTGCTTCACCCGAACTTTGCTTCACCCAGAACTTAGCTTCGCCCGAACTTTGCTTCACCAAGAACTTAGCTTCGCCCGGACTTTGTTTCGCCCGAACTTAGCTTCGCCCGAACTTTGCTTCACCAGAACTTTGCTTCACCCGAACTTTGCTTCGCCCGAACTTTGTTCCGCCTGATCTTAGCTTCACCAGAACTTTGCTTCACCCGAACTTTGCTTCACCCAGAACTTAGCTTCGCCCGAACTTTGCTTCACCAGAACTTTGCTCACCCGAACTTAGCTTCGCCCGAACTTTGTTCCGCCTGATCTTAGCTTCACCAGAACTTTGCTTCACCCGAACTTTGCTTCACCCAGAACTTAGCTTCGCCCGAACTTTGCTTCACCAAGAACTTAGCTTCGCCCGGACTTTGTTTCGCCCGAACTTAGCTTCGCCCGAACTTTGCTTCACCAGAACTTTGCTTCACCCGAACTTTGCTTCGCCCGAACTTTGTTCCGCCTGATCTTAGCTTCACCAGAACTTTGCTTCACCCGAACTTTGCTTCACCCAGAACTTAGCTTCGCCCGAACTTTGCTTCACCAGAACTTTGCTCACCCGAACTTAGCTTCGCCCGAACTTTGTTCCGCCTGATCTTAGCTTCACCAGAACTTTGCTTCACCCGAACTTTGCTTCACCCAGAACTTAGCTTCGCCCGAACTTTGCTTCACCAAGAACTTAGCTTCGCCCGGACTTTGTTTCGCCCGAACTTAGCTTCGCCCGAACTTTGCTTCACCAGAACTTTGCTTCACCCGAACTTTGCTTCGCCCGAACTTTGTTCCGCCTGATCTTAGCTTCACCAGAACTTTGCTTCACCCGAACTTTGCTTCACCCAGAACTTAGCTTCGCCCGAACTTTGCTTCACCAGAACTTTGCTCACCCGAACTTAGCTTCGCCCGAACTTTGCTTCGCCCGAACTTAGCTTCACCCGAACTTAGCTTCGCCCGAACTTTGCTTCACCAGAACTTTACTCACCCGAACTTAGCTTCACAGACCTTTGCTTCACCCGAACTTAGCTTCACCAGAACTTTGCTTCACCAGAACTTAGCATTGCCCGAACTTTGCTTCACCAGAACTTTGCTCACCCGAACTTTGCTTCGCCCGAACTTTGTTTCGCCCGAACTTAGCTTCACCAGAACTTTGCTTCACCAGAACTTAGCATTGCCCGAACTTAGCTTCGCCCGAACTTTGCTTCACCAGAACTTTGCTCACCCGAACTTAGCTTCGCCCGAACTTAGTTTCGCCCGAACTTTGCTTCACCCGAACTTTGCTTCACCCGAACTTAGCTTCGCCCGAACTTAGCTTCGCCCGAACTTTGTTTCGCCCGAACTTAGCTTCACCAGAACTTTGCTTCACCAGAACTTAGCATTGCCCGAACTTAGCTTCGCCCGAACTTTGCTGTTCCCCGAACTTTAACTGCTGCCTCCAGTCTCGCCACGCGCCGGCCTTAGCCGAGCGCACGTACACTGGACTTTATGGTGCCGTAGAGTTTTCGTACTCTCTCTATGCCGCCCACGTCGAACGGAAGGAGGAAACGGTGCTCGGCTGACGGCAGAGCGAGCCGCAGGCCATACACACGTACTGCTGCTCTTGTGCGGGAAGAAATTCGCACAGGAGGGACGAGGTGGCGCGGAGGTCAGCCAAAATCATGGAACAAATGGTCGTGCATCCCCATTGCCCGGAGGCTGCGGACAAGGGATCGACAGTTTTCTCATCATGCGGCAGGCGGTGACGAAATCCGAGGTCCCCCCCGAAGTGCGCTGACGGCTACAGCATGGCCTAAATGGTCGGAGGCTACAAACAAGAAACGACGACGTGTTTTCGCATCTTGTTCCGCTGGGGGTCGACGATTCCGGCAGCAAAAACGAAGGGCGGCGCATCCTCAGCCATATTTCTTTTACCTCTCGCCAGTTTTCACGTCATAGACATACGGGCGCGCGAGCGGGCAAAGCACGCGGCAGACCACCACCTCCACCATTGGAGCTTCGAGGGGGAGCTATGGGTAGCCCTCGCCCCCCGAGAACGAAGGTGTGGGGGGTCGCTGCGGGTGCCTTCTCGGCACCCTGTCTCGGAGGCCTTTCAGGATGTTGTCGTCATTGGATGGTCGCCACGTTCGGAAGGTCATGAGCTTCCGTGTTATTCAAAAACTGGCACCGCATGAGCTCGGCCAAACGGCTCAGCGGTGCGGTCGGCACAAAAATACTCGAGAGACTGCCTTGTGCTCATTTCGAAGGAGGCTAGAGGGGGAGAAAACAATACAACTACAAAGTGGGTCTTTTCTGTTGAACGCTTACGCCCACCACTAAACCCAGATTTACCTGTGTTTCGTGTGGGCTACAGCACATTTACCTCCTTTGATCTATCGCAACTGGCAGTCTCCTCAAGCATTTCCTACAAAGCAGGTGCTTATACAAAAAAGAAAGTGTCCAAGGCGCGTGAACCACGAACTACAGGGGTCCATATTACGAGATGTTTTCCAACAGGGCCGACGTCCACCCAGAATGGGGGCTCTCGTGTGTATCACGTCGCAAAAGCTTTGCTGCTTGACAGTACTGGTGGGCGCCGTAGAAGGCACGGGGTCGTAGGCACATCCAAAAGGGAACCGATCTCATACGAGAAGGGCCCTCTGCACGCGAAGAAGCTCGTCATCAAGCGGTTCTACAGCCAGCTCATCCATCCTGCTCCTCGTTTCAATTATCGACCATCGCAGAACGGCATGCAGTACCCGACACGAAGCACAGTGGTCACACTTTTCACTTTCTGTAGCGCATTTCCCTATTACTACCGGCGTACAACAAGATAAAATGATTAAACAACAGTACCTCCACGGTGCTGCCACGAAGCATCGCGGTCACACTTTTTTGGACTACTTCTGCACGCGCATTTACCTACTACTAGGGGCAGGGCACCTTGTCCAGGTGGGTAGCGTCACCTCCCCGAGGCGAGCTGAAGCCCGCACCCACGCGGCGTTGACTGTGGCTGGTCTTTGCAAGGGCTGCCTTGATGTTACTTTGATCAAACTCACGCTAAGCTGAAAACCTACTACTTTAGTATACGGTAGGAACTGCTAAAGCGCATGGCAGGATGAGCACACCACCCGAGCCTACAACAGGAGAATTCTTCTGACTGAATTTTTCTTCCCGCCCTCCCTTGCCCTCAATGTGATCTCGCCTGGTTGGCCCATTGACATGGCCAACAGGCACACTCTATCCCATTCGCTAGTAAGCAAGTTATCAGGCTTCTGTCAGACTTCTCTCCTTCCTTCCCTTTCTGATGAAGAATGAACTCGATGACCCAAGCCGAGACCGAGTGCGATGAGGCCAGAAGCTAACTGCCAGTGGTGCCACCTGAGGGGGTTAATCTCAGGGCCGCCCACGTGATATAGCTGCTAAGCATTGGGAACTTTTAGGTACACGGACCACACGGATCTGCATGCACTGCCGTTAAGCAGCGACAAAACGATTAAAAAAAAGCAGTACCTCCGCGGGACCGAGCTTCGCCTTGCACTCCTGCATCTCGGCGCGCAGCGCGCTGTGCTCGCGGTCGATGACTCGGCGGGCCTCCTTCAGCTCGTCGAGGGAGCTTTGCAGCGCATCGGCGCGAGCTTGCGCGGCCGCGGCGGCCTGTTTTTCGCCGGCCAACTCGTCCTGCAGGGACTGCCGCGCCGCTTCGCTGGTGGTCAGCGCCGCGTGCACGGCTGCGGCCTTCGCCTCCGCCACTTCGGCGCGGTCTGCCCGTACGGAAGTGGACGCCAGCTCGGTTCGCTCGGTGTTCAGCTCTTCCGCTACGGCTGCGTACTTGGCCCGCGCGCCCTCAAGCTCCGCCCTGAGCTCGGCGACTTGCAAGCGGTAGCGGTCGGAGTCAGCCCTGGCCTGCACCAGGTCGGACGACTTCGTGTCGTCGCTGGCCTCCTGCTGCATCACAAGCCGGCGGCGGGTCGCCTCTTGGTTCATCGTCTGCGAGGCAAGCTCCTGCACGGCTTGCTGGCGCGCCCTTTGCATCGTGTCACACTCCTGCAAGGGGGCGGTTCGAAATGCACTAGTGTGAACTAAGTTACTCGATATCGTAGTATGTGTCGTCTACCGAAGCAGCCGGAGACCGCTGCTTTACTTTTATCTTCTCCATGGAGACTCCTTATTCACAACACAGCTACGACGCGAGGATGCCGCCCTTGACAAGGCTTGAGATAAACAAGAGCTATTTATTAAGGTAAATTTCCCTTATAATATATCCCACCCCAAACAAATTTGTGCCCTTATATCCCACTTCAAACAAATTTTCCGAGACTAGAGGTATGCTAATAGCTCTATCGAGCCAACCCCACTTTTTGGGGGGTCCGCGGGCGAAGCCCGAGGGCACTTTTTTAGGCCCAAAATATGATCCAGTCAATTCCCTCGATCCAGGTTTTTTTTGTCCCGTGACTGGAAAAGGGCTATTTGCATCTAGATTTCAGGTCTGCCACCGTCTGGAGGCCCGGGTTCGAACCCGGCCGAGGACACTATTCCGGTCGAAAATGGGTTTTGGAATTTGTTGGTTTTCGGGGTCGTATGTGCCCGAAATTTGCGTTTTTTGCAGAGTTTCTCAATGTCTCACGGTTATTGGTCACCCCGGGAAATTTGAGTCAGTCTACCAGTACTAAGCATCGCCCGAACTTTGCTTCACCACTATGCTTTCACTCGGAGGCAGAACTTAGCATCGCCCGAACTTGGCTTCTCCCGAACTTTGCTTCACCAGAACTTAGCTTCACCCGAACTTTGCTTTCGTCCGAACTTAGCTTGGCTTCGCCCGAACTTAGCTTCACCCGAACTTTACTGTTATCCGAAACAAACCCCGAAAATCATGTTCGACCGGAAAAGTGGCTCGCCCGGGTTCGAACTCGGGACCTCCAGGCTGGAGTCCAACTCTGAAGCCTTGCGCGGCTCACTCTGCCATCATGGTGTCATTTCCAGGGGGGGAAACTTCCTGACCCTTTACGCTCCGGCCCGGGGTTTCTTGACCCGTGATTTGGCACCGGGTATTTGCATACTTGAGGCCCGGACGGAACTTAGCCTCATGCTTGCTTCGCCGAACTTACCCGCCCCAAAGGGGCCCAATAGAGCTTCACCAGAACTCAGCTTTGCTTCGCCCGAACTTTGCTTTCACCAGAACTTAGCCTCCCCAGAACTTAGCTTCACCCGAACTTTGCTTTGACTTAGCTTGCCCAGACTTCACCAGAACTTAGCATCGCCCGAACTTTGCTTTGCTTCGCCCAAACTTTGCTTTCACCAGAGCTTAGCCTCCCCAGAACTTAGCTTCACCCGAACTGCTTCGCCGAACTTAGCTTCACCAGAACTTTGCATCGCCCGAACTTTGCTTCACCAGAACTTTGCTTCGCTTCAGCTTCGCTCGAACTTTGCTTCGCCAGAACTTAGCATCGCCCAAACTTTGCCTTCACCCGAACTTTGCCTTGCTTCTCCCGAACCCATTTGCCTCACCAGAACTTTGCTTTGCCCGAACTATGCTTTCACCAGAACTTAGCCTCACCAGAACTTAGCTTCACCCGAACTATGCTTTGCTTTGCCCGAACGTTGCTTCACCAGAACTTAGCCTTAGCTTCACCCGCTATGCTTTGCTTCGCCCGAACTTAGCATCGCCCGAACTTTGCTTAGCTTCACCAGAACTTCGCTTCGCCAGAACTTTGCTTTGCTTCGCCCGAACTTAGCTTCGCCCGAACTTTACTGTTTCCCGAACTTCAACTGCTGTCTCTAGTCTCGCTGGGCGCCGGTCTTTACCGGCGCAAATGTACTGTGCCCTTATATCCCACTTCAAACAAATTTTGTGCCCTTATATCCCAGATTGGGATATAAGGGCACAAAATTTGTTTGAAGTGGGATATAAGGGCGCGAAATTTGTTTGGTCGTGTAAAAAGTCTTTTGAGGGAACCGAACCGGCCACCTGTGGTGCCGGTGCAGTGCGTGCTTTGACTCGGCCACAACGTCCAAAAAAATTCCAAGGGCAAAATTTTCGACCAAAAATTTGCCCCAACATTTTGCCCACAAATTTTTGCCCCAACGAGATTTTGACCAAAATTTTCGACCAAAATTTTCGACCAAAAAATGTCGACACCAAAAAATTGGACCCCAAAAATTTGGACCCAAAATTTCGAGGCCTGCACCAGGTCGGACGACCTCGTGTCGTCGCTGACCTTTTTTGCTGCATCACAAGCCAAGTGCGGGTGAGGATAGTACGCTGCCACCGATCGGCTTTTCGTTCTTGACAAATTGCAAATGTTGGACTCAGAAAGTGGTTCTGCGCTGCCAGACTGTCTTTTTGGCGTTCCTTGTGGACTTGTGGAGTAGAAGGTCGGTATTATGAACTCTCCAGTTGACCGTAGAGGCTTGGGTCCAGGGCCCCTGCGCTCTCTACTGAGCGGACCCTTTCTAGCGTTATTTGTGGATTAGAAGGTCGGTATTTTAAAGTCTCCGGTTGACCGTAGAGGCTTGAGTATGGCGGGGTGTTGAGAAAAGTGAGAGGGTGCAGCTCGTTTCGGGTATTGTGTCACTCCGTTGTGAAACCTTGTGAAGTCCCCTAACGCGTTTAGGGGGTGCTTGGGATTGGGTAGGGTGTGGTCGTTCTGCTACGGCGTGAAAAGCCAGGAAGTTTCGTTGTATTGAGGTGGCATTCAGATGTAAATCTAAAGCCGCCCACGTCAAATTTTGTTAACCACATCCAGACGAACTACGCCATATGGCGTAGTTAATACAAGTTATTCGCGAGTATCTGCAAGAGGCACGGGTGTCCGTCATGGGTCACTTCCATGTGTGTCGAGGTGCGCATTTGAAAGACCTGCCACGAAATCTTTCAAATGCGCCCTTCGGTTCCCGTTTTTGACCTACGAAACCCCCCCTTTTGAGTTGACCCAAAGTTTGCCCTGAAAGTTCCTTTCCCAATATTAACACCCACCCTCGTCTGTATGTGGTTAAGCATTGAGTTCTTTTGAGTGCATTGTTAAGCAGCGCCATACTAATCTTTTGTAAAAGAAGGTATTTTCGCATCGGCATACCCTTCGATACGCGTCTACCGACTCGTTGGCCTTCGCGAGCTTCTGCTGGAGCCGCTCGTTCTCCGCCGTGAGGAGCGCGATCTTGCGGGCTGTCTTCTTGAGCTCCGACGCGAACGCCTCGGCCGTGCACCCCTTTCGGCCCGCCACTAAGAACTCGTTCTTGATGATGTCGATGAGCCCCTCCGTGGACTGCCCGTGGTCGACCGCCGCCGGCGCCGGGTGCAGCGCGACGTCCAGGGCCCCCGCACTCTCTACCGATCGGGTCGCCCTCCGGGAAGCCCGGTCCAGGTCCTGCTTCAACGCGCCGTTTTCTTTGACGAGCGACCTTTCCTTCCGCACAAGGGACTCCACCCTCGAATGGAGGGTGGATATCTCCTGCCGGAGAGACAGTCGGTCGTCTTCTAAAGCAGCACGCATGGCGTCGGTGTCCCCGCGGCGGGCGGCGGCGTCCATCTGTCCCCGCAAGGCGGCGAGGTCTTTAGCGTGGGCGCGGGCACCCTGCGAGAGGGCCTCCCGCGCCTCTCGCAGCTCCGCCTTCGTCTTCGCGTGCGCGCGCTGCTCAGCGGCCGCTGCCGCTTGGGCCTCGGCGAGCTTCCGCTCGAGTTCGTCGATCTCCCGCCACGTCGACGCGACCAGCGGCTCCCGATGCTCCGCCGCGTCCCGATGGGCCCTGCCGTCTGGGCAACCTTCCGGCGCCGTTCCGAACCGAGCATGCGCCGCATCCCCCCCGGCGACAGCAGGGGGTTGACGCGCCGCAGAGACCCGGGCCGAACAGCCTGGAACCAGTGTGACGGGCCGTTCTTCGGCGGGGCCGACGCACGCAAAGTTCGACTTATACGACGCGCGCTCGGTTCCCAGGTGCCGCGCGTGCAAAGAAGCTGCAACCTCGAAGGTATCCGACAGCCCCCGGCGCGGCTGCGGGCTCGCGGCTGCGTCGGAGTCCAGCGGCGGCATCCTGCTGGCACTCTGCAGGCAGCTCTCCCGGCGGCGGGGGAAGTGCCTGGCGGCCGGGTTCGGCGGGCTGCCGGTCAGCGCGTTCAGCTGGTGCAGGCAGTCGTCGACCCGCTCCTGCAGCGCGCGGTTCGCAGCCTGCAGGCCCGCCTCGCGCTGCCGGCCGGCGTCGTCCGGCTCGAAGCCGGACCGGGGGGGGCTCACGTGCGACCCGTACATCTGGCTGCAGGCAGATCTCCCCGGCAGTTCAAGCCCTGGCGATCTCCCTCGGCAATTCAAAGATTCCTCCGGCAGTTCAAGTCCTGGCGATCTCCCTCGGCAATTCAAAGATTCCCCCGGCAGTTCAAGCCCTGGCGATCTCCCTCGGCAATTCAAAGATTCCCCCGGCAGTTCAAGCCCTGGCGATCTCCCTCGGCAATTCAAAGATTCCCCCGGCAGTTCAAGCCCTGGCGATCTCCCTCGGCAATTCAAAGATTCCCCCGGCAGTTCAAGCCCTGGCGATCTCCCTCGGCAATTCAAAGATTCCCCCGGCAGTTCAAACCCTGGCGAAGATCCAGTTCAAGTCCTGGCGATCCCCCTCGGCAGTTCAAGCCCCTGGAGGTCTCCCTCGGCAGTTCAAGCCCTGGAGATCTCCCTCGGCAGATCAACCCCTGGTGATCTTCCTCGGCAGTTCAACTCCTGGCGAAGATCTCTCGGCAGTTCAAGTCCTGACGACCCCGCTCCTGCGGGCGAGAGAGGACCAACCTCCCCCCCCTAGATCCTACGGGGGGCTTCCGAGGGATTCTGCCAGGGGGAAGGTGTGGAGGTCTTCCGCTATCCTTTCCTCGCCACTGGTTCGTCGAAAACACGAACCGAGTACAACGCGGTGCGGTGCCGCCCGGCTGCAGTACCACTGTAACGTCCGACACTGCGGACAGCCGGGGAAATTCGAGTGGAGCTTCGATTCCTTCGGGGCGGGATGCCGGCCGCCAATGGTGCACTCCGCAGGGCAAAAAAAATCGAGTGGAGCTTCGATTCCTTCGGGGCGGGATGCCGGCCGCCAATGGTGCACTCCGCAGGGCAAAAGAATTCGAGTGGAGCTTCGATTCCTTCGGGGAGGGATGCCGGCCGCCAATGGTGCACTCCGCAGGGCAACCACGCGACGGCAGTCTCGTAATCACGCGGCAGCAAGCAGCGGGCCCGGCCGACCCCCGAGAGGCCCGGTATTCAGCTTCGGGGGAAGCTGAGGGCCTCCCGAGTAAAGGTTGGCGCTCGAGCTCTGCTGGATGCTTCGTTGTGCCGCCTCTTCTTTTCTGTTTTGCCAGTCAGGATTCCATCGGCCGACCCCCGTATCGCTTTGTGTTGCTTTCCGCCCTTGAGGAGGGGTTCCTGCAGTAGTAGTAGTAGTAGTAGTAGTAGTAATAGTAGTAGTAGTTTGGACTTGTTATGCAGCAACAATCTGTGACGATAGACTGCACAAGCCGCTACAGACTACCTCTTTGCACGCGTCGTGTCATGCTTCAGTCGCTTCTTGCCCGCGTACTGTTTGTCTCCGGTGCGCGCTTCACGTCCGTTGTGCAGTTTGACGACGAGGAATCACCAGATGATTCGGCGACAAGTAGTAGTAGTTTGAACTTGATGTTAGTAGCATGTGTGTCGTCTGCCGAAGCAGCCGGAGACAGCAGGCGCAGGGGGCAGGTCTTGCTTTACTTTTCTCTTCTTCGTGCAAACCCGCCCCCGGCATCCCGACTGTCCAATCACAAACGAGAAAGGTTTGCGCCTATTGTGATGAGGTGGTTGATCAGGCCACGAAGCCTTATACACAACACGGCTACAACACGAGGATGCCCGCCCTGCTTAGGTGTGCACTCAGCCATCTGGCCGTTGGCGACCCCCCCGACCGGTCGATTTGCCACTTTTGTGGCCCTCTATTCGCCGGGCGGTGCTGCCAGCACTTGTTCCGCGTGGGGGATCGGCGACCGCGACTCAATTAAGGTGCGGTCAACAGTGTCGCCACGTGAAGGCCCCCCTTGACACCCGGCACTCAGCGACGAAAGCGGAAAGGGCTGCCTGGGGGAGCAAAGAAAAAAACATAAGCGCGTGTTGCTCGCTTTTGCGACAGCGAGCTGGCAGCAGAACAGCAGGATAGAAAACTGGGGCGCTTTCAAAACTGGGGAGGGAAACAGCAACCGGAGCCTAAGCGCCCCTCCCTCTCTCTCTCCCCGGGAGGAGGCAGAAGGCCGGTCGCTCGTTTGGAAGTGGAGAGGCCAACACCGAGCAAAATTGCGGGCCAGATATAGGCCAGTGCAAACTGCTGCGGGGTTAGAGAACAAAAGGAGAAAGCGCGCAATCGGGACACAGAAGGAAAAACCGCGACGTTCGCGAGGGGGGGGGGGGGGGGAGAACCCCCCCCCCCCCCCCCCCCCCCCCCCGTCGTCCATGGGTTCCTTGCCAGACGAATCCCTTAAAGGATCGTTGTTCCCTTTACGAGCGCGGCGGGGAGAAAAAAAAGGTGGGGGGGAAGGGTCCTCACGACAAGAAGTTAACACGCCCATTTTTCTCGTGTCGTTTATCAAATTATTACAAATTGTGACAAAGTGGAAAAGGCGCGAGTCAAGTGGACGTGCCCGTTTATTTCTCGTTGTCGTTTTCAGAGTGGAAAAAAGGCGTCGTTGGGAGCGCCCACTTCCCGCAGCACAAAGAGAAACACGCTGTGTTCAAACTGGTTGTAAGGATGGGCGGGGGCGGTGCTTTTTCGCGTTTCTCAAGAGGAGTCATCGATACAGATGTTCCGCATTCTAGGAGTAGCTTGCAAGCAAATGAGTACCATGCTGTGATAGAAGAACTAACACAGTCTGTGTCAGCAGTCGGTCAGCAGGGGGGGGCTCACGACGAGAAGTACACGGCCGCGGAGTGCGGGACGCTCGCGGTTTCGCGCCAGAGGTGGTCCATCCAGTTCATCGCGCAAAGGTGGGTGGGGCCGTCTTCGAGGGCGTGGTCCATTGCCTCGAACATCGCGAACTGGAGCACGTGCTTGTCCGCCGTGTAAACGTTGATCCGCGGCGGTTTCCCGATGCCTTCCAAGCTCACGACGTTCTTCCACGCCGCCATTTCCCTGGTGCCGTCCTCGTTTCCGGCGAACCGAATGTGCGAGTTCGACAAAAACACGATCCCGTCGATCGTGTCCGATTGGCCGTTGGTGTACTTGCATTTGTACGCGGCCCGCACGTAGTCGCGATCCGACGGGAAAAGCACCAAGAAGCGGTGCTGGTTGTGCTCCTCGTCTCTGCGCATGGTCTTCGCGTCCGATTTGCTGCTCCGTTCAGCCATGCTCGCGCTCGTCTTCGCAGAGCACACGGTGACGGCGTCCTTAATGCCGCCCAGGCACCCGCCTTCCACTTTGTGCTCTTCCCGCTTGCGCTCAGCCTCCGCCCGCTTCTCCTTCTTCTGCGCCACTTTGAACTCGATCGTCTCCCTGTGGATCCTGTCCGGCGTCGGGCTCTTCGAGGCTTCCCGCGGCAGCGGGGCCCCGCCCACGTAGGTGGCGGGGCCGAACGCCGAGGACTCGATGGCGGTGTGCTGGTTCGTCGTCTGCATTCCGGGTGTCGGCTGCATGACGGGCGGCATCGAGGTCGGAACGGTGGGCGGCATCAGCGGCGCAGTGGGGCCTGCAGTGCTCTGCTGGGTCGTCGTGGAATAATCGCCGGCGGTCATCGTCTCTCGGTGAAACGCGGGTTTTTTTTTGTGGTTTTCCTTTGTGAATCTGGAGCAGGGGAGTATGTGTATGTGTGACACGCTGTCAAAAGGAGCAGGGAAAGTCTTAGTTAAGCTCATGTACTTTTAGAGTTAAAGTTCGCTTGAAATTAGAGTTAAAGTTCGCTTGAAAATTCCGGGATTTTAGGGTCTCCGTGTGGCCCTCCAAGAGAAGATTTTAGAGAGAACGCTGTCTCTCAAGCAGACACTGCCTGTCCAGTGCTCTTTCCGCTTGCGCCAGCTTCTCCTTCTTCTGCGCCACTTTGGACTCGATCGTCTCCCTGTGGACCCTGTCCGGCGTCGGGCTCTTCGAGGCTTCCCACGGCAGCGGGGGCCCCGCCCACGTAGGTGGCGGGGCCGAACGCCGAGGACTCGATGGCGGTGTGCTGGCTCGTCGTCTGCATCCCGGGTGTCGGCTGCATGACGGGCGGCATCGAGGTCGGAACGGTGGGCGGCATCAGCGGCGCAGTGGGGCCTGCAGTGCTCTGCTGGGTCGTCGTGGAATAATCGCCGGCGGTCATCGTCTCTCGGTGAAACGCGGGTGTTTTCTAGCGTTTATTGTGGTTTTCTTTTGTGAATCTGGAGCAGGGAATGCTGTGGACATCTAATCTCGTGCAGACACCTCCTGTCCAGTGCTCTTTCCGCTTGCTCCCGCTTCTTTTTCTTCTTCTGTGCCGCTTTGAACTCGATCGTCTCCCTGTGGATCCTGTCCGGCGTCGGGCTCTTCGAGGCTTCCCTCGCCGAGGACTCGATGGCGGTGTGCTGGTTCGTCTGCATCCCGGGTGTCGGCTGCATGACTTCAGTTTCCTCACACATTGCATGTGGCTAAAAAAGACAGGCGCTTCGTTTTGTTTGTGCGTGCCGGTTGATCGTTTTTCCCACTTGTATTTACCCTGTGTATATTCAGGAAAATTCTTTAGTCACAGTCGCGATTGTGGCCCTTAACATTTTCACTATGAAAATCTTTAGTCACAGTCGCGATTGTGGCCCTTAACATTTTCACTATCAAAATCTTTAGTCACAGTCGCGATTGTGGCCCTTAACATTTTCACTATGAAAATCTTTAGTCACAGTCGCGATTGTGACCCTTAACATTTTGGGTCAAAAATTTTGGTCAAAATTTTTGGGCCAAAAATTTTGGTCAAAAATTTGGGTCAAAAATTTTGGTCAAAAATTTTGGGTCAAAAATTTTGGTCAAAATTTTTGGATCAAAATTTTTGACCCAAAATTTTGGGTTCAAAATTTTGAGTTGAAAGGGCAGCTGTTGACGTTTCCCCACCACCAGAGCCTCAAGAGGGTGGTCAGGTAAGGAATTCTGATCAACCACCAACACACGCTGCCTACGTCTTTTTAGCCTGCACAATACATTGAAGGGCAACCCGCAAGATTGTTAGTACTAAAGTAATTTGGCCTCGTGGAAGTGTGGAGTCGTTGGTTCCACGTTCAGAAACATGCAGTCGGGCGTGACTGTACGGCGAAGACCCGCCGCTGTTCGAGAGCGTTTTCGCCAGCGAGAAACAAGAAAACGAGAAAGAATTGCGGCGCTTCGGTTCAGGGGTGAAAAGCGGAGCAGAACCGGCGTAAAGGTATCGTTTGTGACGTCGAGCGGGCAGCAACAGTTCGGCTCCTCTCAGGTGTACAGGGCTGGCAAGCCTGTTCCCGAGAGGACGGAGGAGAGGCGGGAGGGGAGAGAGAAAGAGTGTGAGAGAGAGTGCGAACACATACAACAAGTCAAACGATGTCCACCGTTAGGTGGGCTAGGCTAGAATCAGGGCGGCTCCCCGGGAGGAACAGGGGCGGGGGTGGTCACGCCCTAGCAGTCCCAGGGCCTCTCCCGACATATGTGTTCTCGTCGTCATCGCGACCGCGCTGACATTTCCGAGAGAGAGGGAAAGATGGATGAGGAAAATGCAAGAAAATGCAAGAAAATGCAAGAACATGCTTCGAATGGTATGTGGTCCGTGGAATCTGGGTGTCTGCATACAAGGGATCGATTCTCTCGACTCTTTTTGTTGGTCTCTTAACCCGAGAAGGAATAATCAAAACGAAGTTCTTAGCGGTTCTCTTTTGAGTTTCGTCTAAGGCCTCGTTGCGCGGGATCAATAGGGACTGCCGGGGTCGTACGTACTCCTACGTCAGAGGTGAAATTCTTAGATCGCAGGAAGACGAACTTCTGCGAAAGCATTTGACAAGAATGTCTTCATTAATCAAGAACGAGAGCGTGGGGATCCAAGGTGATCAGATACCGTCGTAGTCCACTATGTGAGTCTGGTTTGTGAGGCGGCTGTTCGTAGCTCATCGCAGCCAGGTCCACCCGTGCTGCGAGAGCCCAGGTAAAACTTCTTTCTCACCAGACACAGAGAACAACCGTGTCTGGAGAAAAAGAAAAGTGAAAACGGGGAAAGAAGGGGGCGGCGGAGCAGCGATGAGAGGGGGTTCGTGCACAAGATAACTTCAATTGAGCCACGCGAGCATGACTTAGGTCCTTTCCTCATGCAGCGCGGAAGCTGAGCGCCTCTGCGCGAAGACAAGGGCGAGGGGACAAGCCGTGGGTTTGTGGCTCAGGTAAAGGACGCGAGTTCGGCTGTGGCAACTGCTTGGAGCAGGCACATGACGTGTGTCTTGTTCACTTGGAGTTCACTCCGTGTTCCCGTACGGGTGCATAAGAAGCTGAGCGCCTCTGCGTGAAGACAAGAACAAGGGGATAAGAAGCCGTGGGTTTGTGGCTCGGGTTGAGGACGCGAGTTCGGCGGACTGTGGCAACTGCTTGGGCCAGGCCCATGACGTCGTGTCTTGTTCACTTGGAGTTCACTCCCGGGCGCATCAGAAGCTGAGCGCCTCTGCGCGAAGACACGAACGAGGAAACAAAAAAGAAAACGTAGGGTTGTGGCTCGGGTTGTGGACGCGAGTTTGGTGGAATTGTTGGCTGCTTTGATGTGTCTTGATCACTTGGGTTTCACTTCGTTCCCGTATGGGCGCATCAGAAACTGAGCACCTCTGCGCGAGGACAAGAACGAGAGGACAATAATTCGTGGGTTTGTGGCTCGGGTTAGGGACGCGAGTTCGGCGGATTGCGGCTTGGGCCAGGCCCGCGAGGATCCAACGAACCGTGACAACCTATGAGAATCAGAGGGTATATCAGAATTTGTGAGCATCCCAGAATCGCGGGAGCTCATGACGATCCGGAGAACACGAAGACCATATGAGAATCTGACAATCGTGACAGCCTACGAGATTTCAAAGGACGAGAACTAGTGAGAGCCCAAGTGTGCGATGAGACGATCAGACGCAAAGCCGCAGCCAGAAGCGCCTTCCCCTCCACCACGCCAGGACCACCGTCGCGGAATACGGCGCCAGCTGCCGCGCCTCCTCGGCGCACACCCGACCGGCCCGCAGCGAGCGCGCAGCAACTAGCTTCCGGCGAGCGACTGCCCGCCGCCACAGGCGCTGCACCTTGCACGCCTGCAGAGCCCAAGCAAGGTCGGCTTCCGCGGGGGCCGCAGGCGCCAGCCCGCAGTCCCGACGGAGCGCCTTGGACAGCTCAAGGAGAGTCTTCAGAGTGTCTTCCTGCGAAGCCACGACGACCCGCACGGCCGCTGGATGGTCCGAGAACCTGTAAGCATTTCACGATCGCAAAAACTCACAGGAATCCTAAGGCTCATGAGCATCTCAAAGATACATGACGAGGATCCGACGAACAACGAATCGTGACAACCTATGAGAATCCAAAGGATCATGAAAATTCGTGGGCATCCCAGGATCGCGAGAACCCATGAGGATCCAGAAAAGCATGGATATCATGTGAGATTCCGACGACGTGACTTCAAAGGACCAGACCACGTTTCGAGTTGCGTGCGATCAAACCCAAAGCCGCAGCCAGAAGCGCCTTCCCCTCCACCACGCCTGGATCACCGTCGCGGAATACGGCGCCAGCTGCCGCGCCTCCTCGGCGCACACTCGACCGGCCCGCAGCGAGCGCGCAGCAACTAGCTTCCGGCGAGCGACTGCCCGCCGCCACAGGCGCTGCACCCTGCACGCCTGCAGAGCCCAAGCAAGGTCGACTTCCGCAGGCGCGAGCCCGCGGCCCCGACGAAGCGTCTCGGACAGCTCAAGGAGAGTCCTCAGAGTGTCTTCCTGCGAAGCCACGAGGGCCCGCACGGCCGCTGGATGGTCCGAAACCTGTAAGCATCCCACGATCGCAAAAACTCACGGGAATCCTAAGGCTCATGAGCATCTCAAAGATACATTGACGAGGATCCGACGAACAACGAATCGTGACAACCTATGAGAAGCCAGAGGATCATGAAAATTCGTGAGCATCCCAGGATCGCGAGAACCCATGAGGATCCAGAAAAGCATGGATATCATGTGAGATTCCGACGACGTGACTTCGAAGGACCAGACCACGTTTCGAGTTGCGTGCGATCAAACCCAAAGCCGCAGCCAGAAGCGCCTTCCCCTCCACCACGCCTGGATCACCGTCGCGGAATACGGCGCCAGCTGCCGCGCCTCCTCGGCGCACACTCGACCGGCCCGCAGCGAGCGCGCAGCAACTAGCTTCCGGCGAGCGACTGCCCGCCGCCACAGGCGCTGCACCTTGCACGCCTGCAGAGCCCAAGCAAGGTCGACTTCCGCAGGCGCGAGCCCGCGGCCCCGACGAAGCGTCTCGGACAGCTCAAGGAGAGTCCTCAGAGTGTCTTCCTGCGAAGCCACGAGGGCCCGCACGGCCGCTGGATGGTCCTCCGCGACGTGTGCTCGGCAGGTCATTTCGGCACTGCCCACCGAGAAGGCGACCCACAGCTGCTGCCTGGACGCGCGGTTCTCGACGGATAATGCGCTGCGGCCGACCGCTTCCAGATCCCGCGTGCGGTGCAGGCAAGCAAGGTCGCGCGCCATCTGCTGCTCCACAGCCAGCAGGCCCCGAGTGTGCTCCTCGCCGGCGGCCAGGAACACGATTTGGAGGTAACCCAGCGCGACTCCCTCGCCGAAGCCTCGAGTATCCCCTTCTTCGCTGCTGCGGTGCGCCTCTTCGCCCGCTCTTTTTTGCGGCGGCTCGCGGTCTCGGGCATCAGAGCCTTTCCATTTTGCAGACTCGGTGGCGGTAGCTTGCGCAGGTCGGGGGACCTGAAGGTTTTTCCTTTCTTCGGACTCGGTGTCTTGGGGGTCCTCAGGATGCTTCCTTTTGGCGAACTCCGTGTCTCGCATGACATCCGGGTCTTTCCATTTGCCTGACTCAGTGTCTTGGGGGACCCCAGGGTCTTTCCATTTTTCGGACGCAGTCGCGGTAGCTTGCGCATGATTCAGGGGGACTCCTTCTGGGGTTTTCTGTTTTCCGGACTCAGTGGCTTGGGAGACCTCAGGGCACTTCTTTATATCCGACTCCGTATCTTGCAGGACATCAGGGTCTTTCCGGTTGTCGGACGCAGTGCCTCTGGTGGCGCACAGGGGTAGGTCGCATTCGCGGTTGGCCGCGCCAGCGGCACCACCGGAAGAAATGTGCAGTGCGCCGGCGCACTGCACATTTCGCGTGGAGCCGAGCCAGCGCGCCGCTGCCGCGTCCACCGCCGCCAGCCTCGCTGCTCCTCCGCCGCCGCCGAGAAGAAGCGAGAACGGCCCGTGCAGGGCCACGGCGGCGACCCGCACGAAGCCCAGCGCGCCGGCGTCCAGCTGCTCTTCGGCGCGGATCTGCGCGCGCTCCGCCGCCTCCCGCAGCGCTGCCGCGGCGGGTGACGGCGTCTGCTGGCACCGGAGGATGGCTGCAAACTCGAGGCACTCCGCCTGGCAGAGCAGCCCCCGCGGAACGGGTTCTGTCAGCGAGAGAGCGAAGCGGGGCAGGTGCCCGTCGAAGGCCTCCGCTGCGGCGAGGCCGCGCCGCCGCTCTTCGGCCAGCAGCAGCCGCAGCTGCCGCGCGGTCAGGCCTGCGTGTCGGCCGACCGCCAACGCAGCGGATTCCGCCTCGAACAGCGCCTCGGCGCCGGAACGGTGCGCTTCTCCGACGCTGACCCTGTGGGTTCGGGGGGGTTGACTTGTGTTTCCAGCTAAAAGTTCACCTGGGAACCCGAGATTTTAGGTTCTCCGGGTGACCTTCGTCATAATAGTACAGGTTCTTTTGGAGCAAATCCTTATTAGAGAAGTTGAGGCATGCGTGGCTTATTTCGTGTTCACTTTGAAAGTCGGTCGGTATTAGGTTGCTTACATTCGCGCACGCATAGACCGTGATATACAGCATCAACTTGAGGTTGGAGTGCAGAATGTCTGTAGCGATGGCCTGCATTAGCCACGACGTGACTACCTTCTCGTATCGTGCCGTGTAGACAGCATTAGGCACTTCTACGCAGATCCAGGGAAATAGGGATGGACCTGATAGATCGTCCGCGTGCTAGTTTATATTATAGTTGATATCTGTAGCGAGCGGTGGCCTGCATCAGTCACTAGGTGACTGCCCCCTGCAGCCGCCCCCGCTCGCGCCCCGCGGCCTCATCACTCACCACCGCAGCCCGCCCGCCGGCCTCGCCCCGGTACGCCGCTTCCACCAGCGGCCGGAACGCGTCGTTGACCGCCACGTACCAGCCCCGCGCGAAGCGCTGCCGCTCCCAGTCAGCCTCGGCTTCCAGCGCAGCCCGGGCCGCCCCTTCCTCGGTGATCGCGCCGGCCAGCAGGCGGTCGCCGAAGGCGGCGGAAGCAGCGAGCTCGCGAGAAGAGCCGCCGGTTCAACATCGCCCGGATCCTCGCCGCCTGCCTCGCTCCACAAAAAGACGGTTGCAAAAATAGGCCCGGGTACTAAACGATGATAAACCTCACTCGTACCGTTGTGTCGCTCAAAGCAAGCTAAATTTACTTTTATTTCCCCTGGACGGTTGGAGCTAACGCATCGTCCGGATTACCATTTGCCTTCAAAGAAATGCGTAGATTTGTTGTCAAAGGACGAAAGCCCAAAACAAAATGCGCACCTTTCTTGCAAATGGGCACGCAAGAGTGCCACGGTCACACGGGCGAGCCGTGAGCGCCACCCGCGCTGTAGGCGGAGGCACGACACGGTGCGGGGGACGGCCTCCGCGCAGCTGCAGCCGCCCCACCGCTCGCGCCCCGCGGCCTCATCACACACCACCGCAGCCCGCCCGCCGGCCTCGCCCCGGTACGCCGCTTCCACCAGCGGCCGGAACGCGTCGTTGACCGCCACGTACCAGCCCCGCGCGAAGCGCTGCCGCTCCCAGTCAGCCTCGGCTTCCAGCGCAGCCCGCGCCGCCCGTTCCCCGGCGATCTCGCCGGCCAGCAGGCGGTCGCCGAAGGCGGCGGAAGCAGCGAGCTCGCGGGAGAGCCGCCGGTTCAAGCTCTCCCGGTCCCGCCGCATCGCCCGGATCTTCTCCGCGTGCCCCGCCCGCCGCTGCGCTTCGACGGCCGCCCGCACCGCCCGCATCGAGCAGCTGTGCCCGACAGCCCCGGCCCTCACGCGGCGTGCCCAGCGCCCGATGGCGGCCGCCGCCAGCACGCAGCAGTGCAGGTACAGCCAGCCGGGCCACTCCGCGCGCGCGAGCGGCCAGTCGCTGGGGCACTGTCGGTGCCGTTGGTGTAGCGGTTGTTGTTGTTGTTGTTGCTGGGGGCCCCTGGGGGAGGTGGCAGCGCGGTTCTCGGTCTCCGGGGGTGGGGCGGCGGACAGGAGCGGAGGTTGCTCCTTGGGCGGTTTCAACGGAGCGCTGGACACGGGCGGTTCGCATGCGGTTGACGGTGTCATGGCCTTGGAGGTTGCGTTCGATAAGAACGGAGGCTCTTCCTCGGGTGGTTTCAGCGGAGTGGTAGACGTAGGCGGTTCGCGTGGCCTCGAAGGGGCGAGGCCAATGATCGACGGTACCCTGGCCTTGGAGGTTGCGTCGGACAAGAACGGAGGTTCTTCCTCGGGTAGTTTCAACGGAGTGGTAGACGTGCGTGGCCTCGAAGGCGCGAGGCCAATGATCGGCGGTGTCGTGGCCTTGGAGGTTGCGTCGAACGAGAACGGAGGTTCCTCCTCGGGTGGTTTCAACGGAGTGGTAGACGTGGACGGATCACGTGATCTTGACGGGACGTTGCCAACGGCTGGCGGCGTCACGATGTTGGAGGTTGCGGTGCGCTGTCCGGTCTCCAGAGGTAGCTTCACTTCGGGAGCGATATCCGATGGAGCGCGATGCTTTGAACACATGCGAGCGACACGAGCCGCGTCCTTCAGGCTGTGGCGCAGGTTGAAAGGTCCTACGCTGACCGCCTCAGGCCGACGAGGAGCCGGCAACGTCCGACCAGACCCCCTCCGACACACCGAGCCTTGCCCGGTTTCACCCGACGATGCGTTGTGGCCACAATCGCCTGTCGGTGCCGTGCGAAGCATCCCGAGTGCGAACGAGCTCGCCTCGCAGCCAGCCACGAACCCACGACACTGCCCCTCCTCCCGCGCGAGAGAGGACAACGCGGCGTTGAAACGGGCGCCTCGCACCCGGAACCAGTGCGCCCGCTCAAGGTCGGACCGGGAACAAGCCCAGAGCGCAGCCTTCTCCCGGACCGCGTCAGCCGCCGCGATCCCACGACTCTCGAACAAAGCCAGCGCCCGGCCGCAGGCATCGCACAGGGCCTGCCGAAGCTCCAAGAGCAGCGCGCAACACGCCATTCTGACCTCATTCTCGCGTGCACTCAGAGACTCCTGTGGGGGAAAATGTTTCTTGGGTTTGAAGTTTGGGGGGGGGGTTGCAAAAAAGTGCTTGGATGGGTATGTGCTCAAACACCGGACTGGTCTTGCCTGCGCCGTGTTTCGGTCCTATAAGCCACTGGCATATAAGGCGGACCATCATCAGCGCGGAACCTGAGTGTCTGCAGACAGGGTGAGCCTGTTCGGATCTCACGTGCTACAAGAGCACGGAAAAAATTTATCACGGGGGGTTAGTAGTAGAATCGTAGTTAGTTAGTAAGTTTCTACCCATAACGGTAGACTAGAAGTTTTCTCCTATGACAGTAGATTCGCCTAAGTTTTCCTCCCATGACGGTAGAGCCGCCTAAGCTATTGCCCATAACGGTATGCGCCTAAGTTTTTGCCCATATAATGAAATCCTCACTTCTATGCTTGTGTCTGTCACTCTTGTCCACCGCTCAGCAGCTACGTTGTTCCTCTGGACGGATTGGAGCGGCAAACCTGTCGTTCGAATTATGATTAGTCTTCAGGAGTAGTAGTAGTAGTAGTATGTGTCATCGTAATCGGGGAACAAGTCAGGGAGAAGAACGGAGCAATCTTTACAAACAAACGAGTGACATAAGGTGGCCGCTTGAGCGGCGCCAATCCGAGCGCACACAGCAGCAGTGACGCGTCGGCAGTATTTGCACTTCAGGATGGGGCTGCCGTCATGAGCGTCGACGGCTAGCGAGTGTCGGCAGAGGGTGCAGTGGTCGGAGCAAGCTTGAACGTGGCAGGTCGGTGCCGCACAAATCATTCGTCTTCAAAGAAAACAAGTTTCTTTTCCTACCAAAAGAAAAGCCGAATTGCACACCCGAACCACCTCCGCGTCGGCCCGTGCCGCGTCTGAGCGCCAGAGCAGCGCGCGGCGCTCGTCGCGCCTTGCCGCCAGGACCCTCCGCGCGCGCCTCGCTGCGCAGCACTTCACGAACCGGCCGACGGTCGCCGCTGCGGCCGCCCGCGCGTGCGCATCGCGCAGACGCCGGGCCAGCCGCGCCGCCGCCTTTCCCTCGGCGCGCACCGACTCTCCCCGAGCAGCTTCTTCGCCGACTGCAAGCGCGAGAACCCGGGCCCGCAAGCTCAGGCCACAGGCCGAGTCAGCGGCGTCCCCCCCAACGCTATCCCTCCCCCTGCGGCACAGGGCGTGCAGCCGCTTCCGGGCGCGGAACGCGAGCTCGTGACGGTCGAAGCCTGATGCTTGCACTGCTTCTCTCCGGCACCCGGCCTCCTCGTCGTGCAGGCGGCGCCGGCTGGCTGCCTCTGCTTCGGCCGCGCAGCGCACCGCTGCTTGCCCGGCGCGCCGCTGCTCGCTCAGCCGCGCGCGCAGTTCCGACTGGGCGTGGCGGACCGTCGAGCACGGCCTTGCGGGCGCCCGCCTCCCGCCGCGCCGCCCCGCGCCCGCCAGGTCCTCCCGGAGCTGCAGCAGCGAGTGGCTCCGGCCGACCTCCCCGCCGGCGGCGCTCCGCAGCCAGCGCTGGATCCTGCGCGCGCTTCGGTCCGTCGCGGCAGACCTCCTCGCGTACCACTTGTCGTGATTCAGTCGGTTGAACAGCCCGACGCTTTGGAGGTGCTCTTGTGCCAGCGTAAACGAGCGGCGGTCTGCAATGAGAGGTTTTTGTTGGTTCAACAAATTCTGCTCGTGGCTAAACCGCTGCCACCGTTCTTTTAGAGCGCAAGTTCACTTTTTCGCTGTAAAGAATACTGTCTTTCGGGAAGGAGAAAAATTGGTTGTCGCAAAAAAGAAAAGCTTGCGTCGACTGGACTGCACATAATTAGTAGTGCCGGTCGAAGCCCGAAGCTTCTCGGCCTCCTCGTCGTGCAGGCGGCGCCGGCTGGCTGCCTCTGCTTCGGCCGCGCAGCGCACCGCTGCGTGAGTGACGCGAAGCTGCTCGCTCAGCCGCAGAACGAAACAATTGCTTTTGAAACCGCGGATTTGCGGAAGGATAGTCAAGAAACGGTCGGCGTATCTGTCTCGGCCGCGGCGACAGTGGCGGCGTGCAGCGTCAGGACGGCTGCGCCAGAGGGAGGTTTGCCCGGCAACCGCCTGGTCTTCGACAGCGCGGCGCTGCCGGCGGGACGAATCCGCCGCTTCGCCCGCCGCGCGCGCCACGGCTGCAAGCCCGCCCAGCTCCCGCGCGCAGTCCTCCATGAGCTCATCGAGCAACGCCACCATGCGGTTTGCGGTGTGCAAGCGCATGACAAAGAAATGCATTTTGGACCCAAAATTTGAAAAGTCAGAAAATGGGGATGCATTTTGGACCCAAAAATATTGAGAAAACAGAAAATTGGGAAAACATTGCTAAAAAGTGCAACGGAAGGAAACAATGCTGCAACATTGCTTGTGAAACCGCGGATTTGCGGAAGGATAGTCAGGAAACGGTCGGCGTACCTGTCTCGGCCGCGGCGACAGTGGCGGCGTGCAGCGTCAGGACGGCGCGCCAGAGGGAGGTTTGCCCGGCAGCCGCCTGGCCTTCGACAGCGCGGCGCTGCCGGCGGGACGAATCCGCCGCTTCGCTCGCCGTGCGCGCCGCAGCCAGGATCACCGCTTCGCGGGCGCCGGTGGCCGCGAGGGCTGCAAGCCCGCCCAGCTCCCGCGCGCAGTCCTCCATGCCCATCGAGCAACGCCACCATGCGGTTTGCGGTGTGCAAGCGCACGACAAAACAATGTATTTTGGACCCAAATCTTTCGATGAAACAGAAGATTGGGAAAACGTTGCTAAAAAAGTGCAACGAGTCTGGAAGGTTGCAGGCCATGCTTTGCTTTTGAACCCGCGGATTTGCAGAAGGATAGTCAGGAAACGGTCGGCGTACCTGTCTCGGCCGCGGCGACAGTGGCGGCGTGCAGCGTCAGGACGGCGCGCCAGAGGGAGGTTTGCCCGGCAGCCGCCTGGCCTTCGACAGCGCGGCGCTGCCGACGGAACGAATCCGCCGCTTCGCCCGCCGCGCGCGCCGCAGCCAGGATCACCGCTTCGCGGGCGCCGGCGGCCGCGAGGGCTGCAAGCCCGCCCAGCTCCCGCGCGCAGTCCTCCATGAGCCCATCGAGCAACGCCACCATGCGGTTTGCGGTGTGCAAGCGCATGACAAAACAATGTATTTTGGACCCAAATATTTCGATGAAACAGAAGATTGGGAAAACGTTGCTAAACAAGTGCAACGAGTCTGGAAGGTTGCAGGCCATGCTTTGCTTTTGAACCCGCGGATTTGCAGAAGGATAGTCAGGAAACGGTCGGCGTACCTGTCTCGGCCGCGGCGACAGTGGCGGCGTGCAGCGTCAGGACGGCGCGCCAGAGGGAGGTTTGCCCGGCAGTCGCCTGGCCTTCGACAGCGCGGCGCTGCCGGCGGAACGAATCCGCCGCTTCGCCCGCCGCGCGCGCCGCAGCCAGGATCACCGCTTCGCGGGCGCCGGCGGCCGCGAGGGCTGCAAGCCCGCCCAGCTCCCGCGCGCAGTCCTCCATGGTGGATATCCTGTTGCTCGTCTCCGCCTGCAGGAGCAACCGGACGCGCCGCTCGGCGGCCTCTCGGCGGTGCGGGACTCTGCCCTTGACGATGCCCTTGAAGAGGGCTCGCACCAGGGTCAGCCCGGCAGCGCTGTACAGCTTCGCCCGCACGTCGCTTTCGATCCTGCCTCGCGATTTTTCTTCCCGCGCCGCCACGTACGAACGCCAGGTCCCCTCGCAGCCAATCGTCTCTCCGCAAGCATGCTTCCGTCGATCGGTGGCTTCTGCGCAGGGGTTTTTTTTAGCGTTAATTGTGGTTTTAGAGGTTCGGTGTTTTAGGATCTCCGGTTGACCATTAAGGCTGAGAGGCAGGTAGTACGAATGAGATGGAGGCATGGTTACACTATTACCTACGGCTAGCCAAGTTTGTAAGTGTTTTTAAAGCGATGACTCACTTGAGGATCCAGGATAGCAAAGTCTCTGGGTGACTGTTTGACTATGCGCGTGTTCTTTCAAAATTGACGTGTTCGTTCGAAAAAGACGTGTGAAAACGGTGGTGTACTCTTATTACGTATTCACTTCTTGATGCTGAGACGCAGCAAGAGATACATTTTCTAGGGATAGCAAGAGACTCTGCCCTTGACGATGCCCTTGAAGAAGGCCCACACCAGGGTCAGCCCGGCAGCGCTGTACAGCTTCGCCCGCACGTCGCTTTCAATCCTGTCCCGCGACTTTTCTTCACGCGTCGCCACGTACGAGCGAGTGCAACTTGCCTTATACGACGCTGTCAATCGACGTTGACAATCCGAATCTATCGGCCAGTTTGAACTTGGCATTCAGCGAGTTCAGTCATCGAGTTCCTGAAGGCACCCGCGCGAGGCTGTCAATCGTCTCTGGACGGCTCACCTTCGGAACTGCGTCGAACAGTGTCGTCTGCTGCAGCTTTTTCTGCGCTCCGTCCTCATTATCCTGGTCGGTTGCAGCCGGTCTTTTTTTGCCAAAAAAAAGGCCGGCTAGCCGGTCTTTTTTGTGTTAACAAAGCATTGTTGGTACTAAGAATTAGTCGTTGGCAGCGTACTGCATGAACCTTACCAAAGCAGGTGAGTTCCGCTAGTGCGCACAAACAAAGAAAGACCGGCCTTTTTTTGCCGGATGTTTTTTGAAAAATGTTTGTTGGTGTCATAGCGGGAGTACTGATAGTTAGTACTAAAAAAAGACAGGGGGACCGCAGGGGATTGCAAGAACGTGCTTGGAATGGGTATGTGCTCAACACCGCACTGGTCCCGTCTGCGCCGTGTTTCGGTCCTTTAAGCCACGGACACATAAGGCGGACCATCATCAGCGTGGAACCTGAGTGTCTGCAGACAGGACTGCGGTGTGAGTCTGGTTTGTCAGGCGGCTGTTCGTAGCTCGTCACAGCCAGGACCACCCGTGCTGCTAGAGCACAGGCGAATCCGTCACGGGGAGAAGGCCCCTACAACCGTGTCTGAGCAATCAGTTAAAAAACTCAGGGCACTCGCCCTGATGGTGACTGCGACTCGCTAGGCAGCACTGCCTTGTCTTCTTTTTACGGTGGCAATCTGCGGGACCGCAGGGGAGGAGCACACACCGGCGAGGCTCACGGCTGCTCGAGCGGCTGATTCGCTGCGCCGCAGCCCATCGGAGAGGAGCCAGATCACCGTGTGCAGCTCGAACCGCGCGACGCGCCGGATCCTCGCGTTTTCCCAAACCCACGCCTCGTCGCACTCCCGCCGGGCGACCTGCTCCGCCTTCAGCAGCTTCTTGCGAGCGCGCGCCCTGCGCGAGACTGCGTGCGCCGCGTCCTCTTCCCGCAGGCACGCCAGCCGCTTCTCCTTCACACGGAAGTCAGACAAAGGCTTGACCACCTGCTGCCGGCCGCTGGCGGGCGGCCGCGCGCGGGGCGGCGGGGTTGGAACAACCAAAGCGGCGGAGAAGGTGATCGCAGCGTCGCGCATTTTTGCGTTTTTTTCCCGACGATCCCGTGGGACGCGCTGTCTTTTCGACCTTTACGTTTGTAGTGAGGTGCAAAAAGAGGGGCCAGGGGGGTTTTTTGGGATCCGGGGTGGTATTTTGTCGATTTCGTGACCGGTCTTTCCATTCCGTGTCTTCTCGGGAGCAGCGGGCACATATCGCACGCGCTCCCGTCCAAGGGGGGTAAGCGCCAAATTGAAAAGGAAATGCTCGACGATGCTGCCCGACAAAGAACAGAAGGGATCCCAAGTGCTGTAACTACCGAACCACGTGTTGAACGGACGTGAGGTCATGCGGGTCTACCCCCTACACGACAAAACACACAAATACAACAGGTCAAAAGTCCTGAGTGAGAAAACACGAGTTGGGCGAGTCTGGGGCGAGTCACGACTCGCCCCAGACTCGCCCTAGGGCCCTCGAGCCCCCAAACTCGCCTTTTGACTCGCTCACTTGCCCCTAGGGCCCTCGAGCCCCCAAACTCGCCTTTTGACTCGCTCACTTGCCCCTGGGGCCCTCGAGCCCCCAAACTCGCCTTTTGACTCGCCCACTCGCCCCTAGGGCCCTCGAGCCCCCAAACTCGCCTTTTGACTCGCTCACTTGCCCCTAGGGCCCTCGAGCCCCCAAACTCGCCTTTTGACTCGCCCACTCGCCCCTAGGGCCCTCGAGCCCCCAAACTCGCCTTTTGACTCGCTCACTTGCCCCTAGGGCCCTCGAGCCCCCAAACTCGCCTTTTGACTCGCCCACTCGCCCCTAGGGCCCTCGAGCCCCCAAACTCGCCTTTTGACTCGCTCACTTGCCCCTAGGGCCCTCGAGCCCCCAAACTCGCCTTTTGACTCGCCCACTCGCCCCTAGGGCCCTCGAGCCCCCAAACTCGCCTTTTGACTCGCTCACTCGCCCCTAGGGCCCTCGAGCCCCCAAACTCGCCTTTTGACTCGCCCACTTGCCCCTAGGGCCCTCGAGCCCCCAAACTCGCCTTTTGACTCGCCCACTCGCCCCTAGGGCCCTCGAGCCCCCAAACTCGCCTTTTGACTCGCCCACTTGCCCCTAGGGCCCTCGAGCCCCCAAACTCGCCTTTTGACTCGCCCACTCGCCCCTAGGGCCCTCGAGCCCCCAAACTCGCCTTTTGACTCGCCCACTTGCCCCTAGGGCCCTCGAGCCCCCAAACTCGCCTTTTGACTCGCCCACTTGCCCCTAGGGCCCTCGAGCCCCCAAACTCGCCTTTTGACTCGCCCACTCGCCCCTAGGGCCCTCGAGCCCCCAAACTCGCCTTTTGACTCGCCCACTCGCCCCTAGGGCCCTCGAGCCCCCAAACTCGCCTTTTGACTCGCCCACTTGCCCCTAGGGCCCTCGAGCCCCCAAACTCGCCTTTTGACTCGCCCACTCGCCCCTAGGGCCCTCGAGCCCCCAAACTCGCCTTTTGACTCGCCCACTCGCCCCTAGGGCCCTCGAGCCCCCAAACTCGCCTTTTGACTCGCCCACTTGCCCCTAGGGCCCTCGAGCCCCCAAACTCGCCTTTTGACTCGCCCACTCGCCCCTAGGGCCCTCGAGCCCCCAAACTCGCCTTTTGAGTCGCCCACTTGCCCCTAGGGCCCTCGAGCCCCCAAACTCGCCTTTTGACTCGCCCACTCGCCCCTAAGGCCCTCGAGCCCTCAAATTCGCCTCTCGCCCCAGACTCGCCCCACACTCGCCCAACTCGCCCTCCTACTCACCCAACTCGCCCCAGACTCGCCCTCCGTGGACCATGGTGACACACGTCGAAGAGCGCACTCCGCCTCGATTCCGACCTGTTTTGCCGCTGCCACCGTGCTCATGAGCCCGAGGGGCTGCCGATCCTGCTACGGCGCATGAACACGTGCAAGAGAAGGGGTAGGGGTGAGAACATCTTGATGTTTTGGCAGAATACTGCACAATGCACATGTCGGGAGCTTCCAGGTCGTCACGTCGGCATCGTTGTCGTCGTCATCAGCGACAAATGCGTCATCACCATGCATCCGCAGAAACAGTCGGTTGACGAATGTCTGCGTATAAGTTGATCTTTGACGAATGTCTGCGGATCTATGGTGGCAGCATATCTTCTCCATGGCGTTTGTCACCGAGAAGACGCTGTCGATCCCCGTCACGCTTAGCTGTGCGGCCAGCACCGCGCCGTGATGTGGGTCGACAGCGCAGGAAACTTCTCTGCTGCCGTTCCCTCCCAACACGTGTTTCTCCACCGTAATGGGGTTTATCTGGCAACGGGGTTTTTGCCGAGACTTTTGTGGCTAAATCACGTACCTGAGTGGGTCGGAGAAGGCACACACACAAAATTAGTATGGCGCTTCCGTTTGTTTGTGCGCACTAGCGGCTTTTCACCTGATTTGGTGAGTTGCTTTTTAGTACGCTGCCCAAGTACTAATTTTTAGTACCAACAATGCATTGTTAACACAAAAAATTGACCCTGTATGGTACTGAGGGGCGAGTGATGGGCGAGTGACCGGGCGAGTGAAGACGAGGCTGGGGCGAGTTGTGACTCGCCCGCCACCTATGACTAGGGGTTGCTTCCGGGAGTCCATCCCCGAACGCCTGGAAAGTGTCATCTATGTCGTCCTTCTGATTGGATATACTTGTCGCCCCACCACTGGACCAGGTGTCCCTACCAACATACGCAGCCTGTGAGGCGGACCATCACCAGCGCGGAACCCTGAAGCCCGCGAGCCGAGAGAGAAAAGACGGGTGCGTTTGAAACAACTGTTACTCTTTTTTTTCCCCTCCCCCTTTTCTTAGTTTTTCTTCTTCTTCTTTTTTTTTTTGTGTGTGTCTCTCCTTCGCCGGGTTTCCATCGTCTTTATTTTTTAGTTTCCCTACGTCCCGGCAGATCTGGTGGGACGTGGGAAGAGGGAACGGGTGCAGTGCGTGGACGGCTGCCAAGAATGCGATGGGCGTGCTAGAGCGTGCAAAAAAAAAAAAAAAGAAATCAATGAAGCCCTTGCAGGTGACCACCTCAGGGGGCGGCGCGGGCCTTCAGTACCCAAAGCTCGCGCCCCTCCGTGCAATAACCCCTCGACGTACCTCAAAAAATGCTCGACGTAGTTGCTTTGACTCCGAATGGAAGGGAGGTAATATAGAAGTAGAGGGACAAACACAATGCAATCACAAGTATCCAGTATAAAAAGAGAGAGAGAGAGAGAGAGACGAGTTAGAGTGTAAAAATGGTGTGATCCACAGTTGAATCCTCAAGTACACCCCATGTACACCTGATTTAGGGCAATTTTCCGGGCAATTCTTTTTGCATTTGGTACTTCCCCAGGGCATTTAGCTTGGTCACCGGCCCATTTTCCAAATTTGGACCGCCAACTGCTTGTTGCGTCCTTCCTCAGGAATGGGCTCAACACAGCGCGACGCGACGTATCCTCACGACAATGCTGGGCCCTGAGTGCCTCGGAGTGCACATTGGCCACCTCTGCCGGGGGCCTGGGTGATGGTGTAGTACCATGTATTTTCTTCTTTTTCCCCGCCGACTTTTCCAAATTTGGACTGACAGTCCAAATGTGGATACAGAAGCTAATCCCCTGACTTCCCGTGAGCTTCCCAAGTACTTCCCGAGTACAAGCCTCCAGCGCCCATCGGCCAAAGAGCCACGTGGCGCAGCGCCAGGCGGCGTTGCAATATGAGGCACAATTGGGTGCTGCTATGAAAAAGGTGCACCTGCATTCGGGTCCATTGATTTCCCCGCGAAAGCTTCACAAGCTGAAAGGCTTGTACGAAAGGAGAAACGTAAGAACGAGGCCACGAGGGGACGGGGGGGGGAGAGAGAGAGAGAGCGAGAGAGAAAATGAAGAGAAACGGCGATACAAAGAAGAAGAAGAAGAATGAAGAAGAGAGAGGAGCGACGAAGAACGAATATAGGAATGGAACCAGCACAGAAAAGACCTTTTCAAAACAATGGAAAGGACAGGACAAGGGCAGGGGAGTGTGGCGGACGCCCCGTGCAGACTCCAGCCTTGGCGGAGTGTTCGGACCATACAGATGGCGAGGGGTTGGCGGAGGGGCAGGAATGAGTGTGAGCTGGTCCATCTCCTCTTGATAGACCGTGATACACCGAAGAAATACAGCACCGGGCAATTCGATGATGCAGCTCTAGGGACTAGGGATCGTGGTGGACCGTGATTCACTGTGATAAACAGCGGCAGGCACTTCGATGCAGTTTCAAGAGATAGGGACGGACCGGCTCAGAGTGCAAGAACGTGCTTCACGGTGCGGTCCAGGCTCGGAAGCTGTCGTTAAAGAGGGTGTGCCCGAGTCACACCCGAGAATATCGTACCCACGGGTGCTCGCTGGAAGAGATGGTAATCGTGGTAAACTTTCTTTTTGTTCCTTTTACGGCTATTCTCTCCTTTTATGCGTCTTTTGCTCTCTATTGCTGGGAATACCGGTATTCCTGGACTTTTGGTGCTGAAGGAAGGGATGAATCCGTTCACTTCACCCCCCACGTGGCGCTCGTTTAGCAGGGGCTGCCGAGTCGCACCGTGGCACCGTCCTTCTGTGAAGTAAACATAGTAATAAATACTGTTGTCTTCATTACCCTCGTAGCTCGCCGGGTCAGCATTCCAGAGAGAAAAGAAAACGGGGAAGAAGTAAAACTTGACAGAGAATCCAACACTTTTATTTTCCGCAGGTGGGGGTGAATGGGGAGGACGCCTGGAGGATAATGTCACAGTGTTTTCCCCATGTGT
The DNA here is from genome assembly GCA_030068145.1 of Diplonema papillatum. Classification (NCBI taxonomy): domain Eukaryota; phylum Euglenozoa; class Diplonemea; order Diplonemida; family Diplonemidae; genus Diplonema; species Diplonema papillatum. Next base: position 27,301 of record JAPJBO010000411.1, on the reverse strand, counting down.
TCACCTGCACAAGTCTTCCAGCGAGGAGCCATACTTCGTGTCAATATGCCCAAAAGTACTTTAGTACTGACAAAAAGCGGGCTACAACCAAAACGTGTGTAAATCCACACCCGCAAAGCGGGTGTGACACCCGTTTTCATTAGTGCCCAGCTTCAACTCCAGCTTCTGAGGCTGGGTCACACCGTGTTTGGTATGGCTATGCGGCCAACAGCTATCCGCACCCGTGTTGCGGTGTGGTAGCAATCTGCAAAGTGAAGCGCAGAGCCCAGTGGACATCTGGGTTGCCGCGTGCACCGATGGTCGGAGGGTCGAAAGGAAAGAAGTGTGAAAACGAGGGTTTGCCTGCCCAGAGGCTTTTCGTGGTATTCTGCAGATGCTTGGAGCTATATTTGTGCCTATGCTTGCATTCATCTGCTTAATGGTCCGAGAATAGTTGAGTCGCAGCAGCTCTTGACGAGACGGATGGGAAAAAGAAGGTTTTTTTATTCTTCGCTTTTTCTTCACGAAAGGGAGGGGGTCGGTCGGTCCTATGATAAGTTCTCCCGACTCCCAATCGTGGTCAGCACAAACTCAAGAGGTTAAGTCGACTATTCCCTGCGGCATTCGCATATTCCCAAGAAGAGTAATCCTGCGAGCGGAGCGGCAGCAAGTCGGCATACGCGCGAAACACCCCTGCTGGGACGGGCGGACTGTAACGACGTGTTCGGAAGGGTGCCACGTGTGTACGCCTAGTAAGAAATACTATCTGCCTCTCATGCATGTTCAATGCTGGCGCGAAGTCGTCGTCGAACAGGAGGAAGCGTGGGGAAAGTTACCCGAGACGCACAGCTTTGCCAACATAACTAGCAGTTTTTGAGGTTCAATTCTGTCCAAACCCTTCCCCTCTCTTCTGGCATTGTCTCGCGTAGAAGTTTGATGGAAGTTGTACAACGGCCTCGTGTGGGCAGCCCTCAAAAGAAGAAGAATAGTTGAGTTGCAGCTCTTGACCAAGATTTGTTTGTGGGCACTAGCGGCTGTTCACCTGCTTTGGTGAGCTGCTTTTAGTACGCTGCCAACTTCTAATTTTTAGCACCACGGGGGGTCGGTCCTGCTTTTGGGCGTTGCAGGTTCTCCCGACTCCCCAAATCGTGGTTAGCACAAACTCAAGAGGTCTAGTCAACTATTCCCTGCAGTATTAGCATACTTTCAAGAAGAAAAACGGATCGGTTGCGGAAGAAAGATCCCGTCCGGAAACCTGGTCCCGCGGCTGATGATCAACAGACGGTCCAGACGGCTCGTTCCAACATCATGCGCAGACATGTTCCGGCGGCGCTTCCAACGCGCAACAGCTACCTATCTATCAGGACCCCGAAAGGACCTCGAAACGGCCCTCAAAAGACTCTCGGTTTTTTTTTATTTTTCAGTAGGCCGATCCCCCGGTTCTGTTTTTCTTTTTTTTTTTTTGTTGGGGCCGCGAATGGGGCGACGAGCTTTTCTTCGACTTTTGTGTGCTTGGGTTTGAAAAGAAAAGGGAGAATCCCGGCAGGTCTCTTCGGGTTCAGGGGCGTGGGGAAGGACTCGCACAAAGAGCCGAAGAGGAGGGCAGCAGGCTGCGCGACCCCCCCTGGCGGAGCGACAGGCGCGTGTCTACTGGACTGTCTTAGTGGTGGTTTCTTTTTTTTTTCTGACCCCCGGAGTAACGGTCTCGGTTTGCCAGGGCACTGCCTTGGTCACCGGCCCATTTTCCTTAAGATTTGGACTGTTGACGGCTTTTTTTGCGTCCGCACTGATCTGCAGCGAGGTTTCTGAACTTTTGCACCTAGGGAGCTCACCTGCCAGTGTATGCGCCACTGTAGGAATGAGCCCATGTTTCATTCTGTCATGTCTTGGATAGTGAAAGTTCACTTGAAACTCTCGTTGGCCGAATTCATTTGAGAAACCGCTGTCCGTCCGACTTTCTTGCGGCTAGCAGCACGGCCTGCTGCTACTAGAGAACGAGGCCCCACTGTTTGTTTGAGCGTGACAGTCTCTGTGTATATTTTCCCCGCACGAAGAAAGTTGCAGCGTTCTACTGTTCTCGTTGCAACCCCAGCCCGCCCGACCGCGTTTTCAAGGCCGCTGTGTTCTTCGACCGATTAAGGCATCGATAATGTCGCCCCTGGAGAAGAAGAGTAAAAACAGAGTTTTAGTGTGCAGAGGGTGCGGCGGGGAAGGAGATGAACGGTACAATTGGGACTGGCTGAGTGGGGGGTCGTTGTATAATGGTTTAGCTTGAAGGGCTGAGGGGGGGGGGGGGGGGGGGGGGGGGGGGCAAGGGTACCTGTAAATCCAGGGTCTCCGGGGCCCGGGCCCCGGGCCCCGGGCCCCGGGTTAGCGCTAGGGTCCAGATAGGGTCCAGGCCCACGGTAATCACGCCATCCAAGGATGGAATCTTCAATATTGCAGCTTCCACAACAAGCGGAGAGCAAGACGAGAGAAAATCAAGAAATAAACTTGATAAAATTTGATAAAAAAAGCTCACAGTCGTGCATTTACCATAGGGGCTGAGCGGGCGGAGGCTCTAAGGTGAAATGGTCAAAATGCCCTGGGAAAAATGTGGGACAAAAACTTTCCGAAATGCGGGTTTTTAGGGATTCCGGCCCAAAGAATTTTTTTTTTTTTCAACGCCCACCTTGCCACCTGTGACCTTGGGTGGCTGAGCCGTGGTACCCTTTAGGCAGCCAGCTAGACCTGCCAGAACCTGAAAACCTCCTACAGGTTTCGTGGCTGTGTCGAAAAATACATTCCGAGGACGTTTTTGAACGCTTTTGAATCCGTTGAGCTCAAGGACAGTCTGGGGCCCTGGAATGGAATTGTAAACGAATTGCATCTCGTACCAGAGAGTTTTTCCTTTGGTAATCGTTCAGGGCCAAAAACCCTGGATTAATTTCCAGGGCCCGGGCCCCGGATTACAGGTACCCCTGGGGGGGGGGGGGGGGGGGGGGGCTGGGAACCGAGTTCAGTGTTTGGGCAAAGTCTTGCCTCTCTCATGTATGTTTGATGCTAGCATCAAGGGGGGCGTAGTAGCCAACCCCTGAATGAGCGTGTGACAGGCGGGTTTTGCGGTTCATGATGGTAACAGCAGTCACCAGCAATGCAGGCCAGATACGTACACCGTATCACCGGGAACGTGTGCCGGGTGGGTGAAATCTACTCTGCTTCCTCATGATGATTATATACGGGTGACCCATAATTTGGACCCAGAATTTATCAAATTCGCGCTTTGTTGACAAAGAAATTGTCCTCGCAGCTTCTGCCAACGCGGCAACTTTTTTCATTTCTCCGGGGGAAGAAAACAACAGGGTGTGTGGGGGGGCTTGGTAGGTGCGCCTTCTGCACTCCACTGGGCTTCGGACATTTCATTGCAGAGTGGGATCGAAAACATACAATTCCCAAAAACGGGAAGGGAAAGAAGAAGGGAAAAAGAAGAAAAACAAGAACAGGCCATAACCGCGTGAGGGGGGGGGGGCGGGGATGGATTTTCGAGACACGGGGATGCAACGAGAAAGAGAAGAAGACGTAAACAACGAAGGGAAAAAAAAAAAGGGGGGGGGGGGGGGGGGGGTCTGGGGAGATATAAACGCGGGGAAGTTAAAGAAGACACGCGTGTCAAGTAAAGAACAAAGAAGAGAATCGATGAAGGGGGGGGGTGTTGTTTCTTCAGTTCGTTCGCTCAGGGCCAACTGGGTGGTGGTGGGGAGGCAGCGAAGGAGAACAGGGGGTCCAGCAAAGAAGTACACCCTGATCCGCCTACGTTTCCGCCCAAACCCGCCAGTGCTCGACAAAGGAATGCAAAAGACCCAATCGTTTGACCACTTTTCTTTGCGGTCAATTTGGCCAAAATACTCGAGGGGCTGCCTTGTGTTTACTTCGAAGGAGGATAGAGGGGGAAAAACAATATACAGCCACAAAGTGGGTCGTTACTTAGAGTTATAGCTCGCTTGAAAATCCATTAGTGTTGAAAACGCTTACGCCCGCCACGAGACCCAGATTTACTTGTGTTTCGTGTGGGGTTACAGCACGTTTTTACCTCCTATGATATTTTCGCAACTGACAGCTTCCTCAAGTACTTCCTACAAAAGCAGCAACGAACAAAAAGACCCAGACGTTTGACCGCTTTTTTTTTTTTGGGTCAATGTGGCATGCAGAATTACTCGGATGTGTGTATGTGTGAGGTACGTGTGTCACTCCTGTCGCAAAGCACTGGGGCTATCGTAGCTTAATAGTCAGGCAGCACGGTCTGCCTTTCAGGGAGGGGGGGGGGGGGACGCCGGTAGGGAGGCATACGGTGCCAGCGTTGCGATTTGGGATCACTTTCACTCCCCCGGCAAGGCGGGTCGCACAAGTACGCAACGGGCAGAGCACGCTACGGGCCTAGTCCCAGGGTTGCTTGTGCACCTCGGTGCCATAAAACTATTGGGTTGCATTTCTGGAGTAATTTTATCACCACTTATTTCGGAGAACGGGTGCGCGAGGCGGCCTGTGTGTTTTAGAGTTAAAGTTCGTTTGAAATTCCGGGGGGTTAGGGTCTCCGCTCTTCTCGTAGAAGCAAGAAAGGGCTATATGTGCGGGTTGGTTTATTGGTGCACACTTTCAATATGGATAATGGCTAGCCATGGCCGGGGCTTTGTGACAGACACCGAGTACATTCCTCCGGGGTTGGTAGTACACAAGCCACTACAGGCTACCTCTTTGCACGCGTCGTGTCATGCTTCGGTCGCTTCTTGCCCCGCGTACTGTTTGTCTCCGGTGCCCACTTCACGTCCGAGGTGCAGTTTGATGACGAGGAATCACCAGATGATTCGGCGCACTTCCTTTTCTCCCTCGCAGGTTGTTTCCGCGGCCGAGATCTCGACTCTCCCTCTATGTTCCCTGCCTTAGCCTGCTCGCCTTCACGGCTCCGCTTCGGTTGGGTTTGTGGGCTGTCCACTTTTGGGATGCGCTTCTCGTTCAGTGGCGGCTGCTGCGGCTTCGGCTTCTTGCGGGCGCTCCCACCTGCTTGCTCGTCGTCGCGTCCGCGCTTCCGCTGCGAGCAGGCGCCAGTAGTATGTGTCGTTCTAGTCCAGAGCAAGTCTGGAAGAGAACGGAGCAATCGCTACAACCAAACGACAAGTGACTTAAGGTAGCCGCCTGGGCGGCGCCGATCCGAGCGCACACAGCAGCAGTGAACGCGCGTTCCAGGTGGCCACGTTCGTCACTCGGTTTGCAGTAAAAGCCGCCAAACCCTGCCTCTCGTGCTTCTTCGCTTATCTGGCGCGGCAAGGACCAGATAATGCCCATTGACTGCTGAGTAACCTCCGATCGGTCAATTTGCCACTCTTGCGGCCCTCTATTCGCCGGGCAGTGCTGCCAGCACTTCGTTCCGCGTTGAGTCAAGTACATGATGCTGGCGGCTGGGGGATCGGCGACCGCAGCTCAATTAAGGCGCGGTCAACAGTGTCGCCTCGTGAAGGCTCTCCCATGACACCTTCGGGGTTGGTAAAAACCCCAATGTTATTTGTGGAACAGAAGGTCGGTGTTTTAAACCGGTAAGGCTTGGGCAGAGGGTGCATTTTCATGCACATTCATCAGGGTGTACGGACTGCCACTGTGTCACCGTGGGCACCACGAGGGCCTAGGCCCTGTGCTTAGGCTCTTTATCCAGGGCACCTATTACTCAGGAAGATGAGCTTCTGCGTGTCGCAATAAGCCTGGAGGGCCCAGAGAAGCAAGAGGAAGAGGAACAGGAGTTTCTGGCTGGTATCAGGCTCACTAGCATCCCACCACCAAGATGCACACACCACCTTCTGTGCGTCTTGAAGAAGTACCCGTTTATCTTGCTTCCGGCTGGTAGCAGGCTCACTAGCATCCCACCACTAGGATGTGATAATGCGTTGTATTCCTTGAACGGCCGAGGTTTGGCAGTGTCAGAAGGCTCCTGAATAATTCTCTGCAACGGCATCCGATTTCTTGAATCGCAAAACGCTGCATCGATCCCCTTCTCATTGTATTCCATGTCAACGAGCTGCAAAACCATGCGGCGAAAATCAGCTGGCGTTGTCGGAACCTCGTTATAGAATGCGTGACATTGTTCTCGCCGCAGTCGTGGTCGGCACTTTGCCCGTATTTGCAACTTCCAGAGGGTATCGAGAGGCAGATGGGTTCTGCTCCGCCGACCGGCACAGTTTTTAGCATCCGAAGCAGGGACTTCTGGGGGGTGCATAGACAGGAGCATTCACAACAAGCATCCAATTCGGGCAGCTTGAAGGCGCCTGTCTAAGTAGTCTTTGCCGTCGCTGTTTGGAACCTTGCACCTTGCAGTCGTAGTTGTTGCCGCTGCAGTCGTAGTCGTGTGCACTTCGTCCGAAGGTGTGCGTGGCACCACACTCCTGGAGCACTTCAAACAGATGAATACCTCTTGTGCCAGTCTGTTCTTCACTTCGAGCACATGCAACACGGGCTGAGGAAACAAAGCAACCTTTCTCCAGGTTTTCGCAACGCGAACTTTGCAGCATCCCTGTTCTTCAGTACCCGCCATCCTTGCGTTCATAGGGCGATGGTAATTTGCCTAGTGAGGTGCAAAAGGAGGGGCCATGGGGGTTTTGGGATCCGAGGTGGTATTTTGTCGATTTCGTGACCGATCTTTCCATTCCGTGTCTTCTCGGGAGCAGCGGGCACATATCACACGCGCTCCCGGTATGATCTAATTATAATTAGATCGGGCTGAACTTGTCCAAGAAGGGGGTCGTCTTTTTTTCTAAAACCCCGGGGACAGTGGTGCCGGGGACACCTGCGCTCATAGCATCAAAGATTGGTCGATGTAGTGACACTTTTGGTGACTGTATGCGCTGCTATGGGGTGGTCATTTTTGAACGGTCGCCATGAGAATGGCTGATGTATGGCCCTGCAGGTGCTCAAACTTTGTTTGTGCGCACTAGCGGAACTCACCTGCTTTGGTAAGTTTCATGTAGTACGCTGCCAACTACTAATTCTTAGTACCAACAATGCATTGTTAACACAAAAATACTCGAGGGACTGCCTTGTGCTCTTTTCGAAGCAGGCTAGAGGGGGAGAAAACAATACAACCACACAAAGTGGGTCTTTTTTGTTGAACGCTTACGCCCGCCACTAAACCCAGATTCACCTGTGTTTCGTGTGGGCTACAGCACATTCACCTCCTTTGATCTTTTGCAATGCTGGCAGTCTCCTCAAGCATTTCCTACAAAGCAGGTGCTTATACAAAAAAAAAAACAGCTCTTGTCACACCGGTGGGGAGCGGACGCGCTTCGTGAGGTTGGCGTGGGTGTGCGGGAGAGATGCGTAGAGCTTGTTCGGGTCCGCGTGGCTGCTCTTCGGGACGGCGCGCGCGGTGTTCGCGCGTGGCGACGTGTGCTGCTGGCTGGCCGCCCGGGCCGCGAGGTCCTTCTCCTTCTGCTGCTTCATGCGGTTGTGCACCAGCTGCGTCTTGAGCGTCTGCTTGATGCCCCTGTTGGGCGACGCCGGCGCGCGCTGGGGCAGGGGGGGGTCGTCGATGGTCGACGGCACCTGCCCGGTCGGGAAGAAGCGGCTGGAGACGAACTGCTTCAGGTCCTCGTGGTTCCGCGTGATCCGCTTGATCTCCTGCGACATGTCCTCGATCTGCGTCTGCACGTCGGCCTTCTGTTTGTCGGTGGTGGCGAGCTGGTCCTTGGCCTCGGCGACCTTCGCGAGGAGCGCGCGGTTCACGGCCATCAGCTCCTTGTGCTCCGCTTCGACGTCCGAAAGCTCTTTCGACGAGAGCGAGTTTCTGTTTGTTTGTTTCACCTCCGTAGTTTGATGACGTGCACACCGCCACCGCAGGCCTATATCTCACCACTCCTCTCCGTTCCCTAGTTTGCGTGTGTGGGGCGACAGTTCCAGGCACTCAGACACCTACCGGCACCACGGAGCCGAAAACCGGGGGTTTTGCTGAAACCGGCTTTTTTGCTCGGTCAGACAAAGAGCTAAAGTCCCCTGGTCAGCGTGCGCGTTGTTGTGGGGCTGCTTCTGCAGCGCGCCGCCGGCGATGCAGATTATCGCCACAGATTATTTGCACTCTAACCCAAACTATAGCTGCCGGTCAGACTGTCGCCAGCTCGCTGTCTGAGTCAGGAGTCAAACAAGAGTCAAGACAAAATAGCCAAAACAAGGAATGAAGACTAAGAGCTGTGTGGTATGGTTAAAAAAGAAAACAGTGACATTGTGCCGGTTGACCGTGTAATTAGGTCGCGGCGGATACGCTCATCCGTCCAAGGCTAACGTCGTCTACGCCAAGTAGTAGTAGTATGTTGAACTTGTTATGCAGCAACAATCTGTGTCGATAGACTGCGCAAGCCGCGTAGTAGTAGTAGTAGTAGTAGTGTGTGTCGTCTGCCCAAGCAGCCGGAGACAGCAGGCGCAGGGGGCAGGTCTTGCTTTACTTTTCTCTTCTTCATGGAGCCCCGCCCCCGGCAACCCCGACTGTCCTATCACGGTCGAGAAAGGTTTGCGCCAGGTTGACCAGGCCCCACGAAGCCTTATACACAACACGGCTACAACACGAGGATGCAGCCCTGCTTAGGTGTGCACTCAGCCATCAGGCCATTGGTTGCTAAGCACCCCCCGACCGGTCGATTTGCCACTTTTGTAGCCCTCTATTCCCGTCAGCACTTGTTCCGCGTCGCATCAAGTACATGATGCTGGCGGTTCGGGGATCGGCGACCACGACTAGTTCAACAGTGTCGCCACGTGAAGGCACCTCCATGACACCTGCGTCTACGCGAAAAGCAAAAGAAATGCGTAGTTTTGTTTTATTATTTTACTTGTTTGTTGTCGACAACATACCGTACTTGGAAAAAAGACGTACCGGAACAATTATGTACCGGAAATAAGACGTACCGGAAAAAAGATGTACCCGCGGGCCTCAGGGAAAGACTTTGTGACTTTTTCCGCTTGGTTGGGTTCTGCTGGAATTTGTCACAGAGTGCTTGCGCAACTGCCTGCAACAGCCACATCCAGGATCAAATCAAGACGCAACGATGCAACGCTGCGCTTTTCTTCGAGATTCCGCTGCTGCCCCAATCCTGCCAGCTCAGCAGATCGTACCGGCTGAACAGGCCACGGCAGATGAAGTTGTGGCAGATGCCTCCCGCGCAGGAACAACACAAGGTCTGCAAATCCAGGGTCATGGGCTGCACCGACCTCCGCACCGGTGCGCCATCAATTCCTTTGTTGGAGATTTTCTCGCTGGTCCACGTAGCAGACCGTTTTCGTTGAATTTATGCTCACGTTCTGCTCCGATGAAGAGATTCGCGGAAAATGGACCCAGGAAACAAATAGTATGTGCGTGGTTTGTGGGTCTTTCCAATGTTCAGGGCAGCGGGAATGGAAACTACACCGCGGTTTGGCAAGACTTTGCACCCTAGATTCACGCCAAAAAGGTCAAAACTACCAGCGCAATTATGTTGCCACGTCGGGGCAAGTGGTGAAACCCCCGGAACTCGGGGATTGAAGATGTCACCTGACAGGCAGTGTAACAAGAAAATCCGAAATGGATTTTGATTTCCACGATCACCATTCCACATGGATCCACATCTCGAACTCTGGCGGGACGAACCACGTACATGTATTTTGGTCCCCGGGTCTATTTTCCGCAGATCTCTTCATCGGAGCTGATCTCGAGCAACATATCGTCGAAAAAGGTCTGCAACGTGGACCAGCGAGAAACACTCCAAAAAACGACAACTCAGTGCATCGAACCAGCGAACCGCACCACCGGCCCGCCGCCCACACTGCCAAAAACCCCCCAACAAAATGATGTGTGCACGAGGGAGCCATGTTCGACGGGTCACAGGCAAAACGGTTGAACCGCGTCCAGTAATAAATTCGATACTCGTCGTGTTCTCTTGTGCTGATGCGGATTGCCAGAGCGCCACGGCAGCACGGCGGGTGGCCGGCGCATCCAGAGAAGTGTAAGCGAGGCTCCGAAAGAGGAAGCGGAGAGGGCGTAGGAATGGTAGGGGAAAATAGCCCCTCCGAGATCTTTCAGAATTATTATGTACCGGAAATAAGACGTACCGGAAAAAAGATGTACCCGCGGGCTCTGGGGGGAAGTTTTGTGACTTTTTCCGGTACGTCTTTTTTACAAATACGGTATTGTGGTTGAGGTGTCATTCAGATGTAGATCTAAAGCCGCCCACGTCAAAATTTGTTAAGCATTGAGTTCTTTTAAGTACATGAACCACATGGATTAGCATGCACTTAAGCAGCGGCTGCCAAAACTTGCCGTGACACCTATTTGATGCAAGGTAAAGGAGAAGGTTGGAAGTAATTGGGAAGTTGATATTGAAAGCAGCATACTGGTCGGCCAACCGTTTGTGCTCTTCCCGCAGGGTTGCAAGCTGCGCCTTAGCCTTGACGACTTCTGCCTGCGCGACGCTGATCTGCGCATCGACTTCTTCGTTGTCCTTCACGATGGCGTGGTACTCCTTGTCAAGCTCTTCGAGCTTCGCTGAGTTCTCGGTGTTCTCCGTTTCCCTGCGAGGTGTACGTGCGCCGTTCTTTCTTCTCTTGCTCTTAAAAATGTGCTGTTGGCTCTGATAACTAGTGGTTCGCACGCGTACGTTGCATTGTTGGCAGCTTGGCAGCGTACTACGTGCAACTTATCAAAACAGGTGAAGCGCCGCTCGGCAGCACATCAAAAGCAGTTTCGAACTTGGTTTGCAGCAACAGTCTGCGATGGTAGACTGCGCATTAGTAGTGGTTATCTCGAAGCAACCGGAGACAGCAGGCGCACGGGACAGATCTTGCTTTGCTGGGTTTCACTTTTAAACTCTTCTGGATGCCACTCGCAGAAGTTAGCCGTGGCCCGATAGCCCGATGTGTCCAGAGGAACACAAAAAAAACGAAAAAACTCACGAAATCCTCCAGACTGGGCTTCTGGATCAGAGGCGTTGTACTACAATTCATCCAGTGGTAGCTGTGCGGCGTGTCCGATCGAACAACCGTAGATACCAGGGGGGCTAGAAACAGAGAATTCCTTTTGTACTACCCGGTATTGCTGTCGGAATGCGGCAGCCCGATGGGCTCGTGTCGCAATCAGTAGTTGGAATTTTGTTGCAGTCGTGTGATTGTCAGGCCTTCGATTACCCTGAGCAACGCACTATGAACACTCCTCCAGCAAATGGAACGCGTTTGTTGGGGCGGCCTACGAGTGGGTGTCGATGTGGCGTGATAAGCCGTTAAGCAGCGGCTGCCGGCTTATCCCGTGACACTTTTTATATCATGCAGGGTCAAAACCTTGTGTCTTTTTGGAAATGGCCAAATAAAAAAATTTTGGAAAAAAAAATGGATTTTTTGAATTTTAAAAGTTTGGAACAAACTCTGCAGTAATTTTTGATGAAGTTGAGCAAAAGATTTTCTTCCCAAATTTTTTTTTTGGAGGCCATCGGCTCCGCGGGAGCGTTTTAAAAAGACACAAGGTTTTGACCCTGCATGATATGTACGTTATAGAAAGGGTTGGCACTCTTACAGGTTCGTTCCCTCGTAGCTCGCCGGGAACGGGCACTCCAGTGAAACTGGGTAGGTGGGTGGGTGGGAGAGTTTGGCCATTGAATATAAGCATTCAAAGAGTGGCATACTTCTCTTCCTTGATTCTGGTCAAGGCCTCTTCAGTCTTGGCGATGTCAGCGAGGTAGTGCACCTTGTCCTGCTCCGCCTTCTTCTTGGCGGCGGTGAGACGCTGAATCTTCTCGGTGAGAAGCGCCATGCTGTCGTCGTAGTTTCGGTTCAGGTCCGCCAGCCTCTGCTGCGCCTGCTCGAAGGTCGTCGTCAGGTACCGGTTTTCGTCCTGCACCTTCGAGAGCTCAATCTTCTTCAATTCCTGTGTGTTCTCGGTCGCGTGTCTCCACCTCGAACTTCAATGTTCTGAGTTTCCACACCAATGAACATCGACGAATGCACGAATGCAATTATTTTCTTGAATGGCGAAATCCTGGTATACGCGCGACTTATCCCGCGCGGGAAGAGCAAGCTGGCAGCAGGCCTGCGATGCTCCCGAATGTCCTGGCGAGAAACGAAATGGGTCTGCGACATACCAGCTGGGCTTCGATCTTCGCGAATTTCTCCTTGGCCGTCGTCTGCTGGCTCGCAAGGGTGGCCATGAATCTGTTCACGTGTGGGTTCGCTGTGGCTCACACCGGGGCATCAAGTGGCGGTGGCGGCAGTGTCAATGCCTGTGTGCCGCTGTTGCCGCAAGAGCCGATGGGCGGAATCTCATGATACTGATACATGTTTGCTCTATCATCCACGGCGGGGCTCTGAGCAAGCTGGCGCCGGCACTGCCAGGGTGTGCACGAGTGTACTGTCAGGAATTCTACTTCGGCACCTTGCACTTGTGGCAAAGCAAATTGATTTGCCCAAACAACCCTGTACGTTTAGGTGCCTCAAGGATTCCCTCGATGAATCGGGACGCACCAAAGCCCCTTTCCCCCAGTGAGGTCTAAACACCCGCTTTGCCCTCACTATGCGACAATCGCTGCACCCATGCTGTGTCATCCGTCCGCAGTGGCGGCCCGCCCAATGGTTCGCATTGAGTTCATATTGAGTCAATATTATCGAGAGTGGCCCATGGTAGGACGGACAAGAATTGACAACGGGATGCCGAAGAAATGAAATAAAGGGCCATACTTCTTGTCCTTGTGGATTTGGAGCGAGTTACGGAAGGCGAGGGCGAGCTGCCTCTGCTTGGTGTGCTGCATCTCGAGCCTTGTGAGCTCTTCCTTCTGCCTGCGGGATTGGGGTGCATTTTATAGACTGTTTCTTGTGTTAAGAAGTCGGTGTGTTTTGAGTCTCCGATGGGCATGCGAGGCGGGATTATTGTGTGGGGTGGCAAGAACTCACGGCCGAAAAGTTTCCACCAGTTGAAATTGCGGAAGGAAACTTCCCGCGGGGGTCAAAACGTTTCCACCAGTTGAAATTGCGGAAGGAAACTTCCCGCGGGGGTCAAAAGGTTTCCGCCAGTTGAAATTGCGGAAGGAAACTTCCCGCGGGGGTCAAAAAGTTTCCGCCAGTTGAAATTGCGGAAGGAAACTTCCCGCGGGGTCAAAAGGTTTCCGCCAGTTGAAATTGCGGAAGGAAACTTCCCGCGGGGGTCAAAAAGTTTCCGCCAGTTGAAATTGCGGAAGGAAACTTCCCGCGGCGGTCAAAAGGTTTCCTGACTGGCCAGAAAAGACAGCAAAATATTTCGGCGCCTGGTATTTTTGGCTGAGTACCATTTCCGTAACGGGGTTATCACGTTATTGGCTCCCCCTGCACTCGCGCGCAGTCCACGCAGACAAGAGCTTCAGCATACCTCAGCACCTTCTCTTCCTCTCTCAGCTGCTCCTTCTCCTTTCGCGTTTCTTCGATTTCGATCTCGGTGTATTTCAGCTTCTTGGACAGGTCGTCTGCCTGTCTGCCGACGACGTTGGCTTCCTTCTCCAACTCCGCACGCTTCGTCTGTTTGGGTGGATGAGGCGATTGTTTATCTCTACGACCGATAAGCTTTCCTCGACCTTGCCTTTTTTGTATTTTCACCATCTGTGTCTTCCCGATTACCTGGTATCGGGGAATCTTTGATTCGTCAGATCTTCCTCGGTCCAGTCTGGTTTGAGTGACAAGAAACCTGGTTGATCCTGCCAGTAGTCATATGCTTGTTTCAAGGATTAAGCCATGCAAGTCTCAGAGTAAATGGATTAACAGTGGGTCTGCAGACGGCTCATTAAATCGGTGGCAATCTACGCGGGGAAGGTGCCTTTTGGGCCCAGTTGGATAACAATGGTAACTTCATTGCTAATACATGTCCGAAGAATCCAACTCGATTCAACTCCGTGGCCTTGAAATCGCGGGGTCGAGGTGGCTACAATTGACCGAGATAAGAACCAACGCTAGCAGCAATAGCAGCGGTGTGTGGATGAAACAGGTCAATCGAGTGATAGCTTGACCATTTGATCGAGCGCATACGAGTATGCTAACTCGGATCTGGAACGAGTCGAAGGAAGAGGAATGGTCTTGACTTTTGCGTTTTTCATTGGCACATGACCGATTCATTTGCATTCCCTCCATGTCTTTCGAGCATGTGGTATGTCATTCATACTCATTCGAATCGGCGCGTCGTTAACCGCGAACGAACCGTGTGGATCCGGAATGATCAGAGGTTACCGTCGAAGTCCAAACGACGCATGCCGTCTCAGGATCGAGGGAAGTTATTTTGGCTCCCACGGCTCTCTCCGAACAAGAAAACAAAGAGCACGGGTGCAAGGGGAGTACGTTCGCAAGGTTGAAACAAAAAGCCGGCAGTTTAACAGCAAGTGCGGTTCAGAACAGCGAAGCTCCCAAAACAAGACAAAACAACAACAAAAAGAGGACCACGGCGGCGTGAGCAAGAAGCGTGCACCGGCGGTTCCATAACGACAAGGACACCCCTTCGTGTCTGCGACCTGGGGAATGACCCGGCTCAATGCGCACATCTCGAGTACCTTTCGGGGCGTGTTGCAGTCGGGCTGGGCATGAAAAGCGCCGCAGCATGGTCGCAGTTCAAGACGCAGCTTTGTGGGATCGTGTTGCTCCAGTAAAGCATGATCAGCTGACCGCATCTCTTCTTTCTTTTGTGCCGTCTGGGTTTCATCCCGTACTCTGCTTGTCTTAGCTCGTCTGTGTAAGGGCATACTTGCAGGTTGTGCGTCTCCTCTTTGATCTTTCTGAGTCCTTGTGCTGTCTCATCGCGTTGTTTGATCTGTGCAGTTGTGGTTTTGTGTTTGCATGGCTTCTAAAAAGTTGAAGCACGCTCGAAACTCTGGATGGAACGTCTCGCAGCCTGGGACAAGAATGGTAAACGGGGGTTTTGCCAAGTGGCTTTTCGTGTTATTCTGCAATTGCTTTTCGCTTTTGGTAGAGCGAGTTCGTTCGTGCGCCTTACCCGTGGTAGAGTTCGCAATGGGTGCCTGGGACAAGAAGCGAGAAACTTCGCTTGTCTGTGCCTTGAGCCGGAAGAGGAACACGCGTCCAGAAGAATAATCTTTGTGGATCTTCAAATCATCCGGACGACTGAAAACTGTGTACTTTGGTATTCCACGTCAGTCCGTATGTAATCAAGTAATACCTTGTGGAATTGTATTTTGTGAATGGTATTACACGTCAGTCCGTATGTAATCAAGTAATACCTTGTGGAATTGTATTTTGTGAATGGTACTACACGTCAGTCCGTATGCAATCAAGTAATACCTTGTGGAATTGTATTTGTGAATGGTATTACACGTCAGTCCGTATGTAATCAAGTAATACCTTGTGGAATTGTATTTTGTGAATGGTATTACACGTCAGTCCGTATGTAATCAAGTGATACCTTGTGGAATTGTATTTTGTGAAGAGTTATTTCGTGAAAGAATTAATTGTTTTTTTTTTTTTTTTTTTTTTCAGACGGGTTCTTCTGGGATTTGTTTATTTATATTTTCCTGCTGGAGTCTGCTGCCTGACCTGCCGACTCGTGGCCAAAAAATAAGAGCTCGTCACTCGCACAACCGCGGCTGATACAAAACTAATGATGATGATGACGGGAAGAGAGAGTTGTTTTCGTTGAACGCAGTGCCTGATCGTTTTTTTACGTAAAGCTGGATTCAGGACGCAAGTGAAAACGCCACGGTTTGCGGCGACGAGCTTCTCATTTCCTCCAACATTTCATGTTTGGGAAAAATAAAAAAACTCGAGTGCATTTTTCCTCTATTATTCACAGTGAATAAATAGCTATTTTTTCACGGATTTGGCGGTCTTCACGAATTGGAAAAATTTGATTAATTACGTAATGGTCCAGTATTGCAGCATGCTCATGGCACTCATATCAAGCAACTGTTAACCGAGAAAGGTCACACGGAGACCCTACAAACCCGGAATCTCAAACGAACTTTAACTCCGAAAACGAGGGTGATCGCGACAAAGACCGAAACCAGCAGCGCCGAAAATGCAAGGACTATCTTGGAATGAAGGTTTTCGCGTTGACAATCGAATTGTAAAAACGAAAAGAGAGCGCTGGCAGCGTGTTTGGGAGAAGAATGTCTTAGCTATCACGTTCGCTCACTACGAGGCCAATCCTCCTAATCCTGGTCCGGGACGTACAAACAAAACACACCTCGTTCTGCAGTGCGTCGTGCTTCTCTCTGAGCTCCCTGCCCTGCTCCTGGAGTTGGTCGAATTCGAGCTTCGCCTTCTGGTAGTCCTTCTCGGCGCGTTCGAGGCGGTCCTTGAGCCCGGCACGGACTTCTTCGTCGGCGGCGCTCTCCTTCGCTTCGAGCTCGAGGCGCAGGCGCTCCATCTCCTCCCGCATCGCGGCGACAACGACCTGGCCTCTCTCGTCGTTTCTCTTCGCTTTGCAGACGATCTCCTTCGCTTTGTTGGCGTACCGCAGCGTGTTCGCGGTGTCCTCGAAGTTCCCGTGGAACGGCGACACCGCAGCGAGCATGATCGTCTTCGAGTTACCTCCGAGAGACTCGGAAAGGAGCATCGTGAGCATGGACTCACGGTACGGCGCAATGGACTTCGCCCCTCCCTTCTTCTTCGCGTTTTCGATCAGGACGTCGATCACGCGTCGTAGCGTGGACAGGGAGAGGTTGATCTTCGTCGCTTCGTCGGCTCGCACACCTTCAGCGCCGGACATCTTCAACCGCTCGCTACCGGCCAAGTCGACCAAGTTGATGTTAGACAGCGTTTCCGTACCCTTCACCGGGTCCTTCTGCTTGAACGTGATCTGGAAGATCGCGTGCGACCTCGACGAGACGGCGTTCATCTTCGTCGCGGCGGTGTGCCGAGCGCTCATGCCGGCTGCCATCGCCTTCTGGCACTGCAGCGGGCTGGTAACCGCCTCCCGCATCAGCCCTTCGACGTACGTCCCGTGCTGCGGAGACACGCGCACCCGGAGCTCCTGGTACTCCTTTTCCGCCTCGTCGCCAGCCTTGCTCTTCCTCCGCTTGTCCCAGTGGTCCTTGAGCAGGTCCTTGCACTTTTCCTTGTAGATCTCCATGAAGGAAAGCTCGACCGAGAACTTCGTCTTGTCCCCTTTGTCCTTGTAGTACTCCATCTTCTCGAAAAGCGACTCCACCAGTCTCGGGCTGATTCCCCTCTGGTCCTTCGCTTTCGAATCCAGCCCGCCAGTCGAATCGAGCCCTCCGAGCATGGAGTACGTCTTTCCGGACCCGGTTTGGCCGTAGGCGAAGATGCAGCTGTGGAAGCCTTCGAACGCGTGGTTGACCGCTTTCTCGCCGGTTTTCTCGAAGACCTCCTGCTGGCCGACGCACCGGACGCCCATGTCCTTGATGGCCTTGCGGACGAAGTCGTCTTTGATGTCGACGGCCCACTGCTCCTCAGGGATGGACCAGAACGCTTCGTCGAAGTCGAACGCCTCGCACTCCTGGTACCCTTTGTCCGCGTCGAGGAGGCTGACCCGCCTGCCCTTCATCATGACGATGCTCTGCGCCATGCCTGTGTCGCTCTCCCCCCGCAGCTTGTCGAGCTCCCTCTTGTTGAACGGCCGCACGCGGACCATCGCCTCGACTCTGACCTCATGAACCCCAGCCTTGCCGGATTTTCGCGGTCCGGCAGACATCTTTAGAAGCGCGGTTGTTGTTCTTTTCTGGTTCTCTAAAGATGAGGTGGTGGGTTCTTCCTGCGTTGTTTGGTTGCAGCCGCGTTTCTTTTTTTGCGCATTTTGATAGGGAAAAACACGAGACGCTGCCATCGTCTCTTAAAGTGGATTATAGTACAGTTTGTCGCGACAAAGTAGATTCTGAATCCACCTTGTAGTCTACTTATATAGATTGGGTTGGAATGCAAAGAATCTGTGGTGACTATCTGCATCGCCGGCGCCTTGGTTTCTTCCCAGCACGTGATGTGCCATGCTTTCGTCTCTTCAGCTTGTCTTTATCGCCACGTTCAGGCGCGCTGGCTCTTCCCGCGGTCGTGAGACGAGATTGCACGCCGTCAGGCAGCATTCGGGTTTTGCAACTCCCTATAGGACACTGTCTGGGAGCTCGAGCATAAAAAGCGTCGCCCGAACCGACTCCGGGAGAGGTTGGGTCGACATGGGTCTTCACGCTGACTGCAAGGGATCGGACATCAGTGCTGCGTATGGAGCTCGCTTCAGAGTCACTGCCAAGAGCTGTCGATTTTGCGATGATCGGGGTGGGAACAGTAACCTCGCGTGTGTGCACTGACACACGCGGTGACAACATGAGCCGATGGAAAAGGGAGGGCTAGGTGGTTTGGGCAGTACGGATGCTGCGCGTGTGAAGTATGCGCCTTGCCATAAAATGCTCGAGGGACTGCCTTGTGCTCATTTCGAAGGAGGCTAGAGGGGGAGAAAGCAATACAACCACACAAAGTGGGTCTTTTTTGTCGAACGCTTACGCCCGCCACTAAACCCGAATTTCGTGTGGGCTACAGCACATTTACCCCCTTTGATCTATCGCAACTGGCAGTCTCCTCAAGCATTTCCTACAAAGCAGGTGCTTATACAAAAAAATCATCCTTCTGCGCACGCGGTCGCGCACTACAAGAGAAAACTCCGCAGTCGGACGTCAGACTTCCTCTTTCAGGTACGCGGCTGTGCGCCGGAATGCGGCTGCGAACGAGAAGGCGGGCGGGTTGCGGCGGCCCGCTGCTCCATTCCACGCTTGCATGAGGGTGACCGGATGCGGCAAAGGAATGTACACGCTGCGTGACCTTCAGCTGCCTCACCGCAAAACAGACCCTCTTTTTCTGCTGGATCGTCCAAGCGTCGGACTGCGCATGTAAGCCGTGAATCCTTCCGTACGCTGACAACCGTCAAAGTTTTGATGATGGCAACCACAGTCGTTGCCATCAAAACGGCTCCTTCTGCGCTCGCTTTTGCTTCCAACAGAAAACCCGCCGTCGGACGTCAGATTTCCTCCTTCAGATACGCGACTGTGCGCCGGAACGCGGCTGCGAACGAGAAGCTGGGCGGGTTGCGCGCGGCTTGCTGCTGCTGCTGCTCCTGCGCCTTCCACTCTTGCAGCGTCGCGACCGTGCCCCTGAGGGTGACGCACGGCACGCCGAAGGGTCCCACCTGCACCGCGTGCACGTTGTACCCGCCCATATTCTGCCGGTCGAGCTCGTCCAGCACCCAGCCCACGACGCCCTCCATGTCAACGCCCGGATACGGCAAAGGAATGTGCTGCACACGCTGTGTGACCTTCAGCTGCCTCACCGCAAAACGGACCCTCTTTTTCTGCTGGATCGTCCAAGCGTCGGACCCGACGGGCTGCGCTTGTTCGAAGCCGAGGGGTGCCTCCCCGGGGCCGCCGGCGCCGTGGGCCTCGTACCACGCGAACGCCACGCTGACCTGCTTGAACATCTCCTCTCGCTTCTCCCGCTCGGCCCCTTCGAGTCCGGTCGTCGCGTCCGGGTGCAGCTCCGCCGCGAGCTTCCGGTACGCCTTCTTCGCCTCAGCGACTTCCGCCCTACCCCTCAGCCCCAGCAGGGCCAGCGCCCGCTCGCGGGACATGTCCATCGTCCACAGCGCGCGGGTGAGCCGCATGGTTGCTGTCGCATGCCCCTCTTCCCCCCCCGCGCTGCCCTGCAAGTGGATGGTCACAGTGAGGTGGAAAATGGAACCTCACTTATATCACCAGTTATACAGCTCACTGAATGTTACACACGTCACTTTTCGAGTTGTGTGTGTGTGTGTGTGTGTGTGTGTGTGTGTGTGTGTGTGTGTGTGTGAAATCTCAGTAATGGGTAACCCCTGAGCGGAGTCTAGCCCAGTTGCGCAATGCACCTACGTTACTGCTGATGCACCAGCCGGCCGCTGGCGGTGGTTGCGACGTACACGGAAATGCAGCCTCGACTGGCATTGGTTTCCTTCTTCGTGATTTGCATGTTGCTGTCTACAGCAGGTGTCCGGGGGTATTCGCCTTCTCGTACATGTGGTGCAGCGCGGGGCGTCATGCTTAGTACATCTTAAGGCCGCATTGACATTCCGTCTCGTTGGCGGGTGAGATCGTTGACTGGGAGGGTCTTCTCGTCCTCTCCCTTTCCACTCTGCTGTTTCCTTCCAGGTCGCCTCGTAGTATCGCTCGGGTTGGATACTTGCTGCCCACCTTTCGTGGGCCTTGACAAACGGATTCGGGGTTGTTCCTTCCGTGTCGGATGCGCCCCGGCTCATCGATCGTAGCACTGCCTCCGTCTGCGGTGAGAGCACGGCTCGGCACGATACGCCCTGCATTACCCCACCGCCCAAGGCCGTAGCGCTCGTCACGTTCGCAACGCGTCCAGGGTGCCAGGCTGTGCCGTAAATCCGCGCGGCCGTGTTTGCTAGCCTGTGCAGGGTTCGGGCCTTTGCCAGCGCACTCCGTCTGTACGCTTCGTACTGCGCCATGACGGTGCTCACCTCTCCAGATGTCTGCTCTTGCACCTGGTCCATCGCCGCGTTGCTCAGCGCGTCGGCGTCGGTGTTGCGGTCACGCGCGACATGCTCCAGGTTGAAATTGAACCGTGGCGCGAGGGCTCCCATGGACGCCGTCGCCTGCAGGAGGTACGGCCGCAGGATCGGCTTGCACTGCGCTGTCTTCTTCATCGTGCTGATCACTACCTTCGAATCACCTCGGACCGTTACGGGTCCTTGCACGCTCGGGGGCTGCTCCCCGAGCAAGTGCAAGCCCCCGACCAGAGCGCTAAACTCTGCCACGTTGTTGGTCGTTCGGCCTAGGGGGACGATGACCTCCGCGATCTTCTTCCCATCTTCGTATACAACCGCGCCAGCACCTGCCACAGCCAACGCGGTGCCGTTTTGCCTCGACCCGCCATCGAAGTACAGACACAAGCCCGACTGCGCTTCGCTTGGTGGGAGGATCTCCCGGGCTGTCGTTGTTTTGGTCTTCCGCATTGTGGGTGGCTGGATTCGCCGATCCGACACGTCCGGCAGCCGTTCTCCCGTCGTGAGCTCAAAGTCGACGGCTAGCTCTAAGAACGTCACCGTGTGTTCGGATCCGATATGTGCCCAGCACAACTTGCCGATCCACCAGTGTAGCGCCTTCCAGAGCGCCTCAGTCTGCTTCCATTGCTGCGAAACCGTCCCCACTTCGATTGTCGGCATGGATATCCTTCTCGGGCACGGTGTCGTCCATCCCCATGGATATTGGGCTAAGCGGTGGTGGCGTGACGTCTCTTGTGCTCTGTCGTCGCGTATTTGACGAGCACGCAGTACTGCAAGGAAGAAACGCTGCAGGTTTCCGACGAAAGCACACGCTCGTACATGATCCAGGGGGATCGGCTGCGCAGCCGCATCGACCCCATGCCTGTAGAGAGGCGCTATTCCGCACATGCTAAGGCAGGTTGGCCACGTTGTCCTGTCTGTGGTGACCATGCCGTGCTCTTCCCGCACATCCTTCCATGCCTCACACATCCACCATAGGTGCGCCACCGTTTCCCCCTCTTCGTCGTTACAATACGGGCAGGGCCTTCTCTGCCCTGTGCGGCCTGTCGTGGATACTGCCCCTGCGATAATGGACCTCAACATTCCTTGCTGGTATCCAGTGATGCCACTATCCGGCGTTTGCAGAAGGTGTCGGGTGACGCTTCCATCCACTCCATGCGCACACCCCCGCATGTCCTCCCTCCTTCTGCACACGATGGCAAGTTGCTGGCCACGCAGAGCATGGCGCAAGTCGTGCAGCATGACTTTGGTCTCCACCTCAGTCGCGCTCGTCACGTGGAAGCTCGTCTGCTGCGCGCTCTCGCTGACGTACAAGAGGGTTATCGGGCTGTCCCACGTCCAACCCGCTTGGTTAAGGGCTTCCTGAATCAGGCTGTGCGGCGAACCTTTTGGCAAGTCGTCACGGCGCGTCCACGCCCTTTGCGCGCTCGTTCTGATGTGTTGCCACTTCTGCATCTGCCTGACCCATGCCTTTACACGTAGATACGCTGGTGCCGTGTGCGGGTCAAGCCGATGTCCGTGGTGGAGCACCTGCATGACCACTTCCACCGCACGTCGGTTGGTGCCGGTCCACAGTGCCGACATGATCAATTGGCGTAGGGTGTATGCTGTTTTGCGGTCCAACGGCATCACTGAAATTCCGTAGTAAAGCTTTGCACCAGCCGTCATGGATGCCAGCTTCTCTCGTGCCGCTGCGGGTACCGGGAGTCTCTTTACGCGTTGCAGATTTTGTACGGCGCTTCTCCTGCGCTCCTGGATCCTGCTCGACAGTTTGTGCCCCTGCCCCTTCGCGTGTAGCATCACGCCAAGGCAATCGAAGCTGTCCGCCCTTTTGTAAAACTGCGCGGGTTCCTGCGACTCGAATACGTCTGCGTGTTCCTGCCAGTCCATGACTTCGATCAGCCAACCATCTGATGTCCCGAACGAGTGACACTTCTTAGGGCACAGCGACAACCCTGTCAGGACAGTGAATCGGATTGTCTTATTTGCAATCGTCTGAAGAAGGCGGGCTTCTTTGGCGGTGGCTGTGATGTCGTCCACGTATGACCGGGGTTCCCCTTCTCGCTTCACATGCCTCATCCATACGCTGATGAGTAGCCCGATAAGGATTACACTTATCGCGCATCCTTGCATGATGCCATTCGTAGGGGTGAAGCCCTCTCCCACTGTGCCATTCACCTTGAAGTGTCGGCGCATCTGTTTATACGCGGCTTCTAATGCTCGAAGTACCATCGCGTTGAAGCCCAGCCTTTTTGCTAGCTGCATTGTGACACCTATCGGCACTGTATCAAAGCACTTCTTGAAGTCGAAGGCTATTCCAAAAAGGGGGCGTCCGGTAATCCGCGCCTCCTCCAATTCCGCCGCCAGGTGCCAGAATAGATCTTCTGTGCTGTGTCCGGGCCGACAACCATGCAATCCTTCCGGTGCTAGCTCTTCCATCCATTTTTGCGCTTCTTTGGCCCTTACTGCTGCCCAAACCCTGTATAGCACCGGTGCAACCGAGATCGGGCGCTGAGACAGCGGGTCACCCGTGCTGTCAGGTTTCGGAATGAGGGAGATTAGTGCATGCATGAGATCCTCCGGCCACTCGCCTTGCCCCTCCACGTCATTCAGTACCTGCACAAACCCATTCAGAATGTCATTTGGCAGTTGTTGCAATTCGTGGATCCTCCACCCATGCATTCCTGCCGAGGCCGACTTCTTCATCTTTGCCAACACTGCCCTCACGTCCTTCACCGTGATCGGCTCGCACTGCATCTCCACTCTGTCCGGGAGTATGGACTCGTACGTTCGCATAAAGCGCTCCCAACATGGCTCCTCCTGTCGTGTGTATTTATTGAAGATTCCTCCCCACGCACCATCGCTGCGCAGCATTCCGTCGATCTCCTTCGCATTCGCCGTAAGGGTTTTGTCTTCTCGTCTCATAAATAGCAATGGAGCGGTGTAGCGGTCAGCAACATGGGCGAATACGAGCCCCCCACCATGCATCCATGCCTCCTGCATCTTATGCGCCCACTGCGATCTCCTGTGCCGTTTGAGTGCGGCGAACGCCGCCTTTTGTGTCCCCTCGAGGTCGGCTAATGTACTCTGCAGCGTCTGTAACTCGGTAAATGCGCTGGAGGTCACAGCTTCTACAACGGATTTTGGGATGTAGCCCCTGATAACCCTCCTCCGCGCGGCGTCTCTCGCGTGTTCTTCCCGTCTTGTGAGCGGGTATGGCACGTCCGCCCTTAAGCGCTCGTGCCCGACCTGCACTAGCGTTCGGAGATGCCCCAGCAGTTCGTCTCGTGCACGTGTCTGCTTCGTGGACGCTCCTCTTACCGACTGTGGTTGGAACTTTGTAGCCAGCCGGGAGTCAGTGACTACTCGTCCTCCTCGTCCCGTGTACATCCCCGTAGGCAATACTAGATCTTTGCCGTGCAACTTCACTAAGTATTGTTCGGCACACTGCGATAGCTGTTTTAGACTGTGTGTCCCCCATCGCGTTTCCTTTGCTCTCTTGGCCAGTGCCTCGAGGTCGTCTCTCTCGTTCTGCTTCAACTTAGGTCTTTCTCGCGGGAAAGCGGCCGGGAGTATGGCGCGGCTGCTCTGTTCCCGGAATGCCTGCTGGCGGAGATTTACGTACAGCGGCGAGTGCGTGTGGAACTTGCTGCTCTCTCTCGCAACTGTCATTACCGTGTCAACGGCCGGTGCTGCACATGAGTTTGCGAGGCATAAGTCAATCCGACTTCCTTCTAACGCGTTCGGTGCCCAGCATGTGTTCGGCGGTATTTCACCACGTCCTCCAGCGTACGCAGCTGCCACGTCCACCCACCTCCCGGAACGACATGCTGCCGCTAGCACCGGACTCGACTCTGTTGTGCAATTGAGGTCACCGAGCACCAATACCGGCACCTGTCCCAGCCCCGCTGCAACGCCTAACACCTCCGATAGGAGCTGTTCCCTTTCTTGCTGCACCTGCGTGCTGCTACCAGACTGCCCATACACGGAGAAAATGTGCATGGCTGTCTTCCCACAATCCAGGGCCACGGCTACTTGCACAACGCGTGTCGATGCGACAATTTTCTTCTCACATTCTTCCACTGGGGTCACTCGCTGCGCTGTGAGGTGCTGCCTTGTCAGGACCGCCACTCCTCCAGGCTTTCTTTGCGTCTTTCCATCCCTTCCTACCACCATTTCTACATCGTTTCCCCAGTACACGTCCCACCCGTATGCTGCCAGTAGCGAACACATGTAAGCTTTTTCATGTTTCGTTACCCGCGTTTCTTGAACTACGATGATGTCCGCTACGAGCCGGGCTACTTCCAGTAGCTTTTCGGTGTCTAGGGACGTGACGTTGATCGTGACAATGACCAATGCACCGCTGTCCGCCGTGGCTACCATACTTACTGTTCGCCGCATGGGTGTCGCTGGGGGGTCGGCAGGTAGAGCAGGTTGTGTTCGTGCTGCTAGAGATTCTTGGCTCGGAATCGGGACTACCCCATCTGTTGATCGCTGGAGCTTCTCCCGCATCCGGCTCGTGACTAGCAGGATATCGTAGTGTTCCCTCCTGTACGTTACGGTTAGGACTTTGGAGGGAGCTGCTCCTCTGCCGTACCTTGCGATCGACTTTCTGCTTCCTGCGGCGTCCAAGACCCATATTGCGGCATCGAGGATTTCTGCCGCTGCCTGCAGGCACCAATGATCCCCGTACGTTGTCCGTTCTTCCATGTGGTCCAGGTATTCGTCATACGTTTGACGGTCTCTCTCATCCTCGGGACAAAACATCCCACGGTACTCGTCGTTGTTCCGCAGCCATCCCACCACTTGCTGTCTCAGCGTGGCTGCCGACCGATCTTTCATGCACCGAGCTAGCGACGCGAACATACACGCGCCATCCTGTGCAACCGGTAGGACCACTGCCCCCAGCCGGCTCGCTGCGTCTCGAAGCCACGTGTTGGCTTCTTCGATTTCTTGGAGGGGGTCCTGTCCGGGCCCTCCTCCCCTCATCCATGCTCTACTGCACTTTCTACCACGGGTCTCTGCTGGGTGCCTATACCTGGCAGCTTGCCATGTTTTTACAAAAACATAAACACGCGTCCCTCCGGTAGCGTAGGTGTTGGAGCTGTTGTCGCCGCTGATGTTGATTGATGAAACTGATGAAATTGAAGACGACGTTGATGATGGAGGTGGTGATGGTGATGGTGATCGTGATGATGATGAGGGCGATGATGATACTACGGGGGCGGTCCCGGAAGCTAGCTTTGCAAAAGTTACCGGCAGTCATATCTTTTGGCGCATTTGCTCCGGTAGTCGCCCCCCCTGCGTGACGCCGTTCGAGTACGCCACCGTCCATGTGCCGTCTGCCGCCTGCCCCTTGAGGGCGGCTTCGTACCACCTGTCGTCTGTGTGCTGCGCCTCCACCATGTCCCCTACTTCCCACCGGCCGCCCCTACATGAGGATGGGGTCGATGGCGGTGCGCCCTCACTGTCGCTCCCGTCAGTTGCCCAATCCACGACGCTCGGGCTCTCGCTGCTGTCCTCAGAGTCCTGCGCCAGGCGCAGCTTTGCCTTGGCTGGCGTTCCCTCTGCTGATCGGGATGCCTCCCGCTTCGTTGCGACCTTAGGCCGCGGCTGGTTCGTGTCACGCTGCTGTCGTTTCTGCAGCTCCCGGACGTGTTGCTGCTCGTGCTTATCCCACTGTTCCTGCTGCTCCTGTTGCACCCGTCCTCGCTCCTGCTCCTCTGCCGTGACCAGCTGCTCCTGTCGTCCCTGCAGATCCTGCTCCCGGACGCGTTGCTGCTCCTGTTCGCTTCGGCTTTCCCGCTGCAGGTGCACCAATTGTTGTAGCATCTCATGTTGCAACTGCTGCTGGCGTTCCTGACGCTGCTCCTGCTCGGCCATCCACCGTTGCTGGCGCGTCGTTTGCTCCTGTTGTTGCTTCTGTTGCTGCTCGTGTTGCTGGCCGATTAGCTTTTGAAGATCAGTAAGGAACGCAGTTTGTGTTGTTCCCAGTGTTTCTGCGTGGTGTACGATCGCCTCTTCCAGTCGGCGGTCCACTCTTTCGGTCAGGCGTCGCTCCATCTCGGCAAGTTCCTTCTTCAAGTGAGCTAGCTGTGTCGCCCGTGGTGGCGACGCAGCTGCCTGTCCGGGTACTGGAACCGTTGCCGTCGCTGGTGCCGGTGCTGACGTTGCTTCTGGTGCTGCCCGTGCCGCTGCGACCGACGCCGGCGCCGAAGCTGACGCGGGCGTCTGGTTCCCGTCTACCCACGTTGTATTCGCCCTGATGGGTGCGGCCGTTGTTCTCTCTCCTTTCTGTTCCCGCCACTCGCGCTCCAACTGCAGCCCTCTCTCCCACCTGCGTACCCCTTCCTCTCGCCCGCAGAAGTCCAAGAACTCTTTCTTGGTGTACTTCTCCCGCTTGTTCCTCGCGGTGGGGTCTGGGACTCGGCTGATGGGTGGTGGTGACGGTCTGATGGTGCACGTCCCACCCTCGCGCAGCTTGAACTCCGTGGCCGGCGGAGCTCCGGCTGCTCGCACCACTAATACACGCCCATTCCGGGGCAGTGCTACGACCTCGGCATCCCAAGGGAGCTGCTGCAGGAGGGACGTTGCTGCCTCCCTCCTGGTTCCTTCCGGCAGCGCTTTGATGTCGTACAGCGACATCGTTCTCCTCACGAGTGTGATTGTGGGGAGGGTTGGGTCCGGCTGTTGGCTGGTGCTCGCACCATTGACCGGGGGAGCCGCGTGGAGGCCGCCGGACCCTGCCATTATATTGTTGTCTTCGGTATATTTTTGGCTTTCGTGTTCCCTCTCAATTCCCCCTGTGTGTGTGTGTGTGTGTGTGTG
>JAPJBO010000410.1:0-195746 GCA_030068145.1 Diplonema papillatum | reverse complement strand
AGAGAGAGAGAGAGAGAGAGAGAGAGACGAGTTAGAGTGCAGGGACCATCTCTCCGGGGAGTTTCCGGTCTCCTCACTTCTCTTCGCACTGCTACGGCGGGCGCAAGTCGCTCCGGAGGCGCGCTGCAGGTTGCGGCTCTGCTACAGTGAGTGGCGGCACCGGAGTTGGTGCTGCAGCGGGCGCTCTGGCCGGCGGGCGAGCTCGTCTCGCGGGGGATCGCCGCCTTGTAACGCTGCGGGCCCTCTTCTTCCTCGCGACTGCGCGGCCTACGGCGGCGGCTAACACCTTGATGAATAGATACACCTACTCGAAAACAGGAATGGTGTGCGAGTAAGATTTGTTTTTCCGAGAGACATACGTGTACCCCGCCTTTCAAAAAAGCGGGAAGGGGTGCAGAGTATATAATATGGACTCACAATCACAAGTAGCCTTCGTTATTTTAAAGTTAAGGTTTTAGTAAGAGAAGGACTCACCATCCCTGGTCAAGGCTGCTGTACTCCAGGTATACACGTCGATATACGGGTTAAATAGCGGTGAAGCAACTTGAAGGCTTCTCTTTCGCCCGACCGTTTGCAGTCTGCCGCGCCGCGTACGGCCGTCGACGTGTTCCAAATGTCGGTACAGCAAAGGAACTGCCGCGAGGAAGTTTAAAGTCCCGGGGACCATTGTCGGAAAGGTTCCTTTAAGGTATCGTATGCTACGTGCGTATCGTATCTGCGGCAGTGGCAGTACGCGTGTGCTTGTGGGTATGTGTTTGTGTGTCTTTGGTGCCTATTTCCGACAATTCAACTTCTGTTAGTGTAGTTTTTGTTCGAGCGTTTGACAGGTTTCTTCACAGGATCACCACTCTGGTTTTTTTAGCGTTTATTGTGGTTCGAGACTGGAGGTCCTAAGAACATGCAATGTGAATAGCCTCTATTCGAGCCAACCCCACTTTCTCTACACAAAAGTGTATTGTTTTTTGGAGCTGGGGGATGTGCAACGCTAGCTTTTTTGTCCCCTGCCAAAATGCAAAGGGGTGGCAGAGTGAGCGGGCGTCGGCCTTCAGGCCGGTAGACCCGGGTTCGAACCCCGCCCATCACACTTTTTCGGTCGAAGATTGTTTTCGAGGTTTGTTGCGGTTCGGGGTCCAATGTGCCCGAAAATTGCGTTGTTTGCGGAGTTTCCCAGTATCTCGCGGTATTTGGGTCACCACGGGAAACGGAGTCGGGGGGGGTCTCCCCGGGTATTGGCGCCGAACTTGCCAACACAGGCTAAACTTGCTACCACACGCCGAACTCAGCATCACCAAAATCCGAACTTTGCTTCGCCCGAACTTTGCTTTGCTTCACCAGTACTTAGCTTCGCCCGAACTTTGCTTCGCCCGAACTCAGCTGCGCCCGAACTTTGGTTCACCAGAAATTTGCATCGCCCGAACATGGCTGCGCCCGAACTTTTACTGTTTCCCGAACTTTAACAGCTGCCTCCAGTCTCGCCCCGCGCCGGCCTTTAGCCGAGCGCACGTACTTCTTTTTCGACGGATTGGGCCCAACGTGCATCACGTATCACGCATCGTGGATCATTCATCATGGAGTATGTACCATGTGTCAGGAGTCATGCGCGACCATGTTTCATGCATGCTTGGCAGTCTTTCGCGGACTGCTGCGTCCATTTTGTTCGTCTGGCCGCCCCCTCACCGGTTCACTGCACCTCTTTGCGACAGGGCTTGGTAAAAGGACAGCGTGTGTTTTCAGCAACCTGGGCCAGGCCTACGCGACATCGGGACGCTGTATTGCAGCCTCCCGCGTGTCAAACTGTCCTGGCGCCGCTGTCACCAGACAGGCGTAAAGACCGGCACGACCTTTGTTTCTGGCATGCAGGATGGGAGTGC
Organism: Diplonema papillatum; assembly: GCA_030068145.1. NCBI lineage: Eukaryota > Euglenozoa > Diplonemea > Diplonemida > Diplonemidae > Diplonema > Diplonema papillatum. The sequence goes on along the minus strand of JAPJBO010000410.1, from coordinate 193,875 downwards.
AGAATGGTCTGGCTGCTCCTTTTTCCTTTCACTTTCATCGAACTGAGAGGAACGGCGATAACTGGCGAGGAGAAGAAGACAAGAAAATACTCGACGTAGCTGCTTCGACTCCGAATCGAAGGGGGGAAATATAGAGGTAAGGGGCAAATACAATACAAACACAAACTGATTTGTTCTTCACTTACACCCACTCCACCGCGGCCTCCCTGCTCCACTTCATCCCATTTTGTTCTTCGCTTACACCACCGTGCGTTGTTTTCTCACTCAGGACTTTTGACCTGTTGTGTTTGTGTGATTTGTCGTGTAGGGGTAGACCCGCATGACCACACGTCCGTTCTACACGTGGTTCGGTAGTTACAGCACTTGGGATCCCTTCTGTTCTTTGTCGGGCAGCATCGTCGAGCATTTCCTTTCAAGCTGGCGCTTATGTAAAAAAAAAGAAGACGAAAGACCAGACTGAGCAACCCGCGCGCCCTAGCGTTCGTTTGTGTCAACGGGGAGTGGAGGATGACTGATGACTGACGTACGAAATGTGGCTGAAATAGGCTACACGCACCTGACCCGCGAGCAGTCAGTACGGGTCCAACAGTGGCTGGAGTAAAAAATCAGCAAGCTGGGTGAATGATGCAGCCGGTCTCAGTGTCAGACCGTGCAACCGCTTCTGGGTCAACCTTTCTGGGAAGTGGGTGCATTGTGTACAATTATTTTTTTTTTTTTTTTTTTTGAAACTCAGCACGACTGACTGACCCTTCAGCCCTGCATGCAACGCTGTTCAGGATCCGATATTACGCTGCAGCACCCCTGCGTCACACTGCCTGCGCTGTCTATCCTGGTCACGAAAACGGGTAGTCAACTGTCGTCAATGCAGAGCACCGGCACAGAATATTTGCTTTCTAGCCGCAGACTATCACAGCCCAGCACTACTGGACAGATAGTATTATGGACCAATCATTTATAGTGCTACACTACAGTCTATCGGGTCTGTCGCTATCCCTCGGAGTCGCATAGAATCGTTTGGCGTTGTCATGCAGTGATTCGCGGTGACATCACAGTCAAACAGGTGGGACCGGCCCTTTTTCCCCCCGTCAATCAGCAGCCCCCTCGGTCGGCACAAACGGGACGTTCGCGCACGCGGCAGCGCCGAACGGTCGGAAGAACTACGGGCGGTTCACGCTCCGACTGCAGAAGCAACTGCGCTTCTGCCTTGCCGGATGCGTGATGGAAGGAAAGGAATGGAAGAGGCGCGCGTTTCTTTCTTCGTAGAGCGCGGGACAAGGGAAACAGGTTCCGGAACCTTGGAATCGGAAAATGCTTCTAGACACACTGCGTGTGCCTTTCTCACAGGGACGTTGGACTGGCCTGCGTGAGAGCAACACGTTCGACCAGGCTAAAAAAAACGGGGTTCTTTGGACAAGCACAAAGAATGCGCGACGTGAAGCAAGGATTGTGAAAGAATCCCGAAGATCGCAGTTGGCAGTTAGTTAGTTACTTTGGAATGAAGGTTCGCTTGGAACTCCGGTATTTTAAACGGATGACCGGCCAATGTTGTCCCTGGGTCTTGAGCCTGAACGTATTTAGGTGATGCACAGATGACGTGCTGGAAGCCGTTGATGTTTCATGTTTGGTATAAAAATTGGTTTATAAAAAAAAGTCACAACGTGAGAAGCTGCAGAACTTCTTGATGATGCGCAGCTTCTTTCACGCCAACAAAAAAGGTATCAGGTGATGCCTGCATCACCTGAACCTCCACGGCAAAAAAGACAGGCGCTTCGTTTTGTTTGTGCCTGCCGGTTGGTCGTTTTCATTTTCAAGGAAGTCTCAAGGAATTCTGATCAACCACCAAAACACGCCCCCTAAGTCTTTCTTTTTTTAGCCTGCGTAATACCTTGAAGGGCAACCCGCAAGATTGTTTGTACTAAAATAATTAGGGCGGGCAGCGGCTTCACCAGCTTCATGACGCAGGACAACGTTGCCTTCGGCAAGTCCCCGGTTAACCGTAGAGGCTGGAGCGGGAAGAGGGGATGAACGGGAAGGGGAGGATCTTACTTCGCTGTTTAGGCAGAACACTGCCTCTCATGCAGAGGGAAAAAAAGATGCTGTTCGCGCCGTGTGATTTATCTCTCCCTTCGTGGAGCTGGACCTCACATGTAGGCTGGGTTTGGGGGTGATTTCCGACGCCGGCGTGAAAATTCAGGGCATTCCGATGCTAAACTCCAGTTCAGTATGTCGATCGGGGTTGCGCACACTCATCGAATAGACTGCATCCGGAAGACTCTCCCTGTAAGCTTTACGGAACACCTTCAGTCTCCGCCACCCCACTTCCACTCAATCCACCTTTAAAAAAAAAATAGTATGGCGCTTCCGTTTGTTTGTGCGCACTAGCGGCTTTTCACCTGATTTGGTGAGTTGCTTTTAGTACGCTGCCAACTACTAATTTTTAGTACCAACAATGCATTGTTAACACAAAAAACGCAGTGTGTGTAATGTTTCGTTGCTTGGTGTCGTCCTTTGATGGAGGATGCCTTTCGTCTCGCTTCTAAAATCACGGCTTCTCCTGGGCCCGCGCTGCCATTCGCTGTACGCAGCGCTGAGCGGTGCGAGGTGGAGGTGTCGGGTGATGGCGACGTGGGGTTCATCCGACACGCTTGCATTCGGGTTTCGTTTCTTGGATTGGTTGGGAGTCCGTCCCTGTCGTGGCCATTTTTGCGCAAGTTGTAAGATGGCAGTACCCTTCGAAATGCTATTTTATTTCTGGTTCGTAATAGGTCTATGCCAGGTTTATGCGTGCTGGCGATGAACGCCCAACGGTTGGGCGGACAGTTCTCTTAGTTGTGTCCCATCGTTGTTAGTTTATTGCGATCGAGGTCTTCGCGCTAAACCTGGCGTTTTCCATCACTGCGGCGCATTCGGCCCTAGGGTCAGTGGTGTTCCCGGTACGCGGCGGAGTCCAGCCTCAGAAGCTGGAACTAAAGAGGGTGGGCGCGAGCCACACTCGAAAAGCGGGTGTGCTACAACGTGCAAGTGCACCCCCGCTGTTTGACTCCAGCTTCAACTCCAGCTTCTGGGGCTGGACTCCACCGTGAAGGGCGTGATATCGCGCCACTGCAGGTAGCAGCGCCCCCCCGCGGCCGCGATTTTCAGTGGGGTATGACTCTTTGCATGCCCTCTACGGTGGTAACCGAAGGAACCTCAGCTTTTTTCACAGTGCACGGAGTAGCCGTTCGGCACGAAGATGCGCCGGAAGTCGTGCGCGTCGCCGGCGGGCACGTCCGCGCGAGCCGCCTTCGACAACATGACGCCCGGCACGTCCCTCTGGAACGCGCTGGCGATCGGCATGGAATGGCCGTTAGGCACGAAGATGCGCCGGAAGTCGTAAATCCATGAAATGTTGACAACCGTCAGAATGGGCCGTGTTCGGTTGGACTCTGACCCACCAGCTGGGAACGAGCAAATTTCACCCCGCCTAAAGGATCAGTACCGGGTACGGCCGGCGGCGGGTACGACGACGGTGTGGTTGCTACTCGTAGAGTCGCGCTCGCGCAGCCAGTCGACGAGAGACCCCCGAGGGATGCGTGAGTCCGGCCATCACTCCCTTTGACAGGCGCTAAGAATCTTTCGAACGGTAGCGACAGCCACGAAAGCAAAGTGGGCAAATAATGTGACAGGACATGCGGCAAAGCGGGATAACATGCCAACAATATCTGCTCCGCGGAGAGCCGAAGTTCTTCGGAGCTGCCAGCGACTGGCACCGCAGGTGCGAAAGGTTTTTAGGCTACGAGAGCCGCAGGCACCGAAGCTTGATTGGTGCTACTAGCTGCTGACAGCGTACGTGCGGAAGTTGTTGAGGCTACTGAAGCCGCAGCCAACGGCGCTGGAGTCTTTGACGTCACGGGCTACTGGCACCGCAGGTGCGGGAGTTTTTTGAAATACTGGAGCCACGGTTGCCGAAGGTTTTGGAGCTACGAGCAACTGGCCGCCGGTACGAAATTTTTTGAGGCTACTGTAGCCGTAGGCGCCGAAGCAAGAAAGGCTATTTTGATAAGTCTGTCTCAGGGGATTACACACCCTCGAGTGTGTCATCTCCTACCTAATACACTGAAACTCCAATCCTGAATGCATTATTCGCTGCATTTCTGCTTTTTTGATTGCTCTTCGTATAGTTTTAGGACTTTGTTTTCGTGTTTTAAGGCGCCGGCGGCTTTCAGTCACCGGTTGCCAATAGGGGGGCGGGTAGAGAGTGGTTTCGTTCGACATTCGTTCTTGCTCCCCCACCCCATTTCCGTTTGCCGGATGGGACGGCCTCCGCTTGGTGCACACACTTGAGAAGTATAATGAAGAGAGTGTCCTCTTTTCATCATCGTTTCTCTTTTTTTTTTGCTGGCAGAGGGTTCGTCCCGGGGTGGGTGCGGTGTACAGACTTGATCGAAAACGAGTGTTCGCCCGACCAGAAGCAGAAGGGGAAGTTTTCAAGACGGGGGTTTATTTTTTTGTGTTTCCGACAGTTTTTCGCAACACGATTCTTTGCGCCGCAACAAAACAAATGCGGAGTTTTGTTGAAAAAAGAGGAGTGAGCGCAGTACTCAGAAATGGGAAATCGAAGTTCAGTGTGTTTCGGCAGGATCTGCCTCTGGGGGGGAATCTTAGTGAGCGGGGGGGGTGCGGTCGCAAGCGTAGACCAGCACTTCTTTCTATTGGCAGGGCGTGGCGGTGCTCCTTGCGGTGTCGTCGCGTGGTTTGAAGAAGCTCTCTTGGGTTCGGTGCTGCAATGCATCTTTGGTGCTCGAAAATAGGTAGGTTGCGGCGTTTCTAAACGCTCGCGTTGCTCCCGTGCCAGGGATCCCGGTGAGAGCACGGACGATGTTAACTGACACGGGAAAACAACCCTCACGCATGGTGCCAATTCATTGTTCAGCCTTGAAACTCTGGGCCTCTGCATTCGTCCGTGGACACACTTCACGGACTTTACGTAGCTGAAGCAATGTGGGTTGTTTTTTCGGATGGTAAGTAGCAAAGGCGCACGAAAGGCTCGCGTGGACTGATAGAGATGGGATGCGTGTTCCGTTTCCTGTGGGTTTGTACGTAAGGAAAACGTTTCCACACGAAAAGGCTGAACCGACACCGACCAGAGCCCATGTGCGCGAAGAATCTCTGTACCGAATCGTCTTTCACCATGAATGATCAGTTGATGTTGGTTCGTTTGTCCCTGCCACCGGAAATAATTCTCGAGCGTATTGCGGTACAGTGGTGGAAATCACCGCTGTCGAGAAGGTTCCAACGAAGGGCTGGCGCGTTGAGACTGCGGGCTGCCGTAACACACACACTACGACAGGGGGGCGTCTCTTCAAAAAAATCAGAGCAAGGGCAACTGCAAGCCCAACCATTCTCACCCTCTCGCACGAAGAGTCTCGCAGTGGGAACGAAGGAGAGAGTAGGGCTCTCAGGAGGACCTCAGACCCTGGGTCCACCGGATCCGGGCTCTGGGACCGGTAACGGGTCCTCATCTGGGGAGGGCCATGGTCTATAGATACACAAACCCGGGGTCTCGCCAAGGGGAATTTGCTGTATTTCCGTGTTCGTTGTTGGCAGCTTCGAACAGTGAGTATCACGTCCTGACCGTTTTCAGAACGTGCAGCGTTATACTCCCCACCACCACCACCACCAGGAGCTTTACTCTGCGGCCGTACTACGCACGCGTTGTACACCTATAGGGTATACAGGGTACTCTGCAGACACAGCACGTAGTAGCGCGGTGCAGCACAGGACCCAGATCTGGACCATTGGATGAATGAACCCCCCGCATCCCCTTCGCAGGCGCGAGCGGGTTCATTTTCGGTAGCTGCCGTCTGCCTTGCCCCCCCGCACCGAGGGCCCCGCGTGGCTCGGAGCACCGGCGTCTACCTGCCCCGGCTCTGGCGGGCGCATTGCTGGCGCTGGGCGTGTCATGGGCCGGCGGCCTGCGCCTCGTCGGCGTCACCGCCGCGCCGTGCCGCGGCAGCTCGGGCTGCTGCCCGTTAAACAGCGGGCGCCAGCCATCACCGCAGGGTTTTGCAGTTTACTGAGGGAACTGGAGCAAGACGCATGGCTAGACGAGCACGACCACCTCGAATCGACACCAGAAGAATTCGGGGTGGGGCTGGCTTCGACGACTAGTAATATCCCGGTAAATGGTAGCACTCCTGAACAAGCCCGAACCAACAGGATCAAAGAATGTCAGTCACACCTTCCCGATTCTTTTTACGCCACCGCGGCGGGCAGCCTCACCAGCGACCCTGCCGGCGCCGCTTTTGAGGTGCCGGTCGGCGTGGCCGTCAGTCCCGACAAAATCTACGTCGACGTCCTCAGTAGGCATTGAGAGAGGGGAAAGGGAAAAGGGATAGGGCAGCCTCTGTTTCGTACCCTTTTTCGCAAAGGGTTTTTGTGTTGCTGCCAGGGTACGCCATGTACAGTGGTTGGGTACAACTGTGACACCAGGACCTGAACGTTTCCGCTGCAGGAGCGGCGCGGCCGCCCCGCCGCGGCACGGCGCGGCGGTGACGCCGACGAGGCGCAGGCCGCCGGTCCACGACACCGCCAGCGTCGCCGCAGTCCGCTGCGCGGCGTCCAGTACCAGCAACGCGCCCGCCGGAGCCCGGCAAGTAGGCCGTCGCAGCCCCCCGGGCGGCGGTCGACAGCTCGATCGATACAAGGCGCGTGGGCCCTCGGTGCCGAGGGCAAGGCAGACGGCGGCTACCGAAGATGCACCCGCCCGGGGGGTTCATTCATCCAATGCCTGTTTCGTCCACGCGACACCCTTTTTCGCAAAGGGTTTTTGTGTTGCTGCCAGGGTACGCCATGTACAGTGGTTGGGTACAACTGTGACACCAGGACCTGAACGTTTCCGCGAGAATTAAATTTGGGACGCTCATTTCTCGGATTAATTAGGTAGTATCGGGCTGCCCTATCCCTCCTTCTCCCTTTCCTCCCTCTCAATGCCTACTAAGGACGTCGACGTAGATTTTGTCGGGACTGACGGCCAGGCCGACCGGCACCTCAAAAGCGGCGCCGGCAGGGTCGCTGGTGAGGCGGCCGGCCGCGGTGGCGTACACGGGGAACCCTGCGGTGATGGCTGGCGCCCGCTGTTCAACGGGCAGCAGCCCGAGCTGCAGGAGCGGCGCGGCCGCCCCGCCGCGGCACGGCGCGGCGGTGACGCCGACGAGGCGCAGGCCGCCGACCCACGACACGGCCAGCGTCGCCGCCGTCCGCTGCGCGGCGTCCAGCGCCAGCACGCGCCCGCCGGAGCCCGGCAGGTACGCCGTCGCAGCCCCCCGGGCCGCGGTCGACAGCTCGCTCGCCACAAGGCGCGCGGGGCCCTCGGTTCCGGGGGCGATGCGGACGGCTGCGACCGACGACGCGCCGGTCGCCCCGGCGACGGTTCCGACGACCAAAAACGAGTGCTCCCCGGGGACAACCGACAGCGGCTCGAACGCGGGCTGCGGGCGCGCCACGACGGCGTCCACCGCGAGGTCGGTGAGGTACCTGCCGTTGCTGAGCAGCGTCGCCGTGAAGACGGCGCCGCCCCTGCACGCGACGGCCACTCGGCCGCTCGCGGCCGGCAGGTCGAAGCCCTCCGGCAGCCGCCCCGCGTCCCCGCACCGCAGCGAGCGCGCCCGCCGCTCCGCTACCGCCGCGGCGCCGAAGCTGCCCACCAGCGCGCCGTGCTGGCCGAGGAGGACGAAGGAGGAACCGTCTGCGGTGTCGCCGGCCGGTTCCGGCAGGACTAAAATGTCGAGGGCCCGGCCGAAGTAGTGCGACGAGACGCTTCGGGCTGTTATCGACAGGGTGCCGAGGGGTTGGCGCTCGAAGACGAAGTACCGCGACGCGTCTGCGGGCGACGACGCAACCGCGAGGTACCGGAAAGACCCGGGCGACGCAGACGCGAGGAGGACCGTGCGCCCCTGCTGCTGCTGCTGCTGCTGCTCCGGGAACACCGCCACGGCGCCCGCCACTGCCACCGGGCCGCCGTTCGCGGCCGGCACGTCGACGCCCGCGCAGCTGACCGCGCCGCCGGTCGTTTCGAAGCAGACGGCGAAGTGCCAGGCGCCCTCCGGTGCTGACACAGGCTGCCCGCTGACGGAGAGGATCGCGGCGTGCTGCAAGGCGAAGTCGTACCTGTGGATGGGGATATCGTAATTCAATGCTTAGACAGATCGCCGCCTCTCATGCATGATTGCTGCTAGCCAGTCTTCTTCGAAGAAGGTGCTGGTGTAGAACACTTCCGGAGGTAGGTCTGACAAAGAGTAACAACAGCAGATCAATAGCAACTCATGATCAATAACAACGATGCAACACTTAAAGGAATTTTTTTTCTTCGCGTGCACAGGGTGTAAAACTCTCGAAGGGGGTACGTTGGCTGGGGTAGCACGAGTTCGCTTATGAAGGCAGGAGTAGGCGGAAAATGAACATTTGCGTTCTTCGCTTTGCTCGCGAAACGCGGGGAGGTCGGTCCTGCCTTGACTTGGATTTTGGAGAGCAATTTTGTTCGACGCCCGCGAAACTGACCCGGGGGAAGCCTGCGGAACGCCATTAAAACAAACCACACCTGCGCTCCACCTGGCGGCTGTCGTCGGCGTACGTGAGCAGGATGACCGCGGTTCGATTCAAAGCGGCCCGGGACAAGAACAGAGCCGTCGGCAACGCCTGCCTCTGGTGCCGCGGCAGCGACGCCAGCTTCGCGACATGGGCTACAGCCGGCGGGTCCGAAGCCCCCGCGCCGGCGAGAGACGTCGTGGCGATGGTTGCCGCCCGCGCGCCGTAGCCGAGGGTGTAGCCGGTCGATGGGTCGTAGGAGATGGCGGAGTTGGGAGGCAGGTCGGCCGGGCAGGTGAACGTCGTCGTGACGCGGGCCCCTTCGTTGCGGAGGGCGTTGCTCACGGCGACGAGCTCGGACAGCTCTTTCACGACGAGCGCCCCGACGATCAACGCGAGCGCCACGGCCAACACCCGGAACACGAAGTCTCTGCGGGCGTTCGGGTTCAGCAGGCTCTGCACGTGCTTCTCCATGACCCGCATCTCGCTCGCCCCGCTGACACTCGAACCTTCCTCCCACTCGTCGTCGCTGGCGTTGTCCCGGGCTGACCCCGCAGCCGGCGGTTTGTCGGCCGGCGCTTCGGACTGCCCGACAACACCGGAAGGCTCCCTCTGCGCAGAGCCGCCACCCGAGCTCGAAACGCACCGCGGTTCCACTCCCGCGCTGCCGGCCGACGTGTCGACCCGCAGCGGGCTGCCGGTGCCGAAGGCCGGCTCGCTCTCGGCGCTGGAGCGGTGCCCGAAGCTGCCGAGCGTCCGGCACCGCCTCCTCGACTGCCCGGCCTCGGCGGAGCTATCCGTGTCGCGCCGCGTTGGGGAGCTGGCGGCCTCATCGGACACCGCCCGGCTGGTCTCCGAGCTCGCGACGTCGCTCGCATACGGCGCGGTTCTCGGCCTCGTACTCGGGTCCTCGTCGGGGCAGGTGGAGGAGGCCATCGGGGCTGGGCGGAACAGCTTGTTCACTGCCGGACGGGGGGGCGGGCGGGAGCAGTTCTTCGCCGGCGGCCGACGCTCCGCGGGAGGCGGCGGGGTTGGGCGGATTGTGCCGGGGCGACGGCTTCGTTCGGCCACGGCTTTCGTTCGTGTTCTTCTTCCGGCGGGAGTCTTCTTCGCGCTCGTTCCGGTCGTTGTTGTTTTTTTTTTTTTTTTTCGCGCTTTGTTTTCCGAAGTCGGTTGTGGGAGGGGGGAGTGAAGAGAAAGTCGGCAAAAACCTGGTGGTGGTAGGTTCGGTTCAGTTCTGCGGTCCCCCCAGAGCCAGATCAGTCAGCACAGGAGTGTTCTGACACATAATGTTGAGGTAGACATCGAAGCACAAGTGGTAGTAGTTCATGTGCATTGGCATGCGCATGAACTACTACCACTTGTGCAGTCTATCATCAACAGATTGTTGCCGCATGTCAAGTTCAAACCACTACTCCTTCTCGTACAAAATCGAAGCTCTGAGAAGATGAATACCTATTCCAACGAGAACCTGCAGTTCTCCGTTGCTGCCCCCAGAAAACGCCGCATATTTGTTTCGCACAACACGGGTTCATCTTCAGCAACGATTGATCGAATCAGGGCAAAATCACTGGGAGCCGAGAGGGAGGGGAGTGTTGGGTCAGAAACATTGAAAGCGCCAACCGCTTCTGGCACGAGTTCGTAGTGTGCCTCGCCGTGAGTCATCCAGTGGCCAATCCGAGCTCAGAACCTTCGTAGAGGAACGATAGGGGGCCCAGGGGCCCCCGCGTGGCAACGTCTTTGTCACAAATTGAAAATGGGCACATTTTCTAAGGTACGCGGTGAGGTCCAGCCTCAGAAGCTTGAGTTAGAGGGTGTGCCCGAGTCACACCCGAAAAAGCGGGTGTACCACAACCGAAACGCGTGTAAACCCGCACCCGAAAAGCGGGTGTGACACCCGCTTTTTAGCTCCAGTTTTAGCTCCAGCTTCTGAGACGTATCTTATGCCCGCAGGCCCGCTTCGACCACGGACTTGTCCAAGCGGGCACCAAATCCGGATCTGGTATTTCTGGCGACTCCCAGTTTGGGGTTCTGAGGTTTGTCCTTAAGGAATTGCCTTGTGTAGGTGATTCTGCTCCCTTTGTTTTTTTTGCATTCCGCAGCCCGTTATTTCAGCCAGAACGAGCATCCGACCAGTTATTTCGGATTTCCCGAGCATTTTGGGACCACCCGAGTGGTAGGTTTCGAGTTTTGGGTTGCTGGGGGGCCCCCTTTTCCGGCAAAACAGGGGTCCTTCAGGGTCCTGTCAGGGTCCTTTCATATTACCGAAGAGTTGAACGGCGGCAGAAGTACGATTACGACCGCGAGACATGGCCTGGGCAAGGTTTGGCAAGAGGTGCTGAGGAGTGGACGCTTATTCCATGTTCGCGCGACCACAGCACATCGGGCAAGTGCAGTTGCAGACGCCGGGGATAGTCGCCAGCAACGGAGGCCAAAGCCGCACACATGGTCCGGTGTGGGTGGTGTACGGTGCCGCCAGCGGCAATTCCTACACAAAGGGCGGGGCCAAAAACGGTCGCCAGCCGTGACCGACCATCGGTCATCTCAAAAACCGACCACTGCCCACCTGGTCTGGACCCGAATCTCGCGGAGCCGCGGAGCCGGGACAAAAAGCGGCCGGGCTCTGTCGTGCACAGGCGGCTCGCTGTGTCGGTCACTTATGCCCCGTCAATTCTGAATGAAATGACAAGCGTGTCGTGCTAGCCGTGTCATTTAAACCCGCGCAACTGCCGAAACGGTAGGCCCTACCCCACGAAGGAACCAAGCACCCCTGGTCTACCCAGAAGGGCGGAGATTCATGAGCAAAAGACCACCACAGATTTACCGGCCATCGGGAACTCGCTGTCTTCCTGGCCTGCATGGATCGTGGCCCGCCAATACAGTCGCCCAAGCGCAACGCTCAGCCTCGGTGAACCGTGCTGTGGGGCGGAGGAATCTCGATGTACAGTTTGCACGGTGGAGTCCTGCTCAGAAACTGTGTGTGTGCTGCGAAAACGACTGCACCGCCTCCGAATACACTACATCCGTCAAGTGCAAGCAGCTAAAATACTCGAGGGACTGCCTTGTGCTCATTTCGAAGGAGGCTAGAGGGGGGAGAAAACAATACAACTACAAAGTGGGTCTTTTTTGTTGAACGCTTACGCCAGCCACTAAACCCAGATTTACCTGTGTTTCGTGTGGGCTACAGCACATTTACCTCCTTTGATCTATCGCAACTGGCAGTCTCCCCAAGCATTTCCCACAAAGCAGGTGCGTATTAAGAAGTGGACGCCGACTTTTCCCCGTCCGCTTTTCCCGGTCAGTCGTCCATGCTCCGAGGGAGCCCCTCCACCCGATGCTCCCCGAAACGCCGCAAATCGCCCTGCAACGTCGTAGTCGTCGGAGCGCCTTATCATGGTGCGCAAAAGAAAGGCGTGAAGGATGTGTTTAAAGTGATGGCCCGGGGCAAGGTGTTCTGGTTTTCATTTTTTTTCATTTTTTTGAAGTGAACGGAGAACGAAAGGGCGCTATGGAGTGATGAGAGGAGCCGTAAAATATTATATCGTGTGTTGGGGAGGCTTGTACCGGCACTGCTCATGGAGAAAATCTGGGGGAGTGAACGCCAGCCGATGGCGGTGTGAGCATCTTCTTACTGAAGACGCGCACTGGTGGATCAATTGCAATATCCCTATCCAACCTACTCTGGAGGAAGGAACACTGACAGCGTGGGGGAAAGAATATCTGGTCTGCCTGACTCTAGTCGGAATGCATGCAGGAGCACGAGAGACAAAACAACGCTACGCATGTTGCCGCTCTGCTTAACCAAATGATGGAGGGGGGTGGGAGACAACAGATTGTATTCAATAGAGCGAGTCAATTACATTTAGCCCGGCACCGCGTCCTCCTCGCCTCGATAAGTCTTAAATGGCAGTTGTTTTGACTCCACGCGATCGTTCTCGATAGAAGGATGCTAGATATAATGAGTATGAAGAACATACTCGGGGCGGGAATACAAATGATGTGCCAATGAATCAAGACCGGCGGATCTGCGTTGCGTACCCAGCTGGGCCGTCTAACGTGGTAGCCAAGGGGTAGCACCTAGTGACGACCATTCTAAGTGTCGCCACATGATATCGTATGGGTTCACTTTCGTGGACTGGGGGAACTACACGGCGGAGTGGCGTGCAGACTCGAGAAGCTGGAGTTAAAGAGAGTGTCTGAGACCGTGAAAGCTGCAGCGCAAGGTAAGCAAAAGACGGCGTTCACAATGGACCCCGTATCCTCCAACGACGCATCTCTGACTACAGTATCTCCCAATCGCCCTCCCCTCGACAACAACTACGCGATCACTGCGTCCGTAGTGCATGCGGCGCCTTATGTCGGGTGGGCTTCCGACACACCCGGACCAGAAACGCGTGTAAATGTACACACCCGAAAAGCGGGTGTGGCACCCGCCTTTGAACTCCAACTCCAGCGCCAGCTTCTGAGGTTGGACTCCACCGCGTAAAATCGTCGCGGTCGTTCGATACCCCCGGGCAAGCAGACCGTGACTCGCGCTGGCTTTTCTTCGAGACATCCGCTCTACCATCACCGCACATGGCTTTTTAGAAGGATGTGCGCCCCCACCACCCTTGCAGTACCCCTGGAGGAGGGAATTTGTGTGCAGAGGAGGTGCGGAAGTGCGCGTCCGAACAACACAGGTGTAGTGGGTTGTTTCTCCTCCAGCTGACCGTTGGTAAATTGGCCGCCCTCCCTTTCTCCCGAAGTGACTTCACCCGGCTGCTTCTCTAACCTTACGGTGAGACCTTTTCTTCCGCAGGGGGTGCGATCAGGAGTAAATGGTGGAGTGCGTCTTCCGCGCGAGTCTAATGACCTCGGCGATGGCTTCTTCGAGGATGGCCTTGGTCACGACGCGCTTGTGGACGGGCTGCATCGCGGCTTTGCAGGCGGCGAAGTAGGCGGCGTTGCGGATGGCGCCGGGGGTCAGCACGGTTTTGGCGGCGTGCGCAAAGTCGACCGACGGGTCCATCGGCGTGTCTTTCGGAAACACGCGCTGCCAGTGCAGCAGGCGCAGTTGTTCGCCTTGGACGGGGAAGCGGATGGCGAGCTGGCAGCGGAGTCCGACTTCCTTCGGGTCGACCGCACTTTCGGTCTCGGTCCGCGCTATGACCAGCACAGGCTTCGTGAAAAGCTTCGCGTGGTAGTTCAACAACGTCAGCGCTTCTTGATTCTCGGCCGTGTAGCTCAGCAGTTCCTGTGCCTCGTCCAGCACGAGGATCGCCCCGCACTTCGCAGCTTCTTCAAAGACCTGCGGGTGCGTTTCAAAGTTGAAGTTCGCTTCGGCTCTCGTAAAAGCGAGTTATAAGCAATAACGGGGTTTGGGGACAGCGTGCTTTTTTTTAAAGTGCATGTTCTTGTGTCTTTCCGGCGATACTCGTTCAGTCAGTTGCCTGGTGACGGCGTTCTCTCGGTTGGCATTCAAAGCTTCTGTTGTTTGTTTTGCACTCAGCACCGCACTGGTTTCATCTGCACCGTGCACGGTGGTCTTTTACTTGTTCGTTGTCGATACAATTGCATTGCTGAGTGTCTCATTTAGATGATTTAGAAAAGTAAAGGGGGGTGTCTGCTAAGTTTTTGGATGTGTGCGGCAGAACTGGCGGCAGCACCGTTGCTTGCGTGTGCAAAGTCAACCGAGGGGTCGGATTGCGTGTCCTTCATGAACAGACGCAGCCGCCATGTCGGTAACCTGTCAAGTTAATGAGCTCTGCATCGGAATAACTCGTCCTCCTCCCCCTTCTCCTCCTGACACTCCGTCCAGCTACTTCGTCCTCACGTGTGAGGCAAAAATCGAAGGCAGTATTTTGCGAGATTTTCCTGTTCTTGAACACCCATGGTTGGCCCCGGTTCGTTCTGATTTTTGGTCGGGGTTGGAAAGAATCTGGTCCCCGAAAAAGCGCGTTGACCACGGCTTTTTTTTGCCTTCGCGATTTGCACCCGTCGGGCGACCCGCAAAATGATGGTGTTAAGTATAAAAGGGAACGCGCACCTTTTCCAATGTGCTGCTTCCGGATTTGAAGATGGACACGTTGATGACGCGCACGACGTGACCGCACTCGTAGCCGATGGCTTCCGCCGCCAGCGACTTTCCGACACCGGACGGCCCGTACAAGAGGATGACGCTGTTCAGCTCGCTCACGTTGTCCTGATTGTGTTTGTTGTTTTGGAAAACCACCCGCTTTGTGGGAAATGCTTGAGGAGACTGCCAGTTGCGATAGATCAAAGGAGGTAAATGTGTTGTAGCCCACACGAAACACAGGTAGATCTGGGTTTAGTGGCGGGCGTAAGCGTTCAACAAAAAAGACCCACTTTGTAGTTGTATTGTTTTCTCCCCCCTCTAGCCTCCTTCGAAATGAGCACAAGGCAGTCCCTCAAATATTTTCTTCATTCCCCAAACACTGCGCACCCTGGAGCCCCTCATGGGTTCTTCCCCAACGGAAAGAAGCCTTGCACTCTCCTTCTTTTGCGCACGTGCCTTTGGAGACCCAAAAGTACCGCACCAAAGGCGTGGCGCTTCTGGTTTATGAACCACCGGCTAGCAGAAGAGCCCTCCCTGGTTGAAGCACTGCTGAGCCGGACCACCCCCTGCTGGTAGACTGCTGATAGACTGTGACAGCAGTAGGCAATTCGATCCAGGGAATAGAGGTGGACAGGCTCAATTGCCTTCGCAACGGCTAAGTTTGAACTGAACTTGCACGTTTCAGTACCCGGCGTCGGAAAACCCCACGTACGATATGGTGTGTGCGCCAAATATAAAACGCCAAATCCTGCTTGTGCTGCAGTGCTGCGAGTGGGTGCACACAATGTACATCCTTCAACCTGTTTTTGTCATGCAGCGGGTGTGAGGGTAGTACGCTGCCATCAGTCGTGGATTTGCTGCGATAGTGTGATTGTCAGGCCTTCGACTACCCTGAGCGACGCACTATCAGTCGTTTTTTGTCCTTGGCAAATTGCATTTGCTCGACACAACAAATAGGGAAACTGCGCGTGCGGACGGTCTCGGCCAACGAACGGCAGGAGGGCGAATACGAGACTCGGCGTGGAAGCGGGCCGGTCCATTCTGCGCGGGGAAAGGAAGGCATACCTCTCTGAATCCCCACATGCTCTGGATGTGCTTGCCGCCTTTGTACCGCTGGACGACTTCGAGAAGCTTCGTGCGGACGGACGTGTCGTAAATACAGTCCTCCAGCGCCCGCTTCGGGATCAGCAGGTTCGGTTGGCTTGAGTCCTGTGTTGCGGTGGTGAATTTTGATATGAGACGATACCAGAAAGGGAATTGCAGAATCGTGCTTGGAATGGATGTGCTCAACACCGCTCCCACTTCGTGTTTCAGTCCGTCAAGCCACGGTGTCAGCGCGGAAGCTGAGTCTGCAGACAGGACAGCGGTGTGAGTCTGATTTGTCAGGGGACTGGCACTTTCCGGTGCCAGAACCATGTTGGTACCATTTTTCGTCAACCAATTGTCTTCGGTTGACAGGTTTAGACATCTTCCGTTGCTTCTAACGTACTGGTACTCGTGCCGAGGCTGCTTCTTTTCGCTGCTTCAGCAGTGTTGCTATCGGGCAAGGTAGTTTCCGCACCTGCTGCCATCCTTAGATGTGGTGGCCGTTTCTCAGGCTTCCTCTCCGAAATCGCACCCTAGGTTTCCGCTCCAGGACGGACACCCCCCTTTTTTCGCGAGCACAATCGCAAGACTCGCAACACGCGAGAGGGTCGGGGGGCACTGCAGAGCCACGGAACACCGGTCAAGTGGTCCGAAGTCTCGAACCAAAGCATCGAAGGCGGAAAGAGAATAGTTGAGTCGCAGCTCTTGACAAAACAGATTTCGCAATTGGCAGTCTCCTCAAGTACTTCCTGCAAAGCAGGTGCTCATACCAAGAAATGCGTAGTTTTGGTGTATTTTCTTTTGCTTTTCGTTGTCGACGACATTATTTACTTGCAGCGTCTTTTCAGGCCTTTTAGGACGGTAGTTTGGGTTTCCATGCATTTTCCGGACTTTAAGGTGCCATAGAGAAAAAGGCGTCTCCGTTGAAGTATGGCTAAAGATAAAGTGGTCACCTGAGGGGGTAATCTCAGGGCCGCCCGCGTGATAAAGCCGGTAAGCAGCGGCTGCCGGCTTCTCCCGTGACACCTTTTATATGTAGTTGGGTATCATGAATAGACTATATTATAGAAAGAGTAGCGTTGGCACTCTTACAGGTTCGTTCCCTCGCAGCTCGCCGGGAACGGGCACTCTAGTGAAACTGGGTATGGTACCGTTTCAGGTTTGGGTTTTGGGAGCATTGCCAATGAATAAAGAGAGAAAATTGCGTACCTTGTTGAAGAAGGATCGCAGCTGCTCTTTGGCACCGTGGACGAGATCCTCCATTTTGAGCAGAGGGTCAATGTTCCCACTTTCGCGGGCGACTGCGTGGCTAATTGACGTCAAAAGCGCGTTTTTGATGAGCCCCCCGGAGAGCTCGTAGTCGGTGGCGAGGGAGGACCAGTCAATGTTCTCGGATATCTTCAGCGCGGGGGGGATGTGCCGCTTCCAGATCTCGCACCGCATTTGGTGGTCGGGCAGCCGGAACTCGATCGCCAGCGTGATTCGCCGGTTCATCGCTTCATCGAGCGCGTGGGCTGTGTAGGAAATTCGTTTGTTTGTGCAATTTATTCTGCGCATAGGGCCAGAACCTTTTGTACGTGTGGGTGTGTTGCCTTCCCTTGAAGTCGGCCATGTGCCGTACATACCAGATTGCTGGTGTGTTCTGAACGCCCAAGAATGTACAACTCGGACTTGTCGAGTAGATGCGCCCCGCAGGGTGTGTGTCAATCGGAAGGCAGGTTTTGCTTCGGTCTTTTTTCCTTGACCTCCTTGAGTAGAAGCGCGAACAGCACACACAGTACTGCGCAAACCGTCGTAGCTTGGCAGCTGCTGCGCCAGATTCCATATGTCCGGAGAACAACAGTTCAGGCTTGGACATGCTTGCGAGTGGATCGCCGTTGATCGTCGGAGATGAAGGTCCAATCTTCGCCCTAAGTTTCAAACCCTAGACTTGGCGCTGCTTTGCGCCAGTTATCGGGTGTCCGCAGAATGCCACTGTGGGGCCTGCACTGCCGTAAGCCCATTGCTACGAGCGAACAGAGACGAAGCCCGGGGTGCAAGGGGCATCCGTAGACTATCACTTCGGGGTTGCACTTGACAACGCATACCTTTGTTCGTGGCCAGGACCATGATGCCAGAATACTTCTCCAGTTCGGTAAGCAGCGCCGGTATCTCGGAGTTCGTCTCGCGGGCTTCGAAGAACATGTCGCACTCGTCGAAGAAGACGATCGCGTTGTTCAACTTGGCCTCCCTGAACACAAAGCGCAGCAGCTCCGAGCTTCGGCCGGAGGACTTGATCCCCCGCAGAGACACAAGCAGCACCTTTTTCTGCATATCGCGCGCGATAGCATTGGCCAACATCGTCTTGCCTGTCCCACTTGGCCCGTAGAACAGCAGCACCAAGCCGGTGCCGTAAGAGATGATCTCCTCAATGCCGACCTTCTTCTTGCACCGTTGGAATGCATCGTAGTTCGAGATGTGATTCAAAATAGTATTCTTCTGCTCGTTTGGGAGGATCACATTCTCCATTTTCACCTTCGGCGTGTACAGATGGCTGGCTTCAACCATCTCGCTGAATTCGGTTTGCAGGCCCATCAGGCTGTCAACCATCCTTCGATCGATCTCAACGGTGCAGTCCATCAGATCGCCGCCATAAGTCTTCCCGATGACGGTAATCATGCCGTCACTAAGCAGCGGGGCGTTTTTGTAGAAGACTTTTCGTCGGTGGATCCGCTCTTCCAGCGACTCGCAGAGGACGAAAAGCTGTGTGTGGGTGGAGACAGCTGAGAAAACGAACCGACCGGGTGGACTGAAAAAGGCATGCTTGTTGTGCCCCAAATACGGAGCCCAAAATACTGCTTGCGTGCAGTGAGCCAATTGGCACGCGTGCCCCGCGAATTTGCCGGGTAGCCGCCGGTGTTGACGTAAATGAAAGTGCAACGGGTATGCCCGAGCCGCATCGAAAGGCGGGTGTGCTGCACCCATAACGCATGTACACTGGGCACCCGAAAAGCGGGTGTGCTGCACCCAAAACGCGTGTACACTGGGCACCTAAAAAGCAGGTGTGCTGCACCCAAAACGCGTGTACACTGGGCACGCACCCGAAAAGCGGGTGTGCTGCAGTGTACACTGGGCACCCGAAAGGCGGGTGCTGCACCCATAACGCGTGCACTGGGCACCCGAAAAGCGGGTGTGCTGCACCCATAACGCGTGTACACTGGGCACCCGAAAAGCGGGTGTGCTGCACCCAAAACGCGTGTACACTGGGCACCCAAAAAGCAGGTGTGCTGCACCCAAAACGCGTGTACACTGGGCACGCACCCGAAAAGCGGGTGTGCTGCACCCATAACGCGTGTACACTGGGCACCCGAAAAGCGGGTGTGCTGCACCCATAACGCGTGTACACTGGGCACCCGAAAAGCGGGTGTGCTGCACCCATAACGCGTGTACACTGGGCACCCGAAAAGCGGGTGTGCTGCACCCATAACGCGTGTACACTGGGCACCCGAAAAGCGGGTGTGCTGCAGTGTACACTGGGCACCCGAAAAGCGGGTGTGCTGCACCCAAAACGCGTGTACACTGGGCACCCAAAAAGCAGGTGTGCTGCACCCAAAACGCGTGTACACTGGGCACGCACCCGAAAAGCGGGTGTGCTGCAGTGTACACTGGGCACCCGAAAGGCGGGTGCTGCACCCATAACGCGTGCACTGGGCACCCGAAAAGCGGGTGTGCTGCACCCATAACGCGTGTACACTGGGCACCCGAAAAGCGGGTGTGCTGCAGTGTACACTGGGCACCCGAAAAGCGGGTGTGCTGCACCCATAACGCGTGTACACTGGGCACCCGAAACGCGGGTGTGCTGCACCCATAACGCGTGCACACTGGGCACCCGAAAAGCGGGTGTGCTGCACCCATAACGCATGTACACTGGGCACCCGAAAGGCGGGTGTGCTGCACCCATAACGCGTGTACACTGGGCACCCGAAAAGCGGGTGTGCTGCACCCATAACACGTGCACACTGGGCACCCGAAAAGCGGGTGTGCTGCACCCATAACGCGTGTACACTGGGCACCCGAAAAGCGGGTGTGCTGCAGTGTACACTGGGCACCCGAAAGGCGGGTGCTGCACCCATAACGCGTGTACACTGGGCACCCGAAAAGCGGGTGTGCTGCACCCATAACGCATGTACACTGGGCACCCGAAAAGCGGGTGTGCTGCACCCATAACGCGTGCACACTGGGCACCCGAAAAGCGGGTGTGCTGCACCCATAACGCATGTACACTGGGCACCCGAAAGGCGGGTGTGCTGCACCCATAACGCGTGTACACTGGGCACCCGAAAAGCGGGTGTGCTGCACCCATAACACGTGCACACTGGGCACCCGAAAAGCGGGTGTGCTGCACCCATAACGCGTGTACACTGGGCACCCGAAAAGCGGGTGTGCTGCAGTGTACACTGGGCACCCGAAAGGCGGGTGCTGCACCCATAACGCGTGTACACTGGGCACCCGAAAAGCGGGTGTGCTGCACCCATAACGCATGTACACTGGGCACCCGAAAAGCGGGTGTGCTGCACCCATAACGCGTGCACACTGGGCACCCGAAAAGCGGGTGTGCTGCACCCATAACGCATGTACACTGGGCACCCGAAAAGCGGGTGTGCTGCACCCATAACGCGTGTACACTGGGCACCCGAAAAGCGGGTGTGCTGCAGTGTACACTGGGCACCCGAAAAGCGGGTGTGCTGCACCCAAAACGCGTGTACACTGGGCACCCAAAAAGCAGGTGTGCTGCACCCAAAACGCGTGTACACTGGGCACCCGAAAAGCGGGTGTGCTGCAGTGTACACTGGGCACCCGAAAGGCGGGTGCTGCACCCATAACGCGTGTACACTGGGCACCCGAAAAGCGGGTGTGCTGCACCCATAACACGTGCACACTGGGCACCCGAAAAGCGGGTGTGCTGCACCCATAACGCATGTACACTGGGCACCCGAAAGGCGGGTGTGCTGCACCCATAACGCGTGTACACTGGGCACCCGAAAAGCGGGTGTGCTGCACCCATAACACGTGCACACTGGGCACCCGAAAAGCGGGTGTGCTGCACCCATAACGCGTGTACACTGGGCACCCGAAAGGCGGGTGTGCTGCACCCATAACGCGTGTACACTGGGCACCCGAAAAGCGGGTGTGCTGCAGTGTACACTGGGCACCCGAAAGGCGGGTGCTGCACCCATAACGCGTGTACACTGGGCACCCGAAAAGCGGGTGTGCTGCACCCAAAACGCGTGTACACTGGGCACCCAAAAAGCAGGTGTGCTGCACCCAAAACGCGTGTACACTGGGCACCCGAAAAGCGGGTGTGCTGCAGTGTACACTGGGCACCCGAAAGGCGGGTGCTGCACCCATAACGCGTGTACACTGGGCACCCGAAAAGCTGGTGTGCTGCACCCATAACGCGTGCACACTGGGCACCCGAAAGGCGGGTGTGCTGCACCCATAACGCGTGTACACTGGGCACCCGAAAAGCGGGTGTGCTGCACCCATAACGCG
Source organism: Diplonema papillatum (assembly GCA_030068145.1). NCBI lineage: Eukaryota > Euglenozoa > Diplonemea > Diplonemida > Diplonemidae > Diplonema > Diplonema papillatum. The sequence continues at coordinate 172,637 of JAPJBO010000410.1, read as the reverse complement.
TGTACACTGGGCACCCGAAAGGCGGGTGTGCTGCACCCATAACGCGTGTACACTGGGCACCCGAAAAGCGGGTGTGCTGCAGTGTACACTGGGCACCCGAAAGGCGGGTGCTGCACCCATAACGCGTGTACACTGGGCACCCGAAAAGCGGGTGTGCTGCACCCAAAACGCGTGTACACTGGGCACCCAAAAAGCAGGTGTGCTGCACCCAAAACGCGTGTACACTGGGCACCCGAAAAGCGGGTGTGCTGCAGTGTACACTGGGCACCCGAAAGGCGGGTGCTGCACCCATAACGCGTGTACACTGGGCACCCGAAAAGCTGGTGTGCTGCACCCATAACGCGTGCACACTGGGCACCCGAAAAGCGGGTGTGCTGCACCCATAACGCATGTACACTGGGCACCCGAAAGGCGGGTGTGCTGCACCCATAACGCGTGTACACTGGGCACCCGAAAAGCGGGTGTGCTGCACCCATAACGCATGTACACTGGGCACCCGAAAGGCGGGTGTGCTGCACCCATAACGCGTGTACACTGGGCACCCGAAAGGCGGGTGTGCTGCACCCATAACGCGTGTACACTGGGCACCCGAAAAGCGGGTGTGCTGCAGTGTACACTGGGCACCCGAAAGGCGGGTGCTGCACCCATAACGCGTGTACACTGGGCACCCGAAAAGCGGGTGTGCTGCACCCAAAACGCGTGTACACTGGGCACCCAAAAAGCAGGTGTGCTGCACCCAAAACGCGTGTACACTGGGCACCCGAAAAGCGGGTGTGCTGCAGTGTACACTGGGCACCCGAAAGGCGGGTGCTGCACCCATAACGCGTGTACACTGGGCACCCGTAAAGCTGGTGTGCTGCACCCATAACGCGTGCACACTGGGCACCCGAAAAGCGGGTGTGCTGCACCCATAACACGTGCACACTGGGCACCCGAAAAGCGGGTGTGCTGCACCCATAACGCGTGTACACTGGGCACCCGAAAGGCGGGTGTGCTGCACCCATAACGCGTGTACACTGGGCACCCGAAAAGCGGGTGTGCTGCAGTGTACACTGGGCACCCGAAAGGCGGGTGCTGCACCCATAACGCGTGTACACTGGGCACCCGAAAAGCGGGTGTGCTGCACCCAAAACGCGTGTACACTGGGCACCCAAAAAGCAGGTGTGCTGCACCCAAAACGCGTGTACACTGGGCACCCGAAAAGCGGGTGTGCTGCAGTGTACACTGGGCACCCGAAAGGCGGGTGCTGCACCCATAACGCGTGTACACTGGGCACCCGAAAAGCTGGTGTGCTGCACCCATAACGCGTGCACACTGGGCACCCGAAAGGCGGGTGTGCTGCACCCATAACGCGTGTACACTGGGCACCCGAAAAGCGGGTGTGCTGCACCCATAACGCGTGTACACTGGGCACCCGAAAGGCGGGTGTGCTGCACCCATAACGCGTGTACACTGGGCACCCGAAAAGCGGGTGTGCTGCAGTGTACACTGGGCACCCGAAAGGCGGGTGCTGCACCCATAACGCGTGTACACTGGGCACCCGAAAAGCGGGTGTGCTGCACCCAAAACGCGTGTACACTGGGCACCCAAAAAGCAGGTGTGCTGCACCCAAAACGCGTGTACACTGGGCACCCGAAAAGCGGTGTGCTGCAGTGTACACTGGGCACCCGAAAGGCGGGTGCTGCACCCATAACGCGTGTACACTGGGCACCCGAAAAGCTGGTGTGCTGCACCCATAACGCGTGCACACTGGGCACCCGAAAGGCGGGTGTGCTGCACCCATAACGCGTGTACACTGGGCACCCGAAAAGCGGGTGTGCTGCACCCATAACGCGTGTACACTGGGCACCCGAAAGGCGGGTGTGCTGCACCCATAACGCGTGTACACTGGGCACCCGAAAAGCGGGTGTGCTGCAGTGTACACTGGGCACCCGAAAGGCGGGTGCTGCACCCATAACGCGTGTACACTGGGCACCCGAAAAGCGGGTGTGCTGCACCCAAAACGCGTGTACACTGGGCACCCAAAAAGCAGGTGTGCTGCACCCAAAACGCGTGTACACTGGGCACCCGAAAAGCGGGTGTGCTGCAGTGTACACTGGGCACCCGAAAGGCGGGTGCTGCACCCATAACGCGTGTACACTGGGCACCCGAAAGGCGGGTTTGCTGCACCCATAACGCGTGTACACTGTGGACCCGAAAAGCGGGTGGCACCTTTTGCTGGGTGTGGTATGGCTGGCACCAGTGTTATTCGTCGGCTGGGTCGTCATTGCAGCTCTGTTTTTTTACAGAAGCGCCAGCTTGGAGGAAGGAAATATGCTCGACAATAACTGCCAGACAACGAACCGAAGGGAGCCCAAGTACTGTAACTACCGAACCACGTGTTGAACGGACGTGAGGTCATGCGGGTCTACCCCAACACGACAAATCACACAAACCCAACAGGTCAAAAGTCCTGAGTGAGAAAGCATCACACGGTGGTGTAAGAGAAAAACAAATTAGATTGTGTTTGTATTGAATTTTCCTCTACCTCTATATTTCCTCCCTTCCATTCGGAGTCAAAGCAGCTACGTCGAGTATTTCTTTGACTTAGCGTACGATTTTGTTGCGTACATTTCCTTTAGAGAATAGTGCGGCATACAATGAAGCCAACGGTGCACTCTCGCTGGGCCTCGCCCCGCATGATGTACTTGGTGTTGGCCGCGATGAGGACGTCGTGGCTCATGATGTTGCTGACGAGGAGCAGGAGGACCATTTTCTCGAAGTTCGAGAACCCGCGCTGCCTCTGCAGCTCCTCCATCGTGGGCGCGAACGCGCCCGCCTGCCGCGTCTTCTGCATGCGCCGTTCGATCCGTCGCTTCCACACGCGGACCCGGCCCTTCAGCTCCCGCAGCTTCTCTTCTTGCTTCGACTTCGAGAGGCTTGCCATCTCGGGGTCGTCATCCTTCATGTCCGTCTCCGTAGTTCGCAAGCGAATCTGTTTCGTTTTTTTGTGTTTCCGACGATCCCGAATGGACGTACAGATTGGTGTCTTTTGACCTTTTGTATGCTTGTGAAGTTCAGCTTAGTGCGTGCTTGTGGTGATCGGTGGGGTTCCCAAAAGAATGTTTTGTGTTATCGTATCTTCGAGCTAGACTTGATCTCGTGCATTAGCCAAGTGGCCCATTCTGTTGCTTTCCCGCTGGGCTCCTGATAGCGGACTGGCGCGCAAAAAAAAAAAAAAATAGCTATTTATTCACCGAGAGAAAAGTCGTTTTCTTGCACGACAGATTGCCACGAGAGCCCGCAGGGCTCGAGTGGCAATCTGGAAAACCGAGTGCAAGAAAACGACGTCTCGAGGTAAGAAGATTGCTTTACTGCCGCATCACCTGACTTTTCTGCGTCCGAGAGAGCTACGCACAGGGTGTGGGAGACGCCGAAGGCCAAGAAAGATGGCGTGCCACACACTAGCTACTGGCCAAGTTCCTGTCGTGTACAACAGCACAGTCGGCTCACACAGTGTACGCTGCACGTCAGCATCCCAAGTTTCCATGGCACTGGCGGTCTCCGACTCCTGCTCCGCATCCTGCAACGAATGAGCTGGTCCTGCCATTCGAATCATTCTTCCGTTCGCTCAGTAGTGTCAGATCATGCGCGTCAACCTTGTCCCTTGCTGTTCTTTGGCACTGTGACTTCCACAGGAATGCACCTGAATTGCCCACGAAGACACCGGATTGCCCACGAATGCACCTGTATTGCCCACAAAAGCACCTGGAAACCAAAACTGCTATGCGTGCAAGAAAAGTAGTTATGCGTGCAAGAAAAGTAGTTATGCGTGCAAGAAAAGTAGTTATGCGTGCAAGAAAAGTAGTTATGCGTGCAAGAAAAGTAGCTATGCGTGTAAGAAAAGTAGCTCTCAAGGATGCAGAAAAGTCAGGTGACAGGCAGTAAATATATATTATATTATATATATATATATGAGACGATGCCAAACCCCCCCCCCCCCCAGGCATCTTGTTAAGAACCATCCATCCATCCATCAGCCGGCTGACCCCCCCCCCCCCCCCCTCAGGCTATTTTCACTGTGGAGGGGGGAGACGCTACCTGTCACACTCTAAGGTGGTCACCACGGTGGGCGGTCAGAAAAAAAAAAATTTTTTTTTGCCCCAAATACCCCAAATACCACACTTTGGAAAATTTTTGTGGGCCCACTTTTGGCAGGGAATTTTGACCATTTCACCTTCGAGAATTTGACCACCCGGCAACTGCACTATAGAGGGGGGTTTATCCGGCCATCCGGCCAAAGTGGCTGATCCTTAACAAGAGCGCTGCCCCCCCCCCCTTTGCACTAATAAAAAAAAATTTGATGTCACCCCATACTGGCCCCGAAACCCCACTTGTGTGGCCCAAAAAGCCGAAGAATGTTCTCAGGGGTCTCAGATAGCCCTACTTGGCCACCCCGCCTGCAGCGCCTGCAGCGCCTGCGGTGGGCAGGCACACCTTGTAAATAGAGTGGGTGCAGCAGGTGCACCCTGCCTAGAATCCGGCTTTGCCAGCAATACGAATTAAGAATACAGGTTGACCCAGGAAAACGGAAACTAAGAGAGGGAAAATGCCAAAGATCACGGGTCTGGGGTTCGTGGAGTCATCGGTGAGAGCAATGCAGAAGTTGTCGCCGTTTCATGAGGAAACGAGACGTGGTCAGTCCATGCAGAGACGACTCGTAGCCAGCAGGACCTTTTGCGAAAAGGTCTCTGGTGAGGACCTGATCGGTTTCTTTCTCGCCCTAATGACAGAGGAGGAGAACGTTGACATCTGGAAGCGCCTTTCTGGTAGGCTTTCAGAAGCCTTCAACAGCCTTGACGACGAGGCGAGCCGGCGACGCATCGTGAGCGGTTTGGACTGGGCACGTGCCCGGTACAGGGCTGTTGGAATGGTCGTGGGTGACAATCTCTGAAAGAACCGGGGAAAGGCTGCCGAGATTGGCGTTGGCGGGGGGGCCCACAGTCCTCATCTTGGTTCTTTTGAATTTTTCCACCTTATATTCTGCGTTTTCCTTGTAAGCACTGTGTTCTCAAAAGCGGGTGAAGCCGGATTCTAGGCAGGGTGCACTTGCATACCACACATTCTGAGCGTGTGCCTGCCCACTGCTGGCGCTGCACACATGGGGCTAACTGTGACCCCCGAGAGCATTCTTCGGCTTCAAGAGGACCCGCTGGTGGCTATCTACGGCTGAACACAGCCGATCTTGTCGTTTTGAAGTCTGGGTTTCCCGCTGGAGGTCAGAAAGTGTTTGACTAGCTTGAACAGTGGCGAGGCCCGAAAATGACCCCATTTTGGGGGGCTCTCCCCCTCGCGCTGAGTGCCCGCTCCGGGGCCCACCTGGGCCCACCTGGGCCCATTCGTGGACCTTCGGAGACCCCTTTACCTCGACTCAGCCCGTCAAAAACCGTTTGGGACCCGTTTTGGGCCACACAGACGGGGGTTCGGGGCCAGTATGGGGTGACGTCAAAAAGATTTTTATTAGTGCAAAGGGGGGGGGGGGGGGGTTTGGCATCGTCTCATATATATATATATATATGAGTCGATGCCAAAAGGGGGGGGGGGGGGGGGTTTGGGCAGAAAAATCCCCGCATAGTTCACCAGGGTCTGACGGGTACTGAGGCCCCATACCCTTCCTAAAACATGATTCTGCGTTCAAATACGCCCTCAGAAGCCTCCGGAGAGCCTTCTATGATGTCCCAAATGCGATTTTATGGGTTTTTAGGGGGTCCCCCCGTCTGCTGGCCGTAAACCGCCATAGTAGACACATATGCAACCTGATGCTGGGTCGCTCCTCGGAGCTAAATCCCGGCCTAAGCACACTCTTCGTTTACCGCGAGTAAACGTAAACGTTTACCGTTTATAAACGTTTACGTTTACTCATTTTGGAGTAAACGCGTTTACTCAACGTTTACCAGCTTCACTGCCCGGGGGGGGGGGGGGGGGTGGGCACACCTGCTAGATCCAGTGTGCCACATACGATCCAGCGTGAAATCCACTGACACCCAAAAATCCAGTGCGGAATCCAGTGTGACACCCGCAAATCCAGTGTGAAACCCACTGTACACCAGCTTAAACAGTTCCCCAAGTTGGATCGAGTCACCTGTCGTCCAACGCAAATCAATCATCAAGGAGGCGAGGCCCCTGGTTGTTAAAAAAGCTGACCCCAGGTTCTTCTGGCAGTATTGGCAACTTTTATTGGCAGAAATCGGCTTGTCGGATCGAAAGAAGTGAGTTTGCTGCTGGTAACCTCACGAAGGCGATGGTTAATCGTGTTCCCTTCTGCAGGTGTCGCACACGTCCGGCCAGGTGTTCGAACCGGGCACCACGTAGCTGGCGGTACGTGGTGTACGACACCTTTGCCGTTAGTTGGCCTTCTTCGTCCACCAGCCTGTGCTAGAAGGATTTGTGCGACGAACGTCTTGTGCACGACAGCTTTTCCGTGACCCACGACGTCGGTGGTTGCCTCCACGAGATCGTCGAATGCCTGCTGCCTCATGGGTCACCTTTGTCGGTCGCCCTCTGTACAGAGACCCCGGGCGCAATCGGGTCAACTCCTGCAGCTTTCATCAGAAAGGCTCTCGTCGCTCTAAAGTGTCTCCGCATGGAGCCCTGTGACCTATCGTACTTCGTGTGCGTCTTGCCTTGCAAATTTTTGAGCCAATTCTTCGAACGAAACGCATTTACGAGTCACGCATTCTGAGAACAGAGTTAAGTTCCTGTTCTGGGTGGGTGCTGCCGCCGTAGCCATTGTACAGTCGTAACCCTACCTGGGGCCTCAAAGTCCACAACAACTGAGTTTTGCGCTCAGAAAAAGGTTCTCCGAGGGCATTGGACCCCAAAATCGGCCCGAAAACATGGTTTCTGGGGGGGTATGGGTCCTATACCCCACATGCCCAGTATCTGACTATACCAGAAAACATCTGCCCAAACCCCCCCCCCCCCTTTTGGCATCGTCTCATATATATATTTTTTTTTTTCATAGACACACACACGAGCGAATGCCAGTTTTAGAGCTGGAACAGCTGGTGTAGCCTCACTAGTGGCCAAATGGGAGCCGCAGTAGTCACAAACCTTGTGGCTACCTTTGTGGCAAATTATGCATAAACTTGGAGTCAAGAAACCCCACGTGAAACAAGCCTATTCGGCAAGAAAATGCATCTGAAACACATTTTTTGATGATTTGACGGGGTTTTGGCAGCATTTGGGTTAGCTGCTACGCCTTGGGTTCGGTATCCTGGTGGCGCTGCCAGGCCTGGCCGCGACCAGAGAGCCGGCAGTTGCCTCCTTCGTGGACGCATCTCTTCTCCCTGGGTGCCGGAGGGTGCCCGTGTCGGAATGGACGGACCCGAACGTTGCCCACCTGTGCAACGATTGCCGGATCTTTGCCGATGGCATCCATACTTCGTGAGGGGGGGGGGGGGCGGCCGTTTTCTTTTCTGCCGTCCTTTCAATGCAAAGCGAACCCCAACTTTTAGTTTCCGCCGTGCCCTGGTCTATTCGTGCGGCGGGTCACTTTTCTCGCGCCCCTCCGCCTCGAGTGTGCATACCGTGGTGGCCAGGAGCTTGAAGAAGTCGTCGAGGTACTCGAAGTTGTCCGCGTACGGGCCGAGGTCGAGGGACAGTGGCCCGTCGGCGGTGTCGCGTGAGTTGCCTTTCCACACGGGGAGGACCAGCCCGGTTTCGTCGTCGGGTGCCGGCGAGGCGGTCGAGCGGCGCGCGTCGCCGATGGTGGTGGTTCCGGCGGCAGGGGCCGCGGCAGCGGGGGCAGAGGCAGCGGCAGAGGCAGACGCAGGGGCCTGCGGTTTTGCGAGCGGCCGCGCGCCGGCGGCGGCGGCGGGCGCGGTTTCCGCCGGTTGGTCGGGACCGCGGGGCACCTTCGCGGCGGCCGGGCCGGAGCCCGGCGGCTCGGCCCGCTTCCGCTTCCGGGCGGCGGGGTGCAGCGGCGGCGACTGCGCCGCGGGCTGCGCCGCGTCGTCGGGCTGCCCCTGCGAGTCGACGTCGTCCTCCTCCATCTCTTCTTCGACGAACCCTTCGCAGTCGTCCGGGTCGCTCTCAAGCCCGAACTCGACGAGCCCCTCGGCTTCGAGCATCGTCGCCAGCGGGGTCTTGTCGAGCTTCAAGAACGACGTTTCCGTCAACTTGACGTTGTACAGCGCCTCGACAACCTCCTCCGCCATCTTCAAATGGGAGTGCGAAGTCACGCGTTTCATCCGCCCGTCCGTAGAGGCGAGCAGCCCCTGCTTGAAGTGCGCCCGGTCTTCGGCGAGGAACGCGAGGAAGTCGTGGCTGTTCATTCCCGACATTTTCGCGAGCATGTACGCGCTCGGGCGCACGTCGGTCACCGTCCGGATCTCGACGCCGCCGTGGCAGATGAGGACGAAAATGAAGCCGCGGCGCTCGGCCGGCGTCAGCTCGAGCTCGCGGCACAGCCGGAGGGCGAGGGGCAGCTTCTTCATCAGCCGGAGCCTCCCGCACACGAGGACGGCGATCGCGTTTTTGACGCAGTGCATGCCCGCGTTGAGCTCGCGCACGGTGACCGCCGTCGCCTGCATCTCCTTCTTCACGAGGGCGGACACGCTGCCGTACCGGCACAAGAACGTTTGGTAGTGCGCGATGAGCCCGAACTCGATGGCCTGCAGGTAGTCGACGTCGTCCACGAACGGCTCCGCGATGTCGCAGGTGCCGAGCGTGTGCATCACCTTCTCGTTCGCGACGTCCAGCACGCACTCGAAGCAGGCCGGGGTCATCGCTGCCCGCACCACCTCCAGCGCCTTCCCCTTCCCCTTCTTCACCACCATCGCCTGCGCTTCCGCCGTCAGCAGGAGCCCTGGCTCCTCGTCGGCCAGCGCTTGCGTCATGCCCGCATCTTTCTTTTCTTTCATTGGTCGTCCCGCCCGACCTTGTTCGGTGTCACTGATGATCTGTCCCTTCAAGGGCTGCATTTGTGTAAACTGTGTATGCAAGAGAGAGTGTGTGTGGGTGTTTGGGTGTGTCCTTGTTTAGAGAGCGCGGTTGTTCGCACTCATTTCATGACCAGCAGGTCGAACACCCGATTGCAGCGTCGGGAAACACACGAAGGATGCCGCTACGGGAAAATTATCCCGGTAGACACAGCGGTCAGCTCACTATTGGCGCGGACAACGTCCGCCTGGCCACAGGAGAATCGGAGCAGAGCGAGGCAGAACATAGTTTGGCTGCAGTTTGCCCCCACAGAACCAAACTGGTCACGCCAAGTGAGATGTCCGGGACCAGTATTTTGAACTACACCATAGTAATCATTACCGGGGCAGCGAGCCTGACAGGAAAGCCAACTGGAGCGTACCGCTCGCGCTGGGTGATGACATCGCGCTACTTGCGACTTAACGTTACGCTGGACCGAAGCCAACGAAGCGGGGGCTAGTAAGCTGAAACAACGAGAAGCCAGAAACAGTTGCTCGCTTTGCACACACGCCCAGTCCGAATGTTTCTGCCAACCGGCACGAATGAACACTGCAGAAAACTGCGCTGCCTTCCGTACCTCATCTAGACCCGCGAGGAAGCACAACGGAGGAACCCGAGGACCCCCGAAAAGCGGACAATCGATGTGCGACCGGCCGAAAACCGGGCGTGCGCACTCAAAGCGTTGGAGATGCACAGTGCCAGCATCCGCGGCACCGCTTGCGGCAGTGCGATGGATCGGACCGGGGAGCTCGTACGGCGTAGCAGCGGTTGCGGCCTTCAGCTCTCGCGTGGAGGTTTGCCTCGCGACCGCAGTGATCGGCGCACGGCTGCAGCATCTGCGGCGGCGTCCGTGGTCTGCAGGAGGCCCGCGCTGTCCAGCTGAGCCACGACGATCGACGGGTGGACGGGAGGGCGGTCCCCGGACAGCCCCGTTGCGGCTGCGGCGATGGCTTTCAGCTTCGGCGACGGCGGCGGCAGGTACCCGGCACCGGCCGCGACTTTGTAGTCGCCCCACAGGCTCTGCGCCCGGCGCCGCATCCCGCCAGCTGCGGCGTACACGGCCATGATGCCCGTCCACACGAACACGCTGTCCTTGCCCTCCGCCCGTGCCATGTGGAACGCCGCCTCCGCCTTGATGACCAGCTCGGAACCCCCCTTCTCCCTCACCAAACCGAAGCACATGGCGTTGATGTACGCGGTGAAGGTTTCCGCCGTCGGTGTCTCAACTTTTCGCATCACGGAGTCGACTCGGTCCAGTTTCCCTTTCCGCCCGAAGAGTGTCATCAACGTGTGCCGCGCGGTATCGTTCAGGTCGACGCCTGCTGTGCGCATCCTCGTGAGCATTGCATCGGCGGACGAAATGTCTCGATCACGCGAGCACGCCTGCAGGGCCGCGTTGTAGTGGAATGCGTTCGGCGGTGTTCCCGCCGCCTCCATCTCGCGGAGCAGCGAGACCGCCAAGCGGGCGCCCCTGCAGCACTCGATGGCGTGCAGGTACAGCCGGGCCGTCCGCCGCCTCGGGTTGACCGCGTTGAGCAGCCGGAGGGCGTTGCCCTGGTGCCTGTCGCCGCTGCTGTTCGCCATCGCCTTCAGGACCAACCGCGTCCGCTCTTCGTCCGCCCGCGCGACCCTCACTAGATCGAAGATGCTGCCGCTCCCCTGGTGCACGTTCCCCGCCTTCGAGTACCTCTCGGCCGACCCTTCGACCCCTTCCTCTCCTCCCAGGCGGCTTTGGGCCCCTTTTTCGACACCCGCTGCCTCCAGATTACCTCCCGGATGGTCTTCCCGAGTGTCGCTCGCAGTGTCCGAGGCGAGCCAGCTTCGCGGGTCGTTGGCGGCGCCGAGGATTCGCAGGACCATGGGGAGGTCGCCCACGTTCGCGTAGGCGGACGCGACGAGGGTCTGGGTGATGCCGTCCGGGGGTATGCGGAGCGTGATCATCTTGCGCAGCACCGCGTCGACCAGCCGGGACGACCGTGCGTACCCCGCCAGGGAGATGCACTTGTTGACGGACCGAATGAACACCACGTGCCGGTGGCAGACGAGCGTGTCGAGGGCGTAAAACATCGCCCGCCACTTTCGCCGGCCGTCCGCGAAGTCGTGCCCCCTGCGGGTCGACGCCGTGACGGAGCCCCACGCTAGTTCGATCTCCCGGGCGCACTCAGCGTCGGTCAGTGTTTTGCCCTCTTTTTCGCACCGGTCGAGCCTGTAGATGAACTGCCCGAGCCCGTCCCCGGAAGGAGTGCCGCCCGGCACTCCGTCGGGACGCCCCGCAGATTCCGACTCGCGAATTCCTTCGAAGATCCCCGCAGATTCTGACCCACGAATTCCTTCAGAACTCCCCGCAGATTCTGCCCCACGAACTCCTTCGGAACTCCCCGCAGATTTTGCCTCACGCATCCCATTGGGACGCCCCGCAGATTCTGCCCCACGCATCCCTTTATGACGCCTTTCAGACTCTGCCCCACGCATTGCTTCGGGACGCTTCGAAGAGTCTGTCCCCGACTGTCCGCCCCGCGGCAAGGTGTGCTGCGTTTGCGGATATCGACGGGGGCCCTCCCGCGCGTGCGCTGCCGCGCATCGTTCGCGCGGCGGCTGCACCGGCGCCCCGGCGGCCTCCGTCCGGGCCGCGAACTTTTGCCTATCCGGTGGGACCGCCCACTCGGAAAACGAGGAGCCGGGCCATCGGCGGCACACGGAGATGCGCGACAGCACGCGCATGCATCATGTTTTTTCTTCTGGGGGGAAAGAGGGTTTTTTGCTTTCCCTGCTATGCTTAGAATTAACGTTCGCTTGACCTTTCACTTGGAGAAGCGGGCGTGTGCCGAAGTGGGTCGCCAGTGATTTCAAGCTTGAGAAGGTTTCCCCTTGCCATGCAGACGGCTTTCGCCTCTGTTCGCGGATGACACTTTTGACCCTCCGCCTTGAGTTATGTCCTGAATACCCGGCCTTGCTCGAAAGTATGCTCTCCGGAGGCATCGAAGCGATGCCGTAGGATTGGGTGAAGACATCCTTTTTCTTTCAAACTCTGTGTGCACAGCACAACGAAAACAGAAGTCGACGTCTTCCCGTTTCTTTGAGCCAAGATCGCGAAAATCGTCGGCAGCAGTCGATTGAGGATTCGCTGAGGCTCACCCTCGGGTAATGTATGCAATGGTATGCCCCCAAACCTGCATACGCATACGGCGTTGCATACGGCTTTGCATATGGCGGTATGTATACGGCTGTGACTTCGCTGGCAATGCACCTCCTTCGTCCAGGACGAAGGGGGGGTCGAAAAGGATATTGCGGCAATCAGCCTGAAGCCGGCCACCTTGTCGCGTGATGCCTCCATACCCGGGATCGCACGCACTTCTCGCAAAAGACGGCTAGGAAGTGCCGGTTGACCCAGCTTCTTCTAGCCGGGTCAAACAACCAGGGTTGAACAAGCAGGATGGACGTATTGCCGTGGCTACCCCTTGTCAGAGGTGACTGGCAGGGCGGACAGTCAAAGGTGCAGGTTTCGGAAACAATTCTGGCGTACGAACTAGAGACAGAAGGGCGCGTGCATAGTGGTGCTGAAACAGGCAAAGAGTAAGGAGAAACGTGAAAAAGTATCTGAAGGACATAACAAGGAAGAATGCAGGGGGGGGGGGGGGGGGGGGGTGGGGGGGGACGAGAAATAGGAACTAACTTGAAAAAGAGAAAGAGAAGAAGTCGGTTAATGTGCTTGGTGCGCCAGGACGGAGCCCAAAGCATGCTTGGTCCCGGAGCGGATTCGAACGGCATTGGACAACGTCTCGGTAGTACACTGCACTCCGGTTTACGTCGGACACGGTCGACGCCATTCCAGTTATGGTACACTGTTTGGAGGGGGTCGCAAATGTTTTGCTGGCATCCTCCATTTTCTTCGGAACGCTTTACGCACTGTCGCTTAGCGACCGCGTGGACAATCACTGATTGCGGCACGTGTACTGCAGCTGCTGTACTTGCTTTTTAGAGTTATAGTTCGCTTCGGGATCCGGGGTTTTGAAGTCTCCAGGTGACCATCGTCGAAAACGTTTCTTTAAGGTATGCTCATATATATATATATATATATATATATATATATATATATAAATATATATATGCGTATCGTATCTGCGGCAGTGGCAGTACGTGTGGTTGCCGATTGCCGACCATTCGACCTATTTTAGAGCGCGCTCTCAACTTTTTTTCCCGCTAGTGCGCACAAACAAACGGAAGCGCCATACTAATTTTTTGCGTGCACGAGCCCCCGGAGGGAGGTCTACCACAAGGCTGCTGCTGCACCCAGCTGTGTCAGAATTTCTTCCGGTCCGTGCATTTCCAGTGCAAGGGAACTTTCCCAGAAAGCGAATAAGTTGCAACAATTTGTGTACAAGAGGCCCGTCTTATCGAGATGCTCTTCATAGCGAAAGTTCGTCACGCGGGTGTGAGGGTGCTAGAATTCATGTATGGGTAACCCCTGTTGCGGTGTATGGCCCAGGCTGTTGGCTTCCTCACGTCACAGCTGACGCTCCTTCTTGCTGCCCGTAGTGACCCCGCGCTGTCCGGAACTGTGGCGTCGTTTGACAATGGCTCCCTGTTTCGTGTCCCGTGTGCTGGCTGCAACGTATGTATCCGGGGGGAGGTGCCTTCTTGTGCATACGGAGCAGCGAGCCGCGTCGTGTTTGGAACACTTCGCTTTCGTATTCCGTGTGCGAGGGTGTGTGGATGGGTATGTGTACGGGTGTTTAAGCCGAAGCGACTTTCTGCTTCCTTTGACGTGAGAAGTATGGCACTGGGCAGACATCTTCCTGCTCGCTGCGGGGTGGCCGGCTGAAAAAGAGATCTCCGGTGAAAGCTCCAGCGGGGAGCCAAGTATTGCGACAACCGACCTTCGCCGGCTTTCCCGGCAGTTGCCGTCGCCTCGGCTCCCCTGAAGAACGACAACAGGGCGTTCCAAACTTCCGACTTTTTATGGGGTCGCATCGCAGAGCACTGTAGACTGGTTTGCGGCACGCGGACGGCGCCTGGAGATCGCGCGGTTCACCTTCTTGGTATTCGAATTTCCCTGCACACACCCGTTTTCCAGTCGTGCCACGTGTTCGCGCGGCTTTCAAAAAAGGGCAATTAAAAAAATGCCCTTTCAAAGACAGTTTTTTAGAGTGAAAGTTCGCTTGAAACTCCGGGGGTTTAAAGTCTCCGGGTGACCTTCGTCCTTTGTGCTCTGTGTGTCGTAAGAGTGGTGGTTATACGAAGAGGATCGGTCGGTACCTTGGTTGTTGGTCATTGGTGGTTTCGGTCATTTGTCCACATACCTTACTTATGGTAGACCCTCCTCAATATGGTGCCGCAGTAGGTGAATGTCTGTCTTCTTGTCTTCTTTTTTGCAAGAGATCGCTTGAGGATCCGGGGGTTTGAAGTCTTCGGGTGACCATCGTCGAAAGGGCTCCTTTAACTTCACGTATGTATGCATATCGTAGTTTTTTTAGGGTTTATTGTTAAAGTTCGCTTGAGAAGGGTCTCCGGGTAACGTTTGTAAATGGACTCTCTCTTAGAGCAAGTAAGGGCTCTGTGGGTGTGGGTGTTTCTTTGGTGTGCCCTTTCATTATGAGTAATTGCTAGCCATGCCCGGGACTGTTTGCGGCCGACGCCAAGTGCATTCCTTCGAGGGATGTAGTCTTGGGGCCATTCACGTTCTACGTTTACGCGTTTCGCGGGCTTCGTCACATGACTCTTGCAGAAGCCTGGCAGACAACACCACGTCGGATCTTTCGGCTGTGTGTATGGGCTGGTCGGCGCGGGACAAGGCGTGGTGATCACTGAGTTCCTCACATTCAATCTACCTCATGACGCGGTCGGAAAAAGGACGCGAGCTAGCGTTAAAACCTGTACACCAAGGGAAACTAGAGTTTGTTGTTGACCGCACTACTCTGAGCCCAAATCCTGGACGTGGTTTCAGGCGGCAAATTTGCAAATGATCATGATCAGAAGGTCCTACTTGGGTGGTTCAGTTTCCTCACACATTGCATGTGGCTAAAAAAAATAAAGAGGGGGGGAGAGGAAACTACAACAGAAAAGTACGAAGAAATAAAAGGGGGAACAAAGAGAGCGCAAAGATGTGAGAACAAAAACAGCGAGGATAACGGGCGACGGTGGCGCTGTGTTTCTCCTCCGTGTTGCGTGCGCTTCGCGCTGCGACAGGCCCGGGTCTCTGTGTCGCTGCAGGAAAAAGAGTAAGGAGAAACGAACCGACGGTTGATGATCTTCGTGGGTTTGCCATATTTGTAAGCTAAAGAGCATGAGCGTTTAGTGTGAGGGAGAGAAGGTCCGGCGGCGTAAGTGTATTGTTAGTCGGGTTCGTATTGGATCCAACGTCTTGTGTGCGCGCGCCGGCTGATCGACTTCCCTTTTTTTTTAGAGTTAAAGTTCGCTTGAAATTCCGGGGTTTTAGGGTCTCCGTGTGACCGTTCATGAATGGGTTCTCTTAGAGCAAGAAAGGGCTATGTGGTTACGGGTTGTATATTTAGTGCACGCTTTCGTTATGGGTTATGGCTAGCCATGTCCGGGACTGTTTTTTGTATGATCGGCGATTTACGTCGTTCTGATGCCTGACTTTGCTTTTTTTTTTTTTTTTTTTTTTGCTTGCTTATTTGCTGTCGCTCAGTTTCTTCTTCAGGGTCGGAACTCTGATCAACCACCTAAAACACATTTCTGTTTAGCTTTCATAATACATCGCGGGCAGCCCGCAGATTCTACTGGTAGCCATAATGCAGCACGGCAGACTGCACTCGCTATCGTAGTAAGACTAGGCGTAAGTAGTTCTAGTTCGGGAGCAGGTCTGGAAGAAGAACGGTGCAATCTTTACAACAAACCGGCAGCCCGAGCGCAAGCAGCAGCAGCCGGCGGCCCGCGGACTCTACGACCAAACTGACTTCACAGTGGTTTTTGCATGCGTCGGCGCATCCCCACAGAGACCCCTTCCCCAACGGGAGCGAGTGTCCTCGTCCTGCCACTTCTTTTGGTTTTTATCGCCGAGACAGACAAAGTTTACTGATCCGGTTCTGTGGCCTTGTAGCACGTGTTACAAGTTCGTTCTTACCCGAGCACTTTCTCCGGTCTAACCTCTCTGGTGAGCTCAAACGGGGTGGGAACCCTCTTCTTCCAGTTCGCAATACGTTGTTCGTTGTTCTCCAATACTATGTTAGGATTAGAGGATCGGCACTTTATCTTCACATCAATCAAGGCTGCGCGCTGAACGCAAAGCCCGTTTAGACGGTTGACACGGGAAGTCAATAAAGAGTATCGGTTGTGTGTGTCGGTTGCATTGAAAAAGAGTCTTCGGTGCCTTCGCTGTTTTATTTTGTGTTTTTTTTCACATTGTGTTTTTGCATGTGTCGATTGTGGATGAGTGCATTGATTTTGTTGTCTGAACGCGTTTCCAGCCGTTTTGGAAACTAGAGAAAGTATACGGGGGCAGGAATGTGCTTGGGACGGCATGTGCATACGACCGTGTCTTGCACCGTGCTTTGGTCCTTTTAGCAACGGACGCATTCGGACCATCACCAGCGCGAGACCTGAGTGTTTGCAACAGGCTAAAATCCAAAATCCGGCTAGGGGAAACGGCCCCAGGCGGGGAATCTTCGTTTGGTGTCAATCTACACGACTCACTAGTATTGTATGTTCTTGCTGGGACTTTTACGAATCGGGAGACGGGGAAAGCCTGACGGCCTGATACTCTTCATGTGCTCGGCCGAACTACACAGCGGGTCCTTTGGCTACGAATTTCTCAACCCAGATATCGCCAAGGAGTAGTATACCTGGTACCTGGGCATGGCGCCTTGTGCTGCACACAAGCCCGTGGAGAGCGAGGTAAGATGTGGCACTGTGCCTACCTCCGACACATGCTTTGCACGTTCCTGGTTGAGCGCTCCGAAGCGAGCTACTTCCTGCTATTCTTCCCATTCTTGGAATCTAGTCCCCGAACGTTCTTACTTAGGTATGGCACAGGCAGTGATAAGCAGTGGTGTCGTGCCTGGGCAGGCACTCAGGGGACCGCGACTTTTTTAAGATTTTGAGGCTTTCTGTTTTTGAAGACGGAGGCGCTGGCTGGTACGAGGTTCCCCACTCGCACGGCGGCTCACGCTGGCCTCTCCTTGCTGCACACAGCTGCGCCGAAAGGCAGCCTTGTCTTGTTGTTGTTGTTGGGCGGCGCTTTTTTCAGAGTGAAAGTTCGCTTGAAGCTCCGGGGTTTCAAAGTCTCCGGGTGACCTTCGTCGTTATGGGAAGATATCCTTTGTGCTCTGAGTGTCGTAAGAGTGGTGGTTACACGAGGTCAGAGGATCAGTGGTACCTTAGTTGTTGGTCATTGGTGGTTTCGGTCCACATACCTTACTTACGATAGGCCCTCCTCAGTATGGTGCCGCAGTAGGTGACTGTCTGTCTTCTTGGTACCGTATGACCGTCTCTTTTCGTGAATTTGTGGTGCTGCTTATGGTTTGCGCAGGTTGAATATCCGTAACTATATCGTATTACAAGCAATACGGGTGGGGTGCTACAATTAACGTGTAGCAAGGAATCGCGAATAGAAGTAAAAAGGTTTTCGTTGTTGTGTTGCTTTTTTTCTTTTTGCGCAGTCGTTTCTTTTTTCGTATTTTTTTTTTTTCTTTTTTTTCTTTCTTCCTCGCCGGGGTAGTATACCGTCCGTTGTTCTTCTTCAGTAGTAGGACTGGACACCAAGCCTACTGGATTCTGACCTTACAATTTCTGGCTCTGCTTGACTTAACTGTTCCTTCCCACCAGCACTAGCTCGGTCGCTGCCAGAGAGACCCAGGAGAGGTTCTCAATACAAACACTCAACAACACTGCCAAATCACTGCCAAATCCGAGGTCTCGGACATCAACCAAAACAGCTCACCGCGATGGTCGGCTGTGTTCTTGGTAACCAGGGACGGCAGGGATGAAAGGACCGTTCGCCAGGTAGCACGTCCGACGTCGTCGGGCCGTGCGGGCCGGTACTCTTTGACGCTCCCGATGGGCCCCCTGCAGGTTGGGCGGCCTCGTCAACCGCAGTAGGTCCTAAGTGAGTAACCTCTGGCCGCGAGAACAATCGGGAAGAAGAAATGTGAAAACGGGTTTTTGCCTAGAGGCTTTTCGTGTTATTTTGCAAATGCATAGAGCTATCTTCGTGTCTGTGCTTTCAGTCGTCTTCTTAACCATGGTTAAGTGCGCAAATGGTGTCAGCCGAAGCTGGTAAAGCTTCGGCGCCGCCCACGTTATGTTTGCTTAGCATTGAGTTCTTTTAAGTACATGAACCAATGTTTAGCAGCGGCTGCCAAACATCCCGTAAGGTGGAAAAACTGCGGACACGTGCGAATGGCAGTGTGAAGGTCGGGTCCAGGCCCACGCTGGGTGCCCCCCCAGCCGGGTGTGGGAAAGCCCGCGCGGGACTCGGGATCTGCAATCGCGTTGTTGGTTGTACGGAAAAGCAACGTTTCCGGAGCAATTGCTGCACACGAAAACGGTTGAACGAGACCGCAAACGAGAAAACTCTCGAAGGGGCCGGTGGTCGTTTCGACGGAGGCTGGAGGGGGAGAAACAATACAACAACAAGGTTGTGGGTTTTGTTTTTCGAACGCTTACCACTAAACCTAGAGTTGAGTCGTGCTGCGGTAGGAGGCAATGTTTCGCTGGCATCTTTACCGGCGGCCTCCTCATTTCCTACGAAGCGACTGGCCTGAACCCACACTCCTGGACGTGGTTCCAGGGGGCAACTAAAAATGCTCAGCGATGGTCCTACTCGGGCGGTTCAGTTGCTGCAACCTCGAAGTGTATTTTCGGTTCTGGTCGCCCATGGTCTCGTTCAACCGTGCAACTCCGGAATTGCTTGTGTTGTGTTGCCGACAACTTGCTTTTTTGTTTTTGGGTGGGCCGGCTTCCCGCCCTAGGAAACCCTGCTGCATGGGGTTGGCCGTCTGTGGGGATGGGGGGCAACCCGGCAAATTGAGGAGAACGCAAAGATCGTCGACAGTAAACCAATACAGCCGACGAAGGCTTGCGGAATTGAATGATTGCCTTTTGCGTGCACGGCCTCTTACAGTACATCCTCCTCTTCCCACTGGTGGCCCTCTACTATACTAGTCGATGCAAAATCGGAGGTGGAAAAGCCAAGTAGGTGATTCTGGCGATCGTGAAGGAACGATGTTGTCGGGTAATAGCCAAGCGTTAGATATTCGAAGCCGGTTCATCCTCCTGATACACAACCGTGATGTACAGCACCAGGCAACTATATGCAGCTCCAGGGGATACAATGGACCTGACAGACCGTGGCGCTGCATAGTGTACCGTGATAGTTTGAAGTTAGGATGCAGAGTATCTGTGGAGATGGCCTGCATTTGTAAGGCGACTACTTCTTCGATCGTGTTGTCGTGCATTCGGGCGTTTGAACTCAACTCGGATCGTCTTCGCGGGGTCGCTTTACGTCCTTGATCGGCGATGATCATTATGATAGACAGTAGAAGGCAATGCGATGCAGTTCGCCGGCTTTTGCTCGTTGATATAATAGGATACTGTGCCGTATTCAAAAGAGCCTATCCCCCCTCCGCTGAGACACCCATATGCTCTTTCAGAAGAAAATGAAAAGTGCAGTGGCAACAGGTTTCGGTAATATCTGTGTTGGTTGCGCTTCTGAGCTTAGTTTAATAGGCAGACCTTAGCTCACAGCCTGTTCGGCACAATACAAGCGTCAAGTCCTCTTCGTGCAATGGAAAAAATGGAGTGCAGGCCGGAATAAATTTGAAAAGGACAGGAGATCTGCGTTCCTTCTCATGTTCGCACCGCAGTTTCATTGCGTGCCACTCTCCCAGCCCAATCGAGTTCATTGGGTCCTTCGAATTTTGATTACGAATGTCTGCGCAGGACCCTGCCTGTGTGATGCAAGCATCAAGTCGAAATCGTACAAAAAGACAGGCGCTTCGTTTTGTTTGTGCGATCGTTTTCCCACTTGTAAGTATACTGTGTCATTTTCAGGTAAGGAATTCTGGTCAACCACCAAAACACGCTGCCTACGTCTTTTTAGCCTGCACAATACACCCGCAAGATTGTTAGTACTAAAGAAGAAACAGGCACTTCGTTGCACGCTGCCTACGTCGTTTTAGCGCTATTTGTGGATTAGAAGGTCGGTACCGTAAAGGCTTGAGTATGGAGGGGGGTTGAGAAAAGTAAGAGGGCGCAGCTCGTTTCGGGTGTTGTGTCACTCCGTTGTGAAACCTTGTGAAGCCCCTGATATTATATATATCGGTATATATAGGGGCCATATAGGGGTCATATAGGGGTCATATAGGGGTCGGTAATTACAGCACTTGGGATCCCTTCGGTTCTTTGTCTGGCAGCTTCGTCGTGCATTTCGTTCCAAGCTGGCGCTTATGTAAAAAAGAAAGAGAGCCGAAGTCGGGGGGCAACCCGAAAATACTCGAGGGACTGCCTTGTGCTCATTTCGAAGGAGGCTAGAGGGGGAGAAAACAATACAACTAAATTTACAAAGTGGGTCTTTTTTGTTGAGCCGCTAAACCCAGATCCACCTGTGTTTCGTGTGGGCTACAGCACGTTTACCTCTTTTGATCTATCGCAACTGGCAGTCTCCTCAAGCATTTCCTACAAAGCAGGTGCTTACACAAAAAAAAAAAAAACCCCTACAGCCGGGTTTTCCCAATTTCTCCCACTTTGACCAGAGAGGATGCTCTGTGGGCCACCGATCGACCCAAGCTGACGGGCGGGTTAGGTTTCGTTCGGCTTTCTGTTCGCTTTGCTCATCTGGGGTTTCTTTTCTATTGTTGGTACACGGTCATGAACGGGGGATAACGTTGTCCAGACTTCGACAGCACCAGCTGTTGGCGTAGCGAGAAGCGCGGTAGCTTGAGCTTTCTAGCCCGCGACACCCAAAGGCATTGCGGGAGGGTTTTGGTTTCAGCTGGGAGATGGGGTTACTGAGCGCACCCACCCCCACCCGATGAACTCGCCTGATGCCCCTTCGTTCCACGGTATCTGCGAGGCCGAGTCCGTTGCAAACCCGTTCCCGATATCGGTAGCTGACAAGTGACGCGTAGCGGCAGTCCTCTTCTCTCAACTCCTGAGCGATCGACGTACGCCCATCGGTTCGCACCATCCACCAATAGCATGTAGTACCTAGTAGCAACCACGCAAAGAAAACGTTGTCGGCACCAGCAGTAGGCGGTGTATGCACAGCAGACACCATCGAACCTGGCGGCAGGGATCCCCTCTTAGTTGATCAGGCGCGGACCCCACCCACCAGCAAACCCGGGACTAATGGGGACCTGCGAGGCGTGCATCTGCCCAACGTCCAGCATAACGCATCTGGATTCGGGACGAGGCGCAAAAAGCAGGGGCTTCGCGCACTGCCACCATCATGGCCGCTGCGAAATGTTGCTGCTTGACGCTCTCAGTACTACGTCGCGTCGGGGGGGGGGGGTCCTCCCTCGTTTAGTCCGTCGCAAGCGCGGCCGGCATGCTCCTGGCGGAGGGGGGGGGGGGGGGGGGGGGGGGGGGGCGCAGCACTGTTTTCTAAGCCGACGAGCACGGGCGGCAGGCCCGTCAGCTCACGGCGCAGCAGCAGCAGTCTTTGCGCCTGTGGGTAGTGGCGCCGGTGTTTCGATGTTGAATTCGGCACGAAGCCTCAAGTCGCTCCTTCCTACCATAGACCAGTGTAATGCGCACTCGGACTGACGGAGTATAGCACAGGCTTGCAATCTACCCTCGGATAGACAGCCCGGCACCTAGTCAGTCGGAAACATGGATACTGTTCAGCATTCAAACAGGCAAAGCGTTTAAGTTAATCCGAGACACCGCTTGTGTCGCACCATTGATCGACCCCCGGGGAGGGTTTGGGCATGGCAAAGTATGATGCTGCGCATGTGGAGTATACGAACCTCTAGAACTCGTATTCTGAGGCCGAATGGGGGGCTCAAATCCAGTACGGAAGCCTTTCCTCCGAGCAGGGACCTTCGTTTCTCTAGGTTTAGAAGTCCCTTTCGGTTTACAGGGGTCGCACCCCACAGGCACAGCATCGAACTTTGCCAGCATCTTTCTGTCCAAATGTCCCTCCCCCTTTTGGCATGCTCGTCTCATATCAGAGGCAGTTGTAGTCGAACACGGCTGACTCCCTGCCGACGGAACGTTACTGGAGGTGCACTCCAGCTCGAAGAGTCTTTGGGTTGACACGCGGTCACTCAACACGCAGCCAGCAGCCACGCAAAATGCAAAAGAAATGCACACCTGTCAGCCATGCTGTTGTAGCTAGATCGCTTCTCGCCTTCGCGCTGCTGCTGAAGTGCTTCTTCGAAGGACCAGTTGTACAAGTCGCTGTCGGTTGTTGCAATGGTTCCAGGCGAAGCTTTGCGTTAAAGCAAAAAAAGGGCCGTGGGTCACGTATGCCGTTGGAGGTAGAAAATGAGTTCGTACCACGGGTACCTCATTTTCGCCACTCCCTCCAGGCTTCACTATCACGCAAGGATTGCTAACCCGAGAAAGGTTGTCGTCGATAAGGCTTTCTATTCATTGGTCATCGGCATCAGTTGCCGGCAGCCAGCAAAACATGGACAAGCAAGAAACTGCTGTCGAAGTTGTTCCTGACAGGAAGCGAAGACACTTCGTCCTTCAGGACAGGCCCTCCACGGGCCTGCCTAGAGTCAGCACGAGCAACTCCTCTCATGACTCAGACTCCATGCTAAGGAATTGCCTAGGAATTGGCTTGTGGGGGTGATTTGGCCTTGTTTTCGCATTCTGCAGCCATTATTTCAGCCTAAACGAGCGTCTGACCACTTTCTCCGCCGTTTCGGAGCATTTTATGAGCACCTGAGTGGTAGGTTTCGAGTTTTGGATTTCTGGTGACGCCCCCCCTGGGTTTTCTGATGTTTTCCTTAAGGAATTGCCTTGTGGGAGGTGACTCTGTCTTGTTTTTGCATTCTGCAGCCATGCATATCCTGTTGCTAACACGGCGAACTAAATTGGCATCCGTCCATTCAATTTAACCTTGCGGAACATGAACATGTCACAGTATCTGTTGAGACTGCTCACCTGGAAGAAACCCGCAAACAACCCCGTCTGTCAATAGGGCCCGTTTACATTCATGGCCTTTCTTCTTGCGAATAGAGCCATTGATCATTTTTCCGCAACCGTGGAGTTGTGTTTAGAGCCATTTCTTCCGACTTACTCCCGCTGTGAGGCAAAATAGCCTGGACAGCGTGCGTGGGTGGGTGATCAGAATCTCAGCTGCCCTAGAACACTTGACGTAGCTGCTTTGACTCCAAATGGAAGGGAGGAAATATGGAGGTAAAGGGGCAAATACAATACAAGCACAGCCAGAATTGTTATTCGCTGACATCACAGTCCGTTCAACACGTGGTTCGGTAGTTACAGCACTTGGGATCCCTTCGGTTCTTTGTCTGGCAGCATCGTCGAGCGTTTCCTTCCAAGCTGGCGCTTAGAATAGTTGAGTTGCAGCTCTTGACAAAGATAGATGGAAAAAAGAAGGTGTTTTTATTCTTCGCTTTTTCTCACGAACGGGGGGGTCGATCCTGCTTTAGGCTTTGTAGGTTCTCCCGACTCCCCAATTCGTGGTTAGCACAAACTCAAGAAGTCTACCCTGCAGTATTGGCATACTTTCAATAAGAAAAAAACAGGGTTGAAAACAAAACGGCAACGCATACGTGTCGCAATACGCGTCTTCGGCCTGCGCCCCACCGTAGCGGGCGAGGTACTTCTTCTCGAGCTCTTGCATGCTGCCGGGGGACTGGGGGCGGATGTGCGGGCGTGGGATGGTGCCACCCCTGTGTTCGGATCCTTCGGGGGGCGCAGACAGCGTGATTCCTGAGAAGACGTCGCCGCTGGAAGACTGCACGCAGGCCCCGGGTCGGTGCGCGAGGAAGGAGGGGGCGCGGAGAGGTGCGGTGTTGGTGTTGCGGAGGGAGAGGGAGTCGACCATGTGCAGCGGGGCCAGCCGATAACGGTACTGCAGCGGGTTCAGCTTCGGTCCCGTGAACAACCTGCCGTCGGGCGTCCGGATGCCGGGCTGCGTGAAGCAGCCCCACTCGTACCAACCCATGCCGTCATCTTGCTTGAGCTCGAGCCGGCCTTCCAACACATCCTCCGGAGGCTCCCCCCACACAACCGCCATCACTTCGCTCCCGACCGTGCTGCTGTGGCGCCACACGTACTTACCTATAGCATTGTTTGTGGCGGTATATATTCTGGCTTCTTTTTCGTCTTTTCTGATGACCGATATTCTGATTCATTGGAGGAAAGGCGGTGGCTCGTGCGAGCAGTACGATCAGCATCTGGTGGGCCAAGGCCAGATTCCATGGCTAAAGTGGGCCATTTTATTTCCCTTCACTGGGATGGCTGCCGTGACGAACCTAGCTTCTTCGTATCACATTGCGGCGAGAGGAGAGAGAGAGAGAGTGGAGAGAACGACAGTGAGGGTTTGGAGGAGGACGCTCTTTCGAGGTGTGGGCGGTGGCGGGCACCGAAGTGCCTTCTGTGCAACCTGCATTGAGACGCGGCTGGCACACCTGCACAGATGAGCATCCAGGAAATGCATGCGCAGGGCTTCCACTGCAACATTGCCGCCCGTATCACGGAACCAGCGCATGCCATCACACCAGCCTTGCACGATGTGAAGGGCATGTTACGGCTCGTGATCCGGACACTTCCGGATGCTAGTCGGGTAGAAGAGGATGCAGATGAACGGTGAGCGCAAAAGGTGGTCCGCCTACACGTCCCAGAAGACAATGGAACGCGACTTCCAGGCAATCGAGCTGCAGACAAAGCAACTCAAGAGCCTGGACACGAAGCGAAGCGCGCCTGACCTCGCGCCCGCGTGTCGCAATCCCTGTACCAGTACGACACCATATTTCTTTGCATCACTGCACGAAGTACGGTGTGGAAGCAAGCCGCAGAAACCCTGGAGGCCCGCCTCCGAAGGGCTGGTTTGGATGCCCACGTATGCCGGAGAACTGAACGATGGGGACAGAAGTTTCGTAGCAGTCCTGCTCGTGAAGGTGTTCTTCTCAAGATTTGCATTTGCAACGAGAAGCCGTGGCACAACAATCCGACTTCCGATGAGGAGGATCAGGACGAGGATGACGATGCGGACAGCAGCACAACCGACCCTGAAAACGAGAGCAGCGAGCACGGGTGTATTATCAGCCAGAAGAGCTACACGCGAATCCACGGCTTCTTCGCACACTACGACGCACACCACCGCCCTACAGTAACCTGCGAATGCACACGCAATGTCCATCGTGCAAAAAGACAGTTCGCAAGGGCGGGCTGACCCAACACCTGCTGTACGTTCATGCTGAGAAGCTTGACAAGAAGACCTGCCCCCTGTGCATGCAAAGGTTCGCCGATGCACGCAGAAGGGATGCCCACACGGACCTCCTCTGAATTCAGCACTCTATGCCACATGGCCCTATCTTCCGTTGTTCCCCCCTCCCCCACCCATCACACCCTGAGCATTCCAAACACGTTCTTGCAATCCCCCACCCATCACACCCCAGACTTCGGGCCATGCTTATCCCGTTCACTTGTTCTTCTCGGCAACCTGTTGTGTCCACCATTCATGTTGCTGCGTGCACAACAGCGGCAGGACGAACCTGCGGAACAGTATTCGAGCGGGGGTCGGACACCCACACCATATCCGCCGCCTAAAAATGGACTTTACTGTGTAAAACACTAGCAAAAATGACAAGTGCACTAGTCATTCTTACTAGTGCACTAGTCATTCTTACTAGTGCCACTATTAAGAATGACTAGTGGCACTAGTAAGACATTTTCACTAGTAATTTTACTAGTAAGAACACTGAATTCCTAATGACTAGTGCACCGTGCAGGCTTGCCCACCCCGCCCCCCACCGGGCATGAGGAGCAAGGGTGGGACGCCTCCCGACCAGGGGACTTCAAAGGGCGTGTCGTCCAAAACAAAGCCTGGTGGTGCATCACTTATGTAATACCGACACCTTAACACGAGAAACAGTTTCAAAAAGGAAGCGCGTAAACTTGGAAAGAGTCTTCCGAGAACAGAATTGCTGAGAAGGGTTGATCCCAGGCTGCGCTATCGACGCCTCCTTGTATTTAGCCTCTACCGGCATTCGAATATGAGTCGATAAAGCTTGTGCATAGGCTCGTATAGGCATTAACCCAACTCCGACCAACCGGACATATATGTCCGGTTTAATCTGGATTTTTCTGTAGGGGTGCTCAGGAGGCGCCAAAAAATTCCCAAAAATATGGAATTCACCCATTTCGAGCAAATCTTTTCATTGCCGCCCTCGAATGTCAAAAATTCGTCAGCAATGACGATTGAAACCAAGTGGCGAGATTGGGGAAACCCCCGGAAAACCGGCTTTTTCAATGCCTTGTCATCAACAGTCGAAACAATCCAGGAACTTGGGCAGTGAAAAGTACAAAATGTCTGGAAGGAAGCGGGCGGCCACGGATATGGAGAGTGTGGGGTCGACAGAAGAAGAGGACAACGAGGAAGCAGAAGAGGTGGAAGAGGAAGAGGACGAGGAAGAAGAAGAGGATGAAGAAGAGGAAGAGGATGACGATGACGACAACAACAGGTCGGGAAGGACAGTGCGCGAACAAGTGCATCATCTCGACGCCACCGCGCTTGGGCGGGTGACAGTGGTCGACTCTTGCGGGAACTGGGACAGGCAACGGTCGCGACGTGAGTTCGGCGGTATCCGGGGTGTGACACTGCAGCTGCGTGACGAGCAGAGCGGGGTGGAGTGCGGGTACATCGCACTCATGCGAGCGATGGAGGGAAGTTTTGCGATGCCATCGGCATTGAACATTCTCAGCTTCGCCCGCGAACATTTCGACGTGCGTTGCAGGAGTGTGGCACGCTTACCGGAGCTGGACACTTATCAGGTATCGAGCTTCTGCCTCCAACACGGTATCGGATTCCAGCCCAATCCGGAGACAGTGTACACAGCGCTGTACAACTGGGCCGTGCTGAGAGGAACCGGCTCAGTCGAGCGAGGCGAAGACCGACCCCACCCGGCCAACGTCGTGTTCCTGGCCAACCCGCGGGTTCAGAGCGGTGATCTCGGCCACTTTATGAACATTTTTTTTGGCGAGCCACCAAAAGAACAGGCGCCGAAGTCCTCCGCAAAGCCTGCACCGAAGCGCCCCGGCCGGCCACCAAAAGAACAGGCGCCGAAGCCCTCCGCAAAGCCTGCACCGAAGCGCCCCGGCCGACCACGAAAAGGACCGGCACAGAAGCCCCCCGCAAACCCAGCACCGCGAGGCCGCCCACCGAATACTGAGAGCGCTGCGGTCAAGGCAGCAGGTGCAGCGATCAAGTCCTTGTCGTGGAGCAGCAAAGTCGAGCCCAACCTCGAATTCCCTTTCAACGCCAAGAAGACCGGACCGAATCCGTCCTACGACCTTGATGAGGATTCCTCCCCCACTGACATCTTCAGATGCATGTTCACCGACCTGGTGGTCACCCAGATCATTGGGCACATGAGTGTGTATGCTGCAGGGAAAGAGGGTATCTCGTACGAAGCACCCGATATTGCGGAATTTCTTCGCTGGTGTGCTGTCACATACGCGATGGGGTTGTCCGTGAAACAGGATCTCTACTCGTACTGGTCCGTGGACCCTATCGAACAATGCGCGTTTTTTTCTGAAACCATGTCCAGGAAAAGGTGGCACGATATTCACAGGACGCTGCACTTCACAGACCCCCTCAGTGGAAAGAAGGAACACCCGGACCGACTCATCAAGATAAGAGATATTTTCCAGCTTGTGTCTCTCCAATGGCGGGATGTCTATGCTCCCGATAAAGAACTTAGCTTTGATGAGTCGATCATCAAGTACAAAGGTCGTGTCAGCTTCAAGCAATACATGCCCATGAAACGGCATCGATTCGGTTTGAAGTGTTTTGTTCTGGCTGAGTCACAGACTGGTTACACATTGGTATCGTCAGTGTATACCGGTAAGATTGACACGGATACTAACCCTGGCCCCGTGAACGTTGGTGAGCGTGAACTTCTTGCAGCTGCGGCTCTGTATGCATACTCAGGAAGGCACATGTACATGGACAACTACTACACAAGCATTCCCCTCATGCTAAAATTATACACCTTGGGATTCCACGCGGCCGGAACTGTCCGCAAAAATCGGAACGGGATCCCACTTTTTAGCAAGTCCCAAAAGAAGCGCGGCCGCCCATCCCAAGCGGATAAGGCTGCGGCCCCGAAACGCGGCCATTGCCAGTATCGCCAAAGTTCGCCGATCACGTTCTTGGAGTGGGTTGACAAGCGTGAAGTCCGCATGTTGTCAACACTCCCCATTGGAACAACAATGACCGAGCTTGAGCGTCGCTGCAAGGGGGGAAAGCGGTTGAAGGTCAGTAAGCCAGACATCGTGGTTGCTTACAACAAACACATGGGGGGGGTAGATCGCTGCGACCAGTACCTTGCCCGGGCGACACGATTCATGCAGGGCAAACGATGGTATATGAAAGTCTTCTTTTATTTGCTCGAAGTGTCTGCGTTGAACAGTTTTATCTTGTACAAGCGTCTTGGTAAGAATCGCGGGTCCTTACCCTTCAAGGACTTCAGAAAAGAGCTCATCCGCGGGTTACTTGCTGACAACCGCAGTACTGAGGACTTCAGCCCCGGAACGCGCACACCTCGGGCTAGCGACCACCCGTCGCGCCTGGATGGCAAGTTCCATGCCATTCTGGAAACAGACACCCGCGTTGCGTGCAAATGCCATGTTCGTTTGGTCAAGACGAAATATGTCTGCAAAACATGTGGCGTGGCTCTGTGTCCCGCTCCGTGTTTTACCCGGTTTCACACCCTCAAGAACCACCATTACTACGAGCCGGAAACTCCTGGGACCCAGCGCTTGAAGAAACGAGGCGGCCGCCCTTGCAAGCAGGGGCGCCCTCCCACACTCAAAGGAGTGCGTCTGACGTATACCGAGTCTACTGATGAAAGTGACTGCAGTGGCCAGTAGTTGCGTGAACTGCCCACCTGCCCCGTACCTCAATTTCCTGCGTCTTGCCCGTTATCTCGCCATCACTCCAACCCCCTACCCCCGGAACGCACGCAAAATGACGTCTGCCGCCTTTCTTCTTCTCTTTTGCTCAAGCCCAACCTAGGAAGGAAATCTAAACCACGCGAGAAAACAAAAGATTGTCAAGGTTGCGGTGAAACGTTGTCGACGAATTAGAGACGGTCATAAGCGAGAAGACGATGACAGACTAGTGCAACATCATGTCAAAATTTCGCCTTCCAAGGGCGGCAATGGAAAGATATACTTCGAAATCGCAAAATTCCAGCCCCAGAATGCCCAAAAGAGCGAAGGCACTCTATAAAAATGAAAAATAGGAAAAGGTGGAAATTAACCTGTAGGTGCTTGGTCGGAGTTGGGTTAATATAGCGCTATTGATAGGCTAATTACAGGCGAGATACAGGCTTGTAAGCAATACTGATTTTTGTCGCCTCAATGCCATTGTATTTCGGCACTCTGGGGAGTCCGTCTGTATATTCAGCGGCTGCCTATATGGGCGGACATCTACAGTTTACTCAAAAGAATTGAAGAAATGTGGGAGTCTTGTATTAATTCTCTAACTTTTTTGTTGTCGACGCAACAATGTAATTCCTTTCTCGTGCCTAAGAGAGAAGAGATGAGGAGCGCACACCATCTTCGTAGGCAAGCCCTTCTGCGCAGAGGATCAGCTGGCCGCAGAGTGGCTGCGAGCGGTCGATGCCGTCGTTGTACATCTCGTCGAGGATTCGGGCGGCGACCCACTCCGCGGCCCTGCGCACGCCGGACCCTTCGCCGTCGACGGTCAGCTCCATGAGCTGGTGCTCGTACTTGATGGTGAGGACCACGCAGATGGTCTCGATGATGATGTCGAAGAACTGCGCCGCCGACAGCGCCGCCGCGGCGCCGTTGCTGCTCGTCTGGAAGCTACTGCCCAGGTAAGCCGCGGTCAGCGACCCGGCCCGCGCAGGGGACGCGTAGTGCGACAGCGAGGAATCGAACCCGGAGACGTGCCGCGACAAGTTCTCCCCCGACCGCTTGCTGTGCAGCGGGATCGTCGACGACACCGTCGAGTCCAGCCCGTGGTTCGGGGAATGCGGATACTTCGGCAGCGTCGGAGCGCTTGCGTCTGATGCCCTCCGATCGATCCTTGAGTCGGGCCTCCTCTTCACAGGCTTGTGCTCTTCGTTCGGCACGTTCCCCTCCGTAAACGCCCCGGCGAAGCTTTCGACGACGGACACCGGCGACGTCGGCTCGCCGCTGCTGTTAAAACTGCCGCCGCCGACGCCCACTAGCTGCATGTGGCACGACAGCCTCCGGCTCTCCGGCGGCAGCGACTTGCGCCGGAAGGAGCCGATGCCGGACAGGACCTTGTTCTGCAAGTTGGACATCGGGCCCTTGACGTTGTTGAAGTGGTACTCTTTCAGTGAAAAGCGCGCGGCCGCCACGACGTCATTCATGATGGGCGCGCCCATCATGTAGGAGATCGGGTTAGACTCGTCTACGGCCTTGTCTTTGGAGTCGGCGTAGGTCGCGAACGGGGCGAAAAGGGTCGTGAGGAGGGCTTGGAGGTAGGCGTAGAACGTCGCGAGCTCCGACATGGGGCAGGTGTCGTTGACGAGGGAACTGACCAGCGTGTGGATGCGGGAGCGGTAGCGCTTTCCGCCGGTTTGCAGGGCGAAGATGTGGTCGACGGTGTTGATGACCTCTTTGGTGGGCCGCTTGCTCCGCGGGACCGCGGGCAGCGGAGGGGGTGAGAAGCAGCCGCTCACCTGCGAGCGCGTCGCAGGGCTGGAGCGAGCCGCGAGCACCTTCAGCGGGTTCTCGTCCAAGTTCTCCCCGTACGGGTCGCCGTCCTCGCTGGCCACCAGCGCCATGCCCTCCCACTCGTCGCCGATCAGGCGGCTCTCCCTGTTGCCCCGCGAGACCCCGCTGTGGAACGACGCGACGCTGCTGCTGTGCGGCAGCGCGCCCCTCGGCTTCATCTGCGTCGCGTTCTCATCTCCATCCAGCCCCATAAATACAGAACAACGCGCCGCGCCCCCTTCCCCTCCGTTCAACGTGCGAGGAGATGACTGGAAGAGAAGCAATTGTCCCCCCGCCCCACCCCCCTGCGTTTCGTCTCGTTCCTGCTGGTAAGGTTCTGGTAAAGGGGGGGGAAATCTTAGTTTGATGTTTAAGCAGGAGACTGCCTCTCGCGCATGCATCAAGTTTTCTTCGAAGAAAATTAAAACAAAAAGGGGAAAGGGAAAGGGTCGTAAGGTGCGTCGCGTTCTTATCTCCATCCAGCCCCATAAATAAATACAGAACAACGCGCCGCGATTCTTTCCCTCCGTTCGAACGTGCGAGGAGATGACTGGAAGAGAAGCAATTGTCCCCCCCCCACCCCCTACGTTTCGTCTCGTTCCTGCTGGTAGGGTTCTGGTAAAAGGGGGGAAATCTTAGTTTGATTGCGTAGGCAGGTCATTGCCTCTCATGCATGTTTGATGCTATCATCAAGCCTCCTTCGAAGAAAAATGAAAAGGCTTCATTTGCGGAGTCTGATGACTCTACCGGCTCTGCGATCCTGCGGTTTGTGTGTCCTCGTTTCCCATTTGGTCGGCATCTCCTGTAGCTTGCGCCGCCTGTAACGCAGGCCCTGTAGAACTGGCTGCCTTCGTGTGCTTCACAATGTCATAAGGGTACGGCTAGAAATCAAGTTCGTGTTGAAACGTCAATCTTTCGCTTAGTTCCTACACCGTGGGGGGGACACTTTGCGAAGCGCAGGGCATCGAGGAAAAGGGCAGATGAAGGAGACGCAACGCAACGCGGCCGGGCAGCGGGACTTCCGCTCCACCCGCTTCACCCGAGCGTGCCGCGGTGTGCGCGGGGGAACTGCGTGCGGAAAAAGTAAGTCGGCGAGGCCCGAACTTTGACGGATCACCGTCTCGCGGGGGCCGCGACATCGACAACTGGGGGAGGAAGCGAAGGAATGAGGAGCGCGAGGCAATTCCAAAACTTACCGCCTTGGAGACAGTGGAAAGAAATGCGGGGCCGGCTGTCTGCTGGTACCTGGTGGGTGCACCTACCCACGTGCTAACTGTGTTGTATCAGCATCTTGGAGTGCTCGTAGCATGGGTGGTCGGTCGACTGAATCTCGTATCCACTAGATGATGTGGTACTCATAGCACTCCGCACTATGATGCGTATACGCGTGCGCATGTACACCTGCAGCAGCCCAGACACGAACCGAACGCCTCTCAAAAGACACCGGTGCACTAATCATTAACTGTAGGATATCAGAGCTTGGTCTGTCTTTATGTACTCTGGGTAAATTCGGGAAGAAGCGTTTGTTAAAGCGCCTTCATCCGGTCTTACCCGACTCGTGCAAAACCGAGTCCGACGAAGTGCAACGGCGGGGGGGGGGGCCGTTGTATAATGGCGGGGGGGGGGGAGGGGTCGAGGGTGCATTTCTTTCCGCTGGCGGTGGTTTGGGGGAAGGGATGCAAGAGGGCAAGAGGGGCCAGGTCAGAAGCTTTTAACTGGAGTTCCGATTGCGTCCGCGGCTAGGGTAAGCGGCCTCCACTCGGACTTGTGTGGTTGCTTGTTTATTTTTCTCCCTCCCCTATTATTTCCGACCAGGGTGTATGCAACAGCGGGTTAAGCCGCAGGTTCTTAAAGAGAGAGAAATCGCCTATTGGCGCGGAGGTTTTCTGTTCTGCGTTTATTTTTTGTATTCCCGATTTTTCGGACCTGTTTCAACGATTAGAGATAGCTGCGGCGGATTACGTGCGATACATTGACGGAGAACGGATTCAAACGACCGATGAACACGGGAAGTTGATGATGTCGCACTGGTTGGTACCGAAGAAGAGTCTGATGTAGCCATTCTCGCCCCACGTCGGGCCCCACGAGTTCTTCACGATCCAGTACTCCCGCGTGAAGCCAACGATCAAGACGGCGTGATCAATAGACCGACCGAAGCACGTAGTCATGATACCGCCCGAGTACGTCTGCCAGCCTTGCGAAGCGTCAACAGCGATGGACAGCGGCCCGTTGGCTGACACCCAAGCCGCCATCTCCTCCTCGGTGGTGGCAACGATCTTGTGATCCTTGATAACGGCGCCAACCGTCATGTTGGAGTGCCACTTACACGTTCCGGCGACACCTGCGCTGCTTGTGTACGGGTACGCTGACTCGGTCACTATTTTGCCGTTGTGGTGGGTGATAACCCACTGCCACGCCTGGTCCATCAGACCTCCGTCGCAACCTAGGTCGACTGGGTCGCAAGACACAAACATCTGCTCCGACAGACTCGACAGCGTGTTGTTCGCAATCTGCCACTGGCCCTCCACGTTGCCGGTCGCCGAGAAGGACCAGCACGATCCGCACTGCCCTTGGTTCTTCACGTGTGTCACGGCACCTTTGGCCCTCCAGTCGACAGGTGCGGCGGCGGCAATCTGCTCGTCGGTGAACAGTCGCGGCACAAGCGCTTTCTGCGTCTTTTGCCTCTGCAGGTTGTGGTACACTTTGAACTCTTCCTTCGTCAGATCCGCGAACGGGCTGGACCCGAACTGCGCCAGCGGGTTCCTCTTCTCCAGCTCAGCCGATTCCAGCATGTTCAGCAAGTGCACCGCCTTTCGCATCTTTTCGACCACAGCGGAGTAGTTCTTGTTGTATGTCAGCTTGAAAGTATTCCACAACAGGTCGTGGTTCGCTGTAACGTACGGCGCAGGCAGCGCAGATGTGCACGCCGCCAGCACGAGTACCGCAAAACACGTCGCCTTCATGGTTGCTCTCTTTTTGTTTCGGAGGTTTTCGTTGTGTGGTGAACTGGCGTGTGTGGGAGTCCTGACAGCAGTTGACCATGAGAGTCGATTGATGCACACGCCGAGAACGCTCCTGCTGCCCACTTGCAGGCTGCTCCATCCGCTCGGCAAGCTTGCTGCTGCTGTTCCGGACTATGTTGGTTGCGATGGGTTACCGCTTTGAGCGATATTCTGAGAGAAAGGGATCAAGTTCGCGAACGAAGTGACAGAGTTCTGGGCGAGCTTATACCGTAAGGGCCGCCTTGGCGTGCGGGGGGGGGGGACCGGTGGACTTGGTCAAGTATGTGTGTGGGCTTTTGAAGCGTGGATGATGCCTCTCGCGCTGCTCACCTTGAGGTTCCTGGCCATGCCAAAGCGCCGCCGCCCGGGTTAAGGGGTTACGGCATCAGGCGTGGGCCAGGGCCAGGGAGGCTGATCGGAGGCCACTCGACTTGCTGGTCAAGTATGAAACTCACAAAGACCGCAGGAGCAGACAGCAACTCCCCTCCCGAAAGAGAAAGAGACGAGTTGGAGTGCAGGAACCATCTCTCCGGGGAGTCCGGTCGCCTCACTGCTAAATTTACCCCATACTGCTACGGCGGCCGTAAGTCGCTGTGTAGGAGTCGCGGGGCGAACCGCGGCCCTGTCACAGTGCGGAAGGACTACGCCGATAATGCACAGCCAGGTGGGCGTTTTAGCTGGCGGGGGTGCGATGGTTTCACAGGCCTCTGATTCTGGCTGTTCCGTATCTGCCGGGAGCAAGCCTCTTCGCCTACTGCTAATTGGCTCTAAGTAGCCTCTAATGTGAGTTCGCTTTCCCCGGGCGAGTAATCAGCTGCATCCTTGGCCGTCTGTCGTAGCCAAGGGAACCTGGCCTTTCCCCGTTTTCGGCGCGCGGGTCGGAGAATAGAAAGGGCAATTCATGGAAGAAAGCGTGGTTGTGTGGCACGAGCCTGTGTGGCCACCACTATTTGAAGATGCCCACACCCACCCCAGCGAGTTTCCATTTGTATACTCCCCCACTCCCCGCCACCCCCAGGGTCGTGAGTTTTCGTGTCACAGTCTTATTTTGCGCTTGGTGCTCACTCCTGACTTCCTTGCGATATTTGTGTTTCCGGCAATTTCTTTTTGTTGCAACACTTATGCAGCTCCAGCGGAAACTGCGCTGGTTGCAAGTCTGCGAAGCAGTGGCCCGGTAGTGAGAACTCCCTGCGAAGAGCACGCTGAGAAACAAGAACAAGAAAAGGGAAGTATGAAAAAGAAGAAGCACAAAAAGTGGTTGCAAAAGGCGGTCGAACAAGGCACCTGTCCCCCAGAAGCCCGAACTGCGGACCCAGTCGTGGGTAAAACAGCTGCATTATTTTGCGATGTTGGTGGATACGTACAACCACCCGTGTATTTGGGTACACGGAAGGGGATTTTAGTTTAATGCCTTTGATGCGTGTTTGATGTTAGGGGGGGGAGTGATGCTCTCGACGACTCGGTCGAGCTGGAGATACGCAGGTGCTGTTGTATCGGCCGCCCTGAGAACCCGTGGTTGTGTAGCGCGATTCTTGCTCAAATAAGAACGGAAAAATTACGACCGGTGAGCTCTTTGGGGGGAAAATGTTTCTTGGGGGGGGGGGTTTGCAAGAACGTGCTTGGAATGGGTATGTGTTCAACACCGCACTGGTCCCGTCTGCGCCGTGTTTCGGTCCTCTAAGCCACGGACACATAAGGCGGACCATCGTCAGCGCGGAACCTGAGTGTCTGCAGACAGGACTGCGGTGTGAGTCTGGTTTGTCAGGCGGCTGTTCGTAGCTCGTCACAGCCAGGACCACCCGTGCTACTAGAGCACAGGCGAATCCGTCACGGGGAGAAGGCCCCTACAACCGTGTCTGAGCAATCAGTTAAAAAGTCAGGGCACTCGCCCTGATGGTGACTGCGACGACGGCTCGCTAGGCAGCACTGTGACCGGTGAGCTTTTTTTTTGGGGGGGGGGGCTGGAACAGAAAACCCCTGTCCGGCTGGGAGCCGTCGAGGGGTTGTGAGCGGGACGCACAATACTTAGCCGACTTCTGTGTTCAGAAGTCACTGTTTTAAGCCTCCGATTTGGCATGCGAAGCGGGATGGGACTCCGTTGGAGAGTTGTGTCAGAGTCTGGACGCAAAGGGCGTATGTTTGCCAAGGTTGCGAGTCCTTAAAGCCACCCGCCGCGGGGGGGCGGCCAATGCCGCGTGGGCCTGAGGAAACAACAATTTGGCAGGGGTTCTATTCTTATGGAAACAGAGAGTCATTCTTCGTTGAACGAAAAAGCAGTGCTGATCGGTTCTTTTACGTGTCCGTGGTTGGATGCGACCACGGACGCGAGTAAAACGCCGCGGTTTGCGGCGACGAGCCCTTCAACATTTCATAACACTGAACTCGGGGTGGTATGTGGTCAGGACCTCTACACCATGCTCGTGGGTGTGTACACACAACCGATCCACTAGCAGCTAGTGTGGTATCGTTGTGGTAGTGTTGTATGCTGGTGGTATCCACAGCACCTACGTACCATCCCTCCTAGGTATCAGGGATGCAGCGGGCGCTACGTAGCACCATGCTTGTGGGTGTGTACACACAACCACCATCCAGGTGTTAGAGTGTCAGTGGGTTTATGTATTGTTGGGGCGCATAAATACACGGAGAGGGCACGCCCGGGTTGAGAGAAAATTTGACTACACGGCTGGAGCTACTTGGCAAAAACACACGGTGCATTCTTGCTACAAAACCCCGCTTCGCACGGCCCATAGATCCATTACATGCCCGGATATGGAGACATCCCGTGTTGTGGCATCGCATGAGCACAGACAGGTTACGTACCCTTGCTCGTTCTGGGATGAGAGAATGCAAGAGGGGTGCCGGCAACCCGTTGCTGCCCACTCCTCTTGCATTCTCCAACAGACACGTTTAAGGGCGGTGCCACGGCAAGGTCTGCGAAGCCACTCCTCCGATGCGACGCCTGGTTGATAGAACATATTGCTACGTTCACACGTGAATTGCACACTTGCCCGGCAAGCGCAATGATATCCGCCTGCATAACAAGCGCGACAGTATACCCTGAGGTGAATAGCGAGTTTCAGGTGCTGCCAGCTGGTAGGGGCCTCGCTGAAAGGGTGGTGGCCTTGCTACCGCAGCGCATCTTCCGCGACAGGGGCTCGCTCGAAAATACGCTGCAACGCGAGATCATGCATTGCCCGCGTGCGGAACTGTTACACTCCGTGGCCGGAACCACCACGCCGCTACTCGGATGCCACGGTTGTCAGCTCCGTACAGGCATCGCTTGAAGAAGTCGAACTCTTTTTTGGAGCATCGGCCAGTGCAAAGAGCAGGTGCCGCGGCGCAGTGCCGGAGCACCGGACGGCAGCAGGACTGCGGTCGCTTCGCTACTGCAGCACATCTTCCGTGACGGGGCTCGCTCTACGGTACACCGCAACGCCAATTCATGCGCCGCGCGCGAACGTGTTTATTACACGAATTCGCAGTCGCCAGCCGTGCAGAGCACGGCGTACTGGCTGCATTTACACGGACACTACCACCACACGAATTCAGCAGTCGTCAGCTCCATGCAGGCACCACATGAGAAGTTCGATTTTCTTCGGATTCTCTGGCATCGCGTCGGCGAGTGTAAGGAGCAGTTGTCGCGCAGTGTCGGGGCACCCG
The DNA here is from genome assembly GCA_030068145.1 of Diplonema papillatum. NCBI lineage: Eukaryota > Euglenozoa > Diplonemea > Diplonemida > Diplonemidae > Diplonema > Diplonema papillatum. The sequence goes on along the minus strand of JAPJBO010000410.1, from coordinate 135,144 downwards.
ACGGCGGCGCTAAACCGATCTGCGGCCATGACTGCTGTCACCTCGCTGCTCCAGCACATGTCTTCCACGATGTCGGTGAGCTCGCTCTGCGGGTATTTGTTGCCATTTCGAGCCGCCCTCCGACTATTAACTATGCGCACACCCAACTGGGCCCTGTGGCGAGTGTACCCCAGGCACTACACACCACTACGTAGTATCTTCTACGGGTTGTAGGGTGGTATGTGGTATGCACAACAGCCACTACACACACTACGGTGGTTGCTAGCAGGGATGCCATCAGCAGCCACTAGCAGTACTCCACTTAGCAGCGTAGTGCTACGCGGCCGTAAACGCGTTCAGCGCGTCGTCGTCCCAGACGCCGTTCGGCGGTTATAGGGTTGACTTGGGGTCGCTTTAAGTCGTTTAGGTTCATTGTAGGTTGTTTCAGGGTCAGTTTAGAGTCAGTTCAGGGTTAGTGTAGGGTTAGTTTAGGCTAGTTTAGGGACAGCTAGGGTTAGTTGAGGGTCAGTTTAGTGTCAGTTTGGGGTCAGTTTAGGGCTAGTTTAGGGTTAGTTTAGGGTCAGTTAAGGGCCAGCTTAAGGTTGGTTTAGGGTCAGTTTAGGGTCAGTTTAGGTTTAGTGTAGGGTTAGTTTAGGGTTAGTTTAGGGTTAGTTTAGGGTCAGTTTAGGGTTAGTTGAGGGTCAGTTTATGGTCAGTTTAGGGCCAGCTTAAGGTTTAGGGTCAGTTTAGGGTCAGTTTAGGGCTAGTTTAGGGTCAGTTTAGGGTTGGTTTAGGGTCAGTTTAGGGTTAGTTCAGGGTCAGTTTAGGGTTAGTTTAGGGTTAGTTTAGCGTTTGTTTAGGGTTAGTTTAGGGTCAGTTTCGGGTCAGTTTAGTGTCAGTTTAGGGTTAGTTTAGGGTTAGTTTAGGGTCAGCTTGAGGCTAGTTTAGGGTCAGTATAAGGTTAGTTTAGGGTCAGTTTAGGGCCAGCTTAGGGTCAGCTTAGGGTCAGTTTAGGGTCGGTTTACGGTCGGTTTAGGACCATTTTAGGATAGGTTTAAGGTCGGCGCATACTAGTTTTTCTTCGACTTCGAGCGCCGTGCTGATGTACGTCGAGACAGGGCCTTGTCCGCAGGTGATGCGCTGCCGCCTCTTGTCGCGCGGCATGCGGGGGACGCGGCGGCCGTGGTCCTCGAGCAGGTGCTGCGGGGCGGCCGAAAACGCGTTCAGCGCGACGTCGTCCCAGATGCCGTTAGGCGGCGCCGACCGCTGGCCCGGCGGCTTGTCTGGCGGGCGCCTCGAATCCTCGCCGCCTCCCTTCAACGGATCCGACGACGGCGACGGCAGCGCGCGAGGGGTTCTGTCGGCGGGGCGCATGAGGACTTTTTTGAGCGGGTCTGCCGCCTTCCCGGCGTCCCTCCTGGCGGGCGGCGCTCCGCGGGTGGTCGGTTGCTTGAAGAAAAAAGCTGCCGGCGGGCCGGCGGGTGGGGCCAGGTCGGAGGCCCCTCCTCCAAACAGCTGCTGCTGCTGCCGGTCGCCGTCGGCGGGCCAGTGGGGCGACCACGCGGCGCTGTCGCCCCACGGCTGCTCGCTTCCGTCTTCCCCGGAACCGTCCGCCGGGCGCGACACGGCGCGCCACGCCGCCTGCGTCATGTCCCCACCAACACGCCCAATCAGGCCCCAGACACGACCTGGAGGCTTTATTTTAGAGTAACTTTACTCAGAGATCCGGGGTTTTAAAGTCTCTGGGTGATACCGTATGCGGGTTTAATATGAAACGTTTTTAGTACGAAACGGGTTTAATACGAAACGTGTTAATTAAGAAACACCCCGGACCTGAAGCTATGAAACATTAACACGTTTCGTATTAAACACTGCACTTCCATAGGGGTTTTGAGAGGTTTTGTACTTGGCGTAAACTGGGGCTCGACAGTAAAAAAAGGACGCAGGAAAATTGACAGAAAATTTGGACCCGTCAAAAAAGAAATATGCACCGATTTATTCGCCCGTGTCAGCCCTTTACCCCATGCGAAGCAGATTCGACAATTCCCCCAAAACGCGAGAAAACCTTTGCACATTTTCTTGGATATCCGGGTCTATTTTTTGCGGATCTCTTCATCGGAGCTGATCGCGAGCAAAAAGTCGTTGAAAAAGGTCTGCTCCGTGGACAGCGAAAAAAACGGCACCGCCCAGGGGATCGATTCCCGTCCTTCCCGTCACAAACCTGGTGGTTTCCATGTCCGGTGCCCTGCATCTTGTAAAGACCCGCGGAACCACGCACATACTTCTTGGTTCCCGGGTCCATTCTTCACGGTTCTCTTCATCGGAGCTTATCGCGAGCTAAAAATCGTCAGAAAAGGTCTGCTGCACGCACGAGCAAAATTGTCACCAGAAACCCAGCTCCCGCTGGCTTTTCCCAGCTCCCAAAGAGCCAGAAGGAGCCAGCTCGGGAGCTGGAAAGAGCCAGCAGGAGCCAGCAGGGCACAATAAAAAGCCATCTCAAAATTCCGGGCGAGTTTCGTGGTGACCGGGTTGAGTGACGCGAACTTACTGGAAGAGAAACTTTCCGATCCAACAGGAGATGAAGCCGACCAAGGTTTCGTTGAAGACAGCCCCCAGGCAGTGTTGGCGGTGGCTCCCAGCTCTTGGGAGCTGGTTCAAGAGCCGGGAGCTGGCTCCAGATCCGAGAGCCACCGCCAACACTGCCCCAGGTCACCGGTTGCGGGGACAACGTTCTCGCCGAACTCCTTCAACTTCAACGAATGTCTCGTACTGAGTGAATGCGCAGATTACATCAACGTTCTGACTTCGCTGTTTTTGCCCAAGAGCTTGAAGAACTGGCAAACGATGAATGCGTTGCTGTGGAGGTGGATGCGGTTCATGCTAGTCTTGGGGCTGGCGAGCACGAGAAGAAGCTGGATGGCAATCACCTGGTGATGGAAGGGCAACTCCGCCTTTGCTTGCGCTGCCCTTCCATACGACCCGCTTACCCTGTCATCACTGACGCGTGCCCGCCAAAGGAACACCTTCGTGAACACTACCGTGTCCGGAACTCGTGGTTGGCACTGGATGCTTGTAACAACTGACCGATCGCTCCGAAGATGCGTTGTATCTTGCTCGCTTTCTGACTTTTGCGGAAGCAAGATAGTCAGCCACCTTGCAACGGTCTTTTCCGCCGACACCGACTCTTGGTTCATAGAGACGGACGCTCGAGGATGTCAACAAGACGATTGGAGCTGCGGTAACCATTCCTTGTTTGCGGCGCTGCAGTTCACAGACTGCATCCCAGAGCCCGCCCACGCCTGTCGTCTTCATGCACAAGTGCCAGAACGCTCTAGTCGCTAATACTCTGACCGCGATACGTTTTTCCTGCTCAAAGGCTCGATAAACCCAAGATTTTCGGGAACAAAAATGGGGGATCATCATGGGGTTTCAACAGTTTCCAAATTTCACTAAGTCCCATGTTTTTAGTACGAAACGTGTTAATTAAGAAACACTTTGGCCAAAAAAGTAGCTAAGAAACATTTACACGTTTCGTATTAAACCCGCATACGGTAATGGTTTCCTTGAGGTATCGTATTCTAGTGTGAAATTTACTTACTTGAGAAAGCGGGTAGGGCATCGAAGAGCGAGGTACAGCGGTTGCCGTGACCACTGTAGGTTGCTCTTTTTGTAAGGAAGAAACGCAACGGGCAGGTTTCAGTCTCGCGTTCAGCGCGACGTTGTCCCATGGCTGCTCGCTTCCGTCTTCCCCGGGACCGTCCGCCTAGCGCGCCACGGCGCGCCACGCCGCCTGCGTCATGTCCCCACCAACACGCCCAATCAGGCCCCCAGACACGACCAGGCTTTCTTACAAAGCGGAAACTTACGAACACAACTAGCTTTTTGCTCGTTCTTGAACACTTGCTAACTTCTTGCCCATTCTTGCACGAATGGCCCCATAGTGTGCCTACTGGCGTAAGCGCACGCCAACGATGGGCAGCCCGCGTTTGCAGCCGAAGCGAAGCCGGTCTCTTTACAGCGGTCGCCTGTTGGCCAGGCAAGGGTCTTTTTACAGCGGTCGCCTTTTGGCCAGGCAAGGATCTCTTAACAGCGGTCGCCTGTCGGCCAGGCAAGGGTCTCTTTACAGCACAGCACGTCCTTTTCTCCTTCGCGAGTTGTCCTTGCGGACGGGCTACACATCGTCTCCAACAGCTTTACTCGCCCGCTCGTTGACGCCTTGCCTGGCCAACGCGACCGCTGTAAAGAGACCCTTGTCTGGCCAACAGGCGACCGCTGTAAAGCGAATCTTGCCCTGGCCAAAAGGCGACCGCGGTTGCATGTTGGCCAGGCAAGGGTCTCTTTACAGCGGTCGCCTGTTGGCCAGACAAGGGTCTCTTTACAGCGGTCGCCTTTTGGCCAGACAAGAGTCTCTTTACAGCGGTCGCATGTTGGCCAGGCAAGGGTCTCTTTACAGTAGTCGCCTGTTGGCCAGGCAAGGGTCTCTTTACAGCGGTCGCCTTTTGGCCAGGCAAGGGTCTCTTAACAGCGGTCGTCTGTTGGCCAGGCAAGGGTCTCTTTACAGCGGTCGCGTTTTGGCCAGGTGAGGGTCGCTTTACAGTGGTCGCTCACTGGCCAGGCAAGGGTCTCTTTACAGCGGTCGCCTTTTGGTCAGGCAAGGGTCTCTTTACAGCGGTCGTCTGTTGGCCCAAGGGTCTCTTTACAGCGGTCGCCTGTTGGCCAGGCAAGGGTCTCTTTACAGCGGTCGCCTGTTGGCCAGGCAAGGGTCTCTTTCTTTACAGCGGTCGTCTGTTGGCCAGGCAAGGGTCTCTTTACAGCGGTCACGTTTTGGCCAGGTGAGGGTCGCTTTACAGTGGTCGCTCACTGGCCAGGCAAGGGTCTCTTTACAGCCGTCGCCTGTTGGCCAGGCAAGGTTGGCCAGGCAAGGGTCTCTTTACAGCGGTCGCCTGTTGGCCAGACAAGGGTCTCTTTACAGCGGTCGCATGTTGGCCAGGCAAGGGTCTCTTTACAGCGGTCGCCTTTTGGCCAGACAAGAGTCTCTTTACAGCGGTCGCATGTTGGCCAGGCAAGGGTCTCTTTACAGTAGTCGCCTGTTGGCCAGGCAAGGGTCTCTTTACAGCGGTCGCCTTTTGGCCAGGCAAGGGTCTCTTAACAGCGGTCGTCTGTTGGCCCAAGGGTCTCTTTACAGCGGTCGCCTGTTGGCCAGGCAAGGGTCTCTTTACAGCGGTCGCCTGTTGGCCAGGCAAGGTTGGCCAGGCAAGGGTCTCTTTACAGCGGTCGCGTTTTGGCCAGGTGAGGGTCGCTTTACAGTGGTCGCTCACTGGCCAGGCAAGGGTCTCTTTACAGCGGTCGCCTTTTGGTCAGGCAAGGGTCTCTTTACAGCGGTCGTCTGTTGGCCAGGCAAGGGTCTCTTTACAGCGGTCGCCTGTTGGCCAGGCAAGGGTCTCTTTACAGCGGTCGCCTGTTGGCCAGGCAAGGGTCTCTTTCTTTACAGCGGTCGTCTGTTGGCCAGGCAAGGGTCTCTTTACAGCGGTCACGTTTTGGCCAGGTGAGGGTCGCTTTACAGTGGTCGCTCACTGGCCAGGCAAGGGTCTCTTTACAGCGGTCGCCTGTTGGCCAGGCAAGGTTGGCCAGGCAAGGGTCTCTTTACAGCGGTCGCCTGTTGGCCAGACAAGGGTCTCTTTACAGCGGTCGCATGTTGGCCAGGCAAGGGTCTCTTTACAGCGGTCGCATGTTGGCCAGGCAAGGGTCTCTTTACAGTAGTCGCCTGTTGGCCAGGCAAGGGTCTCTTTACAGCGGTCGCCTTTTGGCCAGGCAAGGGTCTCTTAACAGCGGTCGTCTGTTGGCCCAAGGGTCTCTTTACAGCGGTCGCCTGTTGGCCAGGCAAGGGTCTCTTTACAGCGGTCGCCTTTTGGTCAGGCAAGGGTCTCTTTACAGCGGTCGCCTGTTGGTCAGGCAAGGGTCTCTTTACAGCGGTCGCCTGTTGGCCAGGCAAGGGTCTCTTTCTTTACAGCGGTCGTCTGTTGGCCAGGCAAGGGTCTCTTTACAGCGGTCGCGTTTTGGCCAGGTGAGGGTCGCTTTACAGTGGTCGCTCACTGGCCAGGCAAGGGTCTCTTTACAGCGGTCGCCTTTTGGTCAGGCAAGGGTCTCTTTACAGCGGTCGTCTGTTGGCCAGGCAAGGGTCTCTTTACAGCGGTCGCCTGTTGGCCAGGCAAGGGTCTCTTTACAGCGGTCGCGTTTTGGCCAGGTGAGGGTCGCTTTACAGTGGTCGCTCACTGGCCAGACAAGGGTCTCTTTACAGCGGTCGCCTTTTGGTCAGGCAAGGGTCTCTTTACAGCGGTCGCCTGTTGGTCAGGCAAGGGTCTCTTTACAGCGGTCGCCTGTTGGCCAGGCAAGGGTCTCTTTCTTTACAGCGGTCGTCTGTTGGCCAGGCAAGGGTCTCTTTACAGCGGTCGCGTTTTGGCCAGGTGAGGGTCGCTTTACAGTGGTCGCTCACTGGCCAGGCAAGGGTCTCTTTACAGCGGTCGCCTTTTGGTCAGGCAAGGGTCTCTTTACAGCGGTCGTCTGTTGGCCAGGCAAGGGTCTCTTTACAGCGGTCGCCTGTTGGCCAGGCAAGGGTCTCTTTACAGCGGTCGCCTGTTGGCCAGGCAAGGGTCTCTTTCTTTACAGCGGTCGTCTGTTGGCCAGGCAAGGGTCTCTTTACAGCGGTCACGTTTTGGCCAGGTGAGGGTCGCTTTACAGTGGTCGCTCACTGGCCAGGCAAGGGTCTCTTTACAGCGGTCGCGTTTTGGCCAGGTGAGGGTCGCTTTACAGTGGTCGCTCACTGGCCAGGCAAGGGTCTCTTTACAGCGGTCGCCTGTTGGCCAGGTGAGGGTCGCTTTACAGTGGTCGCTCACTGGCCAGGCAAGGGTCTCTTTACAGCGGTCGCCTGTTGGCCAGGTGAGGGTCGCTTTACAGTGGTCGCTCACTGGCCAGGCAAGGGTCTCTTTACAGCGGTCGCGTTTTGGCCAGGTGAGGGTCGCTTTACAGTGGTCGCTCACTGGCCAGGCAAGGGTCTCTTTACAGCGGTCGCCTGTTGGCCAGGTGAGGGTCGCTTTACAGTGGTCGCTCACTGGCCAGGCAAGGGTCTCTTTACAGCGGTCGCCTGTTGGCCAGGCAAGGTTGGCCAGGCAAGGGTCTCTTTACAGCGGTCGCGTTTTGGCCAGGTGAGGGTCGCTTTACAGTGGTCGCTCACTGGCCAGGCAAGGGTCTCTTTACAGCGGTCGCCTGTTGGCCAGGTGAGGGTCTCTTTACAGCGGTCGTCTGTTGGCCAGGCAAGGTTGGCCAGGCAAGGGTCTCTTTACAGCGGTCGCGTTTTGGCCAGGTGAGGGTCGCTTTACAGTGGTCGCTCACTGGCCAGGCAAGAGTCGTTTTACAGTGGTCGCTCATTGCCCAGGCAAGGGTCTCTTTACAGCGGTCGCCTGTTGGCCAGGCAAGGACAGTAGCCGCCTGTTGGCCAGGCAAGGGTCTCTTTACAGCGGTCGCGTTTTGGCCAGGTGAGGGTCGCTTTACAGTGGTCGCTCACTGGCCAGGCAAGGGTCTCTTTACAGCGGTCGCCTTTTGGCCAGACAAGAGTCTCTTTACAGCGGTCGCGTTTTGGCCAGGTGAGGGTCGCTTTACAGTGGTCGCTCACTGGCCAGGCAAGGGTCTCTTTACAGCGGTCGCCTGTTGGCCAGACAAGGGTCTCTTTACAGCGGTCGTCTGTTGGCCAGACAAGGGTCTCTTTACAGCGGTCGCCTGTTGGTCAGGCAAGGGTCTCTTTACAGCGGTCGCATGTTGGCCAGACAAGGGTCTCTTTACAGCGGTCGCCTTTTGGCCAGACAAGAGTCTCTTTACAGCGGTCGCATGTTGGCCAGGCAAGGGTCTCTTTACAGTAGTCGCCTGTTGGCCAGGCAAGGGTCTCTTTACAGCGGTCGCCTTTTGGCCAGGCAAGGGTCTCTTTACAGCGGTCACCTGTTGGCCAGGCAAGGGTCTCTTTACAGCGGTCGCCTGTTGGCCAGGCAAGGGTCTCTTTACAGCGGTCGCCTGTTGGCCAGGCAAGGTTGGCCAGGCAAGGGTCTCTTTACAGCGGTCGCGTTTTGGCCAGGTGAGGGTCGCTTTACAGTGGTCGCTCACTGGCCAGGCAAGGGTCTCTTTACAGCGGTCGCCTGTTGGTCAGGCAAGGGTCTCTTTACAGCGGTCGTCTGTTGGTCAGGCAAGGGTCTCTTTACAGCGGTCGCCTGTTGGCCAGGCAAGGTTGGCCAGGCAAGGGTCTCTTTACAGCGGTCACCTGTTGGCCAGGCAAGGGTCTCTTTACAGCGGTCGCCTGTTGGCCAGGCAAGGGTCTCTTTACAGCGGTCGCCTGTTGGCCAGGCAAGGTTGGCCAGGCAAGGGTCTCTTTACAGCGGTCGCGTTTTGGCCAGGTGAGGGTCGCTTTACAGTGGTCGCTCACTGGCCAGGCAAGGGTCTCTTTACAGCGGTCGCCTGTTGGTCAGGCAAGGGTCTCTTTACAGCGGTCGTCTGTTGGTCAGGCAAGGGTCTCTTTACAGCGGTCGCCTGTTGGCCAGGCAAGGTTGGCCAGGCAAGGGTCTCTTTACAGCGGTCGCGTTTTGGCCAGGTGAGGGTCGCTTTACAGTGGTCGCTCACTGGCCAGGCAAGAGTCGTTTTACAGTGGTCGCTCACTGGCCAGGCAAGAGTCGTTTTACAGTGGTCGCTCACTGGCCAGGCAAGGGTCTCTTTACAGCGGTCGCCTGTTGGTCAGGCAAGGGTCTCTTTACAGCGGTCGTCTGTTGGCCAGGCAAGGGTCTCTTTACAGCGGTCGCCTGTTGGCCAGGCAAGGTTGGCCAGGCAAGGGTCTCTTTACAGCGGTCGCCTGTTGGCCAGGCAAGGTTGGCCAGGCAAGGGTCTCTTTACAGCGGTCGCGTTTTGGCCAGGTGAGGGTCGCTTTACAGTGGTTGCTCACTGGCCAGGCAAGAGTCGTTTTACAGTGGTCGCTCACTGGCCAGGCAAGAGTCGTTTTACAGTGGTCGCTCACTGGCCAGGCAAGAGTCGTTTTACAGTGGTCGCTCACTGGCCAGGCAAGGGTCTCTTTACAGCGGTCGCCTGTTGGCCAGCTGAGGGTCGCTTTACAGTGGTCGCTCACTGGCCAGGCAAGAGTCGTTTTACAGTGGTCGCTCATTGCCCAGGCAACGGTCGGCCAGTAGGCACAGGGCGCCGTGGCGGCCCCGGACCAAGCGTGAACCGTCGGCGCGCAGTACGATGCTGACTTCGCCAAGAAAGAAAGGCCGGAGAGCTCAGATTCGGTGTTTCTTTTGTTAATGTGGGACCGGCGGTTTTCGGATCTCCACCCCACACACATACCCCTCCATTTCCCTCTGCCGGCGGGGGTAACCCGTCGGATAGGGCGTGGATGACGGACCGAAACAGAGGTATACTAGTAGTGTGCAGAGGAGCAAGGTAAGGAAGAATAGTGGAGACGTAGTAGAAAATAAGGCAGGGCGTGGAAAGAATTCTGCTGGCTGGGAATTGCATTGAAAATACTCGAGGGGCTGGCTTGTGCTTATTTCGAAGGAAGCTAGAGAACTACAAAGTGGGTCCCTTTTGTTGAACGCGTACGCTCGCCACTAAACCCAGATTTACCTGTGTTTCGTGTGGGCTGCAGCTCATTGACCTCCTTTGATCTTGAAATATTGTTGCGATAGTGGGGAGTCATCGGCATGCCGATGAGCACTACACTACATGCCTGCCTTTCGCTACGTGACACCGGATGGGTCGCTCTTGGCGCACTTCCGTCGTGTTGCATCCCGCGACGGCTGCATCTGCTGCTGGTAGATTGTGACAAGTTCGTAGTCAGATCCGGAATCGGAGTCCTCGTTCTCTCGCTTCCGGCGAGCGGCACGGCGTGATGCGGCAGTTGTTGAGGTGTCGGCAGGGGTGCGCGATCGTCGTGCGACCCGTAGCGGTCGCAGAGGCCGAGGAGTCGCGTCTCGTGCAGGCCCGGTATTAGTACCAGGACTCGCTGCAGCGTCGTGTGCGCGCTTCCGCTGGGTCCTCTGATCTTTCGCAACTGGCAGTCTCCTCAAGCATTTCCTTCAAAGCAGGTGCTTATACAAAAGAAATACTCGAGGAGCCGCCCGGGGTGGCTTTTTTTTTAGCGTTTATTGTGGTTTAGAGGTTTTAGAGGTTCTGTGTGTTAGGGTCTCCGGTTGACCATTGAGGCTGTGAGGGTAGTAGGTATGATTATACACTTTAACTACGGCTAGCCCTTTTCGCCGGAGGCTAGAAGTTCTTTTGAACTGGCGGCCTTCTCGAGGATTTCTTGCAAAGCGGGTTTGCGGGTTTGCGCATCCAAAAAAAAAGAGTGTCGCTGGTGTGGTCGGTGGGCCAGTTCCCCGTAGTTCCCCCGTAGTTCAACATGGGGGGGGGTGTCTTTTTTTTTTTTTCGTTTCTTGTTTTTTTGCTGAGTGCTTCAGGAATGCAGCCTTGGGTCCTGGAGAGCATTTCTAAGCTACTTTGCACTTTTTCGTCACAAAATAAGGACAGTTTCGGGTAATCCGAGCGTATAAAGATCAAAGACCCCAGGAGACAAGCCACCTAGTCCAGGCCAAAATCGGTGAATTTCGGGGGTAATTCCTTTGTGGCGACCACTTTCTGCAGTCGGCCCTGGCGAAGGTGGGGCGGAAGAGCTACAAAGGTGCAGTATTACGGCCCCAACTTGCGCGGCCATGTGCTATGCGTGCCCCGAAGAGGAAGGAATAGGATGAGAAGGAAGGACAGACTGCGAGTCACGGTGACGGTAGTGACAGGATCAGCTGCGGTAAGGAGAGCAGGAAATGTTCTACCAGAGGCCCCGCGCCGGCCGGGTTTCGAAGCGATCGCGGGACCGCAGACCTTCGCGGCGGTCGGAGGAGAGAGGTGGTTCCGGGCGCTGCAGTATTGGCTGGAAGGGATGTGCTGGTCGTGGTGGGTGACGTCTCGATGGCAGAGCTCGCCGTCGACTTTGAAGTGTGCACCAAACTAGATCTTCCGGGCAGTGTCGTAGCGACGACGGACGGGACACCGTTGAGCATGCGTGCGAGGGTACTCGCAAAACTTTTAAAACCCGTCGGGGATGCGCTGGAGCGAAACGGCGACGGACCGCTTCTGCCAGACAGGAAACTGGGGAAGATAGGGTCGCTGAGAACGGTGGGAGCCGTGCCTCACGGGGTACGAGATAAGGCCGATCTTCCGTGGTGGTACGGAGACGATGGAAGTGCTCGAGACACAGCTGACGACGGCACGAGTTCAGCGACGAGGCGTGGGGGATGGATATTTTCCCTACGTGTGGAGGTGGAAGGGCAGAGCGTGCGGCAAGATGGGCGGTGTTCAACGCTACGGAACACGAAAAGTGGAGTGAGCGGGTGTGCCACGAGCACCAGAAAGTGAAGTGCGGCGTGTGAAAGCGCCGGTGCAACCTAGACGAGCAAACGAAGAAGAAGCGAGGCACCAAACGCGCCTGAGCGCGACAATCAAGTCGAGCTAAAGAGGCGAAATAATGACACATCACGTACGAAGAGGTAACCGCGACACCGCAAGTCGCCACAGATGATTTGCATTATAACCCAAACTATCAGAGGCGGTCGCGGTCGAAGACGGCAACCCGAGCGAGGAGCAAGGTTGATAACCAGAATGACAGTCATAATGGCCATGCTGAAGGCAAGGTTGCGTTGCAGGAGGAGAAACTTGTGCTTGGCCGAGGATAAGATGGCTATGGCGGCAGGGGCAGAACAGAGTCCTTCTTGTGGGGTAGTCACGCCTTCGCAGTCCCAGGACCTCCGCCCACTTGCATACAGCCGTCGACTGGCCTTTCCCAAGAGGACGAGTTGGAATGCAGGTACCATCTCCGGAGAGCTTCCGGTGTCTCGCAGAGTAGAGGAGCTGATGCAAACGCCACCTGGGCTTCTGAACGTGATTGCAGATCACCTTCTTGCCCAAACCCAAGAGGGATTGGAGTGTCGGAATGGCGCACAAGGAGAGGCTCTGGCTTGGTTGCTTCTTTCGCTGGCGAGAGGGAGACTTCGGACACGGCAAGCCTTGGGTTCTTCGGGCTCTGCATCCTTCTGTTCCAGAGATCGTAGAACAGTTTGCCGACAACAACGTTAGCCTTGAATGGCACGCTTCGGGTGAGGGCATGCAGTTTATCAAGAAATAACTTCTTGTCAGCTTCCCTTCCATGCAGACAGTAACTTTTCTTTTCTTATCAGCTTCCCTTCCATGCAGACAAGTTGGACTCAAGCACATATTTTCGTCTATCACCGGACTCTTGATTGCGAGCCAATTTTATCTGTGGGCTGTCCAAGATATTCTGCAGATCTCGATCGGTCAGGCCTCTGCCACCCGTCACGATTACGCGATTATTTTCAAGGACCAGTACAAGCACGCAATGGTGGCAACTGTGCTTTTCCTACAGTCCTGCTTGGGGAACGTTGAAGGGGGCCCGGTAGCGAGCTTTACTTAGGTTCCTGCAAGCGTGAGCCAACTGACTTCTGCGAGTCCTGCGATAGCGTTCGAGTCTACTTTCTAACGAATCCTTCATGCTACGGCGTCACGAAAGCACCACCCCCGACACCCCGAAGGCTCCATTTTTCAAAAGGCTTGGCCCTTCTGTGGAAAGCCCAAGCAAGAGGGACCGTTTTGCTCACTCCAAAGCTCCCGGTTTGGCGCCGGTGCGTGGCGTTTGAAAAAATCCACTGCAACAGGGGTTTTTCCCTTTGGCGAAAAAAAATTTTTTCGCCAAAAAAAAAAAAAATCTGAAAAGGGGTTGGCGAAAATATTTTTTTCGCCAAAGGGATTTTTGCGTGGGGGGTCAGGGGGGTCACCTACAAGAGCCGAGACAGCAGGCGAGGCCGGAGGCCGAGGCTGGGTGATGCCCGAGAAGGCCGAGACAGGGCAGGCGAGGCCAGAGGCCGAGGCTGGGTGATGCACGAGAGGTCCCGGGCAACAGCACAGTCGAGTGCAGAGGCGGGCCCGCGGAGGCTGTGAGAGGGACTCAGGATGAGGTTAACAAACACACTGTCTTGTTTCTTGTTTAACACAAAGTCAGCCAGGCCCAAACCAAGTAACATGTCGCTTGCGAGTTTCGGTTTCCGTGCGGCCGCTGCACGTGGCCCCTCAGACGAAACCATCCAGTTCGACTACGCGAACTGGAGAGGACCGAAGCTTGAGAAGCAAGCAAGCCTCAGGCGCATCAACCAGGGGACAGGCAGCAACAGGCTGAAGAACGCCGAGTTGCTGGCTAAGGTGAAGGCCTACGATGCTGCTCAAAAGAAGATCGCCGCCGAGAATGCTCTCACTGCTCGCACATCAGCCGAAGACCTGCCCGCTCAAGCAGAAGTTGCCATCCCAACACCACCTGCTGCAGTTGAACCCCCCGCATTTGAAGGCTACGAGGTTGTTGCCGAGTATGAGTCGGACCCAGATGATGACAGTCTTGTCGGACTTTCCGTTCTTGCTTTAGTAGCTGTCGTGGTCGTGATCCTGTCCGGTTCAGCAGTGGCATTTGAGCCGATTGTTGTTGACGACGAGCCCGCTCCTGAGTCGGAAGAAAACACGAAGTTTCGTACATTTGGCAGTGGCAAAATTCTGCGATCCACTGTTGACAGGTGGCTTGCCGAGTATCCATGGCTCGATGTGTCAGATGCGGGGGCCCAGTGCAAGGTTTGCAGCCAAAAGTTTCCGCGTACAAGAGCAGTCCTCATCAACATGCCTTACGCCGACCAAACGCACCTCCGAAACCGCATGAAGAAGCACGAAACGTCCGCCGAGCATGTTTCTGTCTCTGACATTATGACAAACCTTCGTTCAGGTGTCAGTAAGATGCGGGCTCAACTGCGCAAGATTGTCAAAACAATCTTTAAAATCGCACGCCTGGAAATCCCCCACACGGTGCACGTGCACGACTTGCTATCCTTCTTTTCTTGCTTGCACCAGGACCGCGATTTCTGTGCTTGGCTGAAGCAGGATGTGACGTATACATCGTCAACTGTGGTGAGAGAGCTTCTGGAGTTGATCGGCTTGGTATTAGAGAAGCGGCTGTACACCGAGATTAGGGAGTCCCGGTTTTGGTCAGCCACAGCAGATGCAACAACCGACGTGACGGGAAAGCACCAACTTGTGGCCACCGTTCGTTACCTCAGGAGAAATGCTGTCCAAGAGCGCTTCATTGGCCTTGAAGTCCTGCACGATCAAACTGCAACCGGCTACGCAACGAAGATAAAGCAGATGCTGTGTTATCTCCCGAAGGGCTCGTTCGTATCCTGCTCGTTTGATGGGGCTTCGGCGATGTCTGGGAAGTTTCAGGGTGCCGAGAAGAAGGTTCGCGGTGGGATCAATGCTACTGCGCTCTTCATGTGGTGTTGTGCCCACGTCCTCAACCTCCTTGCCCAGGATGGCATAAAAGCAGTTGCGTTCATGGGAGACTTCTTCAGAACCGTCCGCGCCCTTTGGCTGATCTTCTCCGACTCCGACATCAACAAGCTACTTCTGAGCAGCGTATTCGCAGACCCGACATTTGCAGCGATGTGTGAGAAGGTGAATCGTGCCCTGGTGGAGCCGTCCGATACACGCTGGCTGGCCTACTGGAGAAGTGTCTCTGTCATCCGTATGCAGTATTCTGCAATACGCGAAGCCCTTAGACGCATCTGGAACGAGCGGAACAGCACCCACGCAGAGCACCTGTACAAAGAGGTGAGTAAGCCGCAATTTTTTGCATGTCTTGCACTTGCGTGTGACGTTCTGGAAAAGCTGCATGCAATCTCTCTTGTTTTCCAAGGAACCGCGACCACCATCTCGGATGTTTGCAGAGAAGTGGACTCGCTCGAAGCAGAATTGAGGGCACTAAGCTCGGAAGAAAGGGCCAAAAAGATCACGAAATACTACACTTGCTGGCGCCGTTCGTTCTTCGAAGCGACCAACGTTGCCGTTACCCCTGCAGCGTTCAGCACATTCCATCAGACTATCGCCTCCCCATACATTGCTGCACTCCTCAAGTCCACAACGGTCCGGTTTGAATCCAAGGAAGTTCTTCGGCACTTCGTTGTCTTTGACCGCATTGCGTGGCCAGAGGGCGCGCACCTTACAAACTGGGGGGATGAACACATCCGGGAGCTCTACAGATACTACAGCAAGCCCGGCCGGGTCACGTACCGACAATATGAAGTGGACGTGCCAGCAACAGACACGATGCCTCGACCCACATACAGCACCACTCGCTCGGAAACGAAGACAGACCACGGCACTCCCCTTTTGCACGGAATGACCGAGGCAGACCTGGTGAGAGACTGGACCCTACTTAAGGAGGTTCTACGCGCCTCAAGATACTCCAAAAATGCACACGCGGTGTATCAAGCCTTCGCCCCTGATGGCACTGCGAGTGCCCGCATGCAGCCATTGAGACAACTGGTCGAACTGGCACAGACCATTGTCAGTTCCTCTGCAGAAAGTGAACGCCAGTTCAGTACCCTGGCCCGTGTAAAGACCCGACTGCGCAACCGCATGCTGAACACGACACTGCGCGCCCTCTTTTTCATCGAAGACACCGATGAGAAGGAGATGGACGACGCGACTGCGGAGGAGGTAATCGACCTTTTTACTTCTGGCTTCGCAGCCGAAGCCCTAAGGGCAGCATGGTTTGCTGGAGAGTCTGAGCCGGTGGAGAAGGTAGCGAAAAAGCGCAAAACTGACTTGACACTACCCTGAAACCTTGCTGCACCTCCTTGTCCTGTCTTGACTTCTTCTTTTGTTAACTTGTACCCGTCCCTTCCACCAGACCAACCGCACGTATTCTCCGACTCTCTCTTCCTCCTTGCACCACGAACCGCCGAAGACTCAGAATGGAAGGACAGATGCGGGTGGACGGGCTCTGTACGACGTGAGGGCGAGAAAAATTTTCTCGCTGACAGAAGAAATTTTTTCGCCAGCATTTTTGGCCTTGCTGGCGGGCAGAATAACCCCTGCAAGCGAGGGGTAAAATTACGGTGTTCTTCTCGAGAGCGACGGGGTAATAACCTTTGTACAAGTGTTAGTTCTCGTCGGAATAGTATTAATCTTCTAAGATCTTCGATCTTATACGACAAAAAAAATAATAAAATCCTCACTCCTATGCTTGTGTCTGTCACTCTCGTCCTCCGCTCCTGCTCTGCTTGCCGCGCGCAGTATAGTTGGAGCAAAAGGTGAAGCCAGAAAGCTGTTAATCTTGCTGCTGACCACATGAAGTGGTGCAAGCTACTTTGTTCCTCTGGACGGATTGGGAGCGGCAAACCTGTCGTTCGGATTATTATTAGTCTTCAAAGAAACAAGTTTCTTTTCCTACAAAAAAAAAAAAAAAAAAACGGAGAAAACCATAAGGGAAGCACTTAAGTCGGGAAAATATTTATCGGAAACTGTTTCCGATAAATATTTTTTTTGTTTCCGATAAATATTTTTTTTGTTTCCGATAAATATTTTTTTTGTTTCCGATAAATATTTTTTTGTTTCCGATAAATATTTTTTGTTTCCGATAAATATTTTTTTGTTTCCGATAAATATTTTTCTGTTTCCGATAAGTATTGATCACTTTGACAGTAGGTTCACCTACTTCGTCCCGTGGACGACCGCGACGAAGCCAAATACGATCGTTTTTCTATCTAGTTTCGGGTCGAAAGCCTCCCCAGCAAAGGCTGTTCAATTTTCAACACCAGATACGCAAACCTTTTCGAATGCAGCACACGGGTATCCATCAAGTGACATCTAACTATCTGGTTGCATTGAGCAGTATCCGGATCTGAAAGCTGAAGACTTTGTACCACCGCGACAAAGGTCACGAACCGGGTTCGGCTTACACTGCAGTTGCAGTAAAACTGCGTCTTGCGCACGAGCGCGGAAATCCGCCACCCACCATTCGGCTAGATATTGCAAGAACACAACTGCAAAGCTTACTACAAACGGATAGTGTTACAAAGGCGAACGAATCATGCGAGAACCTACGTAGGGGCCCCTCAACAGCTTTCAGAACGGCAAGTCAAGAAAAGGATAAGTTTGCACATTCTACTTCCGTCTGATCTGCATGTTCCCCAGTTCTACCCTTCGTTGATCTGTTGTGTGTATTCGCAACGACTTCATCCGGGTCCTACGCGGCCCCAATACGACAAAACTGCATGCGGTCCTGACCAGGTAACATCCTCCTACCTGAAAATGTCTAACCACGACTACGGATTTGGTGCCATCGAGGCAGCCATGGAGTGTAAGTATGCCAACGGGGCTTAGTAGTATCGGGGCTGCCGTGCATACTAGTTCCCGTAAAATATTTGTTTCCCTTGACTTGTGCCATGTCGGACGGTAGGATTTTCCGCGTCAGCCTCATTTCAATCCTGGAGACAAAAGCACTCACACAATAAAGACTAGCCCATTTCACGGGCCAAAACTGCCTTTGTTGCAGAAATCAGCAACACAGGCAAGCGATGACAGAACAGCGCACACGAAGACGACCGGCTCTGAAGAGACCCGCGCCGCAAGCTGCGCGAGCAGAGGGTGCCAAGCAAACCAGGAAGGAAGGCGAGGAGATTCAGATGGCACAGCAGGACGCCCGCGAGGGATCACCGAGGTCGAAAGACAGAAAAGGGAAAGCAGGCGTGGCCGGCTTGAAAAGCTGCAAGCGCGGAGAAGGCACAGGTACAGAGCAGTCCACATGCAGACGAGCAGTGAAGCGGCCCACATCACAGAGGTCTATCACACTGGCTCCGGATTACTTAGGGTCCTCGCAAAATCCAATGAAATTGCTTGCCCAATGGGACTCCCCTTGGGCACATTTCGCACTGGGGACTAGTCCCCAGGAACCCGTATCAAAAATATTTATCGGAAACAAAAAATATTTATCGGAAACAAAAAATATTTATCGGAAACAAAAAAATATTTATCGGAAACAAAAAAATATTTATCGGAAACAAAAAAATATTTATCGGAAACAAAAAAATATTTATCGGAAACAGAAAAATATTTATCGGAAACAAAAAATATTTATCGGAAACAAAAAAATATTTATCGGAAACAAAAAAAATATTTATCGGAAACAAAAAATATTTATCGGAAACAAAAAAATATTTATCGGAAACGTTCCGATAAATATTTTCCCCACTTAAGTGCTTCCGATATGGTTTTGTCTCAAAAAAAAAGACACCCCAAGGTCAGTTCCCCGTAGTTCCCCCGTAGTTCCCCCTGGCTATACCGACCACACCAGTCGCTTTTCTCTTTTTTAGAGTGAAAGTTCGCTTGAAACTCCGGGGTTTTAAAGTCTCCGGGTGACCTTCGTCGCTAAGGGAAGATATTCTTCGTGCTCTGAGTGTCGTAAGAGTGGTGGTTACACGAGGTAACAGGTGGGTACCTTGACTGTTGGTCATTGGTGGTTTCGGCCTTTGTCCACATGCCTTACTTAGGGTAGGCCCTCCTCAGTATGGTGCCGCAGTAGGTGTTTTGTAAGTGAATGCCTCGTTCTCGCCTCGAACCGGTACGGGCGCTGAGCGTGTTGCCAAGAACAAGCGTCTTCTCCTAAGCCTGTGTATACACCGCCAATCCGTAGCAACGACAGGCGGTGTGTACACACGTGTGGCAGGAACAAATGCCGATGGCTTGCGCCCTATTAGTGAGCCGAGCCACCCCCCGGCTGATAGACTGAGGGAGGGGTGGGATTATAGGATCGTGCTCGGAATAGCACGTTGTGGTGGCCCGCTGCTCTCGTGATACGGTCCGTTAACCCCCCTACGGAGGGGGCGGGGGGTTTTCCGGGGTCCGGGGAATCCCCCGAGCAGACTCAGGAGCACTACACGGTGAGGTCCTGCCTCAGAAGCTGGAGTTAAAGAGGGTGTGCCCGAGTCACACCCGAAAAGCGGGTGTGACACCCGCTTTGTTAGTTCCAGCCTCTGAGGCTGGGCCCCGCCGTGTACGACTTCGGCAAACGGGAAACCTGGGGTACGTGGGCGGTGGCCAGGACCACCCGCTGCGAGTCAAGAGAAATCTTTTGCTGAGGCGGAACTTTGTCCGAGCCGCACACCGCGGAACCTTGATCGAGAGCTCAAGCCGGCGCATATGCGGACCGAATTCGGAAGACTTTTGTGGCAGTTGTCGTCAACCGCGGCTGCAAGAAAATCGGGACGCCCGACTTGTGCCTGCAGCCCACTAGAAAGCGGTGTTTGGTCTTCTTTTTGCGTTGCAAAAGTACACTCCACACGAGCACAGAGGACCTGTGCAGCACCAATGGATGGGACACGGAGAGAAGTAATCCTACGGGGCTATGAGGCGGCCGACATTCTTCGGACAGGAAGGCGTTGTCTGCGAGGAACACTGTAAAGGACACTGCTTGCGTCAACAGAAACGAGATTCTAGAACAGGGGTTAGGGTGCATTGGTGGGGGGTCTCGCAGGGACGACAATCGCAAGAAAGAGGCCCTGATATATGCTCTACACGGCGAAACAGCCGGGCATTCAAGAAAAAAGAAGCTGCCAAGCATGGGTACGTTCTTGGTCCACTGTGCGATAGGCACTTGCGACAGCTGGCCAATAAGAGAGTATGCAGTCGGGACTTGGTCCACTGTGCGATAGGCAGAGTTCGGCCCCAGAAGCTGAAGGTAAAGAGGGTGCCCGAGTCACACTGGAAAAGCGGGGGGGCAACAACAAAATCGCGCGTATGGTTGTACACCCAAAGAGCGGGTGCTACACCTGCATGTTTGACTTCGACTTCTTCCGCCGTACAGCTTTACCCCCCGCCCACGCATGACGCACTACGGGCACCGCTGCAAATTATCAAACGGTGGGCGAAGATCTTCGTTGAGCGTTTGGGCAGAATTCTGCCTCTTCTAATGTGTTGCACTTTGACTTTATCGTCGACAGTATTCTTTGTACGGAGCATTTTTCATGTCTTTGAACGGCAGTATGGGGTGCCTTTCTTTTTCATGGTAATCTTGGACGTTGTCTTTCGGTAGAGTTGCCTGGAAGGGGAACAGCTTCGTCGCATCTGGTCGGTCTCTTTCAAGTGTTGGGTCCCTTCGACTGGAACACCGTGTGCGACGAGGCACGAAAGCGAGCGACAGGTGGTATTGCCAAATCGGAACCCCATTCTGTAAGGCTTTTTTATTGATTGACGAACAAAATTTGGGGGCACGAGTTCGAAGATATGAATGAAGGTGGGCTCGAGGATGAATCCCAACTTCTTTCTCAGTAAAGACTGAGCAATGCTTCATCCTCCTGTGGTGCAGGTGTTACAGACGTTTCAGTACGAACGCCAGACGAGCGACCGCATTCGCTGAGTCTAGACAGATTTTGGAGCAATTCGTTTGAAGGCATGAAGGAAGCGCTTCTCAGCGATGAGCTCAGACATGCTTCGGTCCTCTGCCGTGCACTAACACTGGGGCGCTGGGCTGACGACGACGAGAGAGCCGTGCGTAGTGAGCTGCGCGGTCGTCAGAGCTCAGACAAGTTCTGGAGATACTCGTTCGACGTTATGAAGGAAGTGGACCCGAGGATGATTTCGACTTCCTTCTCGGCGATGAGCTCCGCGATGCTTCGGGTTTCGGAGAACGTCGCGCCACCGACGATGAAAACGTAGTATCGTTGACTGCCCGACTTGACCTTATTGAGAGTCCAAGGAAGCGCGGGGTACGAAGCTGCGGACGCCCCGGCTGCAGCCGTTTGCTCCCCTGACCGAAGGCTGGTGCCCCACGATCGCTGCGCGTACCCGTCGCCCCTGGGCCTTTGACTTCGCCCGGCGGATGACGACGACGGTGCTATCGCGCCGACGGCCTCTTCGCCTACAGTGTGAGGGCACTCCGCCTCGGCGAGGTCGCCCTGAGCCAAGTGCTCGGCAAAGCTCTTCACCGAAGGCACGTACCGAGACCAGTCATACCCGTACTGGTCTACCGTTGACTTCTTCTTCTTCTGCTTCGTTTGGTACCTGCAGCGAAGGGGAACAAGATGAAACTTTGCAGATGGTGTGTTTCTGTACCACTAGACACGCACACTTCGGGAATTCATCCCCGCAAAGAAAGTCCTGTACAATAGAATGCTAGCGCGCTGAGGGCATGCAATGCAACACCGCCCGCCGTTGCTACCGATTGAAAAGCTCTCGGCTGTTCCTTGCAAGTTCTATGTTGTACTTTGTCCGCGCGGCAGAAGAGCCCAGGTTGTTTCTGCACCACTGGATAGACACGTATTTTAACACGGGGTATTGTCCAGAGGCTAGCAACCTTTGGACTTTTCCAGGAGTTCCGGCGGGGCTCGGGACCCCGCAAGATTGTTTATGAATGGTAGTACCAAAGAAGAAATGGCAAAAAAACTCTCCTTCCTCCAGTGTTGTTGCTGGGTTTCGGCTCTAGGTGGGGCGCAGACAGAGCAGAGGTAAAAGGCTTCCCGAGTTGGCCGTTAACAACAAGGAACCTCTGCCAACAACTGCTGCCTCACATTGTTCCTCGCCGAGGCCCGGGGGCTTACCAATGCCTATTTCGCGCCACGTGACGCCCTTGTTCACGTGCTGATAGATACGGAAATAAGGGCACACCACTTCTTCTTCACTGTCACGACGTCCAGCTGAGCGAGGTTGGTGACCAGCAGATTCAGCATTGTCGGCCCTCCTTTCTCCCAGCCGGTCGCGCTGTTCCAACCACCGGTCCCGATCCTCGACACCCACTTTGTCTGGCGATCCGGCGACAGTGCACCCTGCGTGGTTACGATTAGGGGTAACACTTTGTACCGGTTTGTGCAGATCGCCAGTTGTGTTCGGAGGCAGCGCCGATTCACGTTTCCGTCTCTTTTCTTTGATGTGCAAACTTGTTCAGAAGGCTCATATCTCCCCACGGTATAGTGGAGTTGACAGAAGAACATGAAAAAAGAGTATGATCTTCGCTTTCTCTCGCGAGCTTTCTAATCAGCGGTGCCTGGCTTACGTGCTTTCTTGGGGGGCACACAAATGAGGAGCGGCACAACTCTGTTCGTGCGCGTGCAATCACCGACGAACGAGTGATGCTCCCACTTTTCCACCATGGCAAAGCGTTTGCGTGTTTCACCGCGCACACAGCACACCTGCGAGATTATGTACAGCAGCAGCAGTCGGACTTTGTTCTGAAAGCTGCCGGTTCCCGACGTCTCGAGGAACGCTTCGAACTGTTTTTTGACCTCGTCCTTGTCGATCTGTGTTTGTGGCGAGACATTGGTCTTTGCTTGGTTTGCTTGAGTGGTTGCCAAGTTCCCTGCTCTAGAAGTTTCAGTACGGACCTTCCTCTAAAGCTTGCTGCCCACTTAGATCAGCCCTGTTCCGGTGCGAGCACAACTTGGTTTCATTGTGTTTCTCCTGTGCATGGTGCTGGTTTTGTGGAATCAGGAAACGCAAGAAACTTCTTTTTGCCGGTGGTATCCGTCGGTTCGATAGTTTGCGCTATGGCCGCTCGTTTACCGTTCTTTTCTCTTCTCAACTGTTACGTACTCTTTCACTCTTTTACTCACGTTGTGCCAGCCAGTGCCAGCCAAAAAAAGACTCCTGCGACCGACACCACTGGGGGGGGGAGAGGGAGGACAAATCCAGACGCGCACCTTTGCTCCGTCTTTCGTTTCGTGCGTGACGAGGTCCTGCTCCAGCGCGCAAGCCGAGTCGAGGCCCAACGACTTCTGCTTCATCAAGACCGCGTGCAGGTCGACGTGCAGCCCGTACCGGCTGAGCTTCGCTTTTACCTGCGGAACTTCTTGCAGCGCCTTCTTCACGTCGTCCGTCGACACGACCTCGCCCGTGTTGCTCTTCGGCAGGGACAGCGCCTTCGAGTTCGCCACAAGGTCTTTGAACTCCTTCGCCACGACGGGCGCGTTGTCGGCGATGTGCTGGTGGCGGAATCGGCACCAGAGGTCGTCGGTCTCGTCGATCTGCACCGCCTTCCCGTCGACCGTCACCCGGGCCCGGCCGGGGATGACCTCTTTTTTCACCTTGATGCCCTCCGGCGCGGGGTCGTTGGGCAGGATGTCGAGCAGCATGGCCTGGTACGTGAGCTCGTGCAGCAGCGGCGCCGCAGCGTCGACGGACCGGTCGAGGATGAGCAGGGTCGCCTCGCCCTGCTTCTTGCCCAGGCGCTTCTGCTGGACGTCGACCACCTTCTTCGCGACTTGGTACGCAATCGTGCAGCTGCTCCCCTTCTGGTGCCGGACAGTCACCGTGTCGCCCATGGTGGCGATCACGTCGACAATCTGGTGCGCGATCGACGTCACCGTTTGGTCAAGCTCCCCCGGGGCCCGCTGCTTGCCGAAGAACTTCTGCAGGTCGTGCTCCACCTGGAGGGAGAACGTGTTCGGCTCAGGGCACAGGAAGTCGAGGTTGAGCGCTTTGAGGCTCTTCAAGTGCCGGAGGAGCAGCCGTGCGTTCTTGAACCGGTCGGTCAGCGAGGTCTCGGTCCGCGACGTGAAGAACACGTGGGCCTCCGCGTACGGCCGCGCCTCCCAGTCCTTCGGATTCCCGTCGGAGCTCTCCGTCCAGTCCGCGAGGATGGCCGCGACGTTCTTCGCATCGCACCGGCATAGGTACACTACCGGGTTCCTGGGCAGGCTCTGCCGCCCGCCTCTCACGCCGCAGCCGAGGCGAAGGTCCTCGACGAGGGGCACGCCGTGCTTCGTGAGGTCGTTGACCTTGAAAACCGACTCGAGCAGGGAGAGGGACCAGTCGTCGCACACCAGCACCGAGCCGAGCTGCCGGCACTGCTCGCTCGGGGCTTGGAACACCTCCGTCTCCAGTCGCTGCTTCAGGGCCCGTTGGAGCCCCGGGGGCTGCGGCCCTCCTGCCATTTGGTGCTTCTCTCAGCGTCGGGGGGGCGGTGAGGCCTGCTTTCGAGTTTTCTTGCCGTCGGTCAACCGAAGTTGACCTGCTGGCAGGTGTCTTTCCTTTTCGTTTCCTGGATTTGACTCTTTATTCTTCTCAGATTTCGACCTTGAAACGGCACGCCGTGGTGCGTACGAACGCTGGCGTCGTGTCCCCCACAAGCAGAACTAGGGCAAGACGAGCACCAAGGGCAGACCAGGACGTTGGGACCGTGCGAAGTCGAAGAACGAGTCCAAAAGCGAAACAGCAACACCAACGCGGAAACGCAACCCGAAGGCAGCCAAGCAGACCTCCCAGGGCAGGGGGGAACCTGCGGCAGTGCAGTAACGAAGCTCATCCGAGTGTCCGATGAAACCCCTTGTCAATACCACCCAACGACTGCAACACGCACGTACAATGCCAGACGCTAGCGTCCGTCAAGAGCATGCGTAGCACAGCCGTGTTTTAAAGGTGGGATGAGAGGCATCGTCTCACTCTGTCAAAGGACCATACCACAAGCAGAACTAGGGCCCACTCGAGTGACCGGTGAACCCCCTTGTCAATGCCACTAACGACTGTAACACGCATGTACAATGCCGGACGCTAGCGTCCGTCAAGAGCATGCGTGGCACAGCCGTGTTTTAAAGGTGGGTGAGAGGCCCGGCTCACTCTGTCAAAGGACCATACCACAAGCAGAACGAGGGCTCCGATTATTTTCAAGTGTGAGAGTTCGCCTGAAACTCCTGCATTTACATAAGCGCCAGCTTGGAAGGAAAAGGGGTCCCTAGTGCCTAACCCAACTACCAACCACGTGTTCTGTAACGACCGAACACGCGTTGAACGAACGCGGGTCTATCCCAACACGACAAGACGCACAAACACAACAGGGAAAAAAGTCCTGAGTGAAAACAAGACACGGTGGTGTAAGCCAAGAACAAGACCTCCGGGTGACTGGTCGTCATGTGCGTTGAATACCTTTCCCGACGAATCGGGTCAGACCCCCCACCAGGCCTTCTCCGTCTTCTCTTTGCCCGCAGCCCTTAAACCCTGCTCTTCGGCACACTTTCTTTGTCCGCAGGTGCAATGGTCACATGCGCGACACCCCATCACCCCCTGCGCATTCGGTGCACTTGCACACTTGCACAAGCAAACTTCGACATAATGTCTTCTCGATATGGCCAGCTCTCTAGCTGGCTGTCTCCACGGCGTGTCGCTTTCAAGAAGGTGCCCTTCTGGAGAAAGTCACTGAAACAAAGGACCAAGCAAGCGCGGGATGCAACCTGTCTCCTTTTCTGCATACTTTCTTTCCTGACGCGCGCCGGAAGGGGCAGCGAGGCACGTGGATGGTGATGCGCGAACGCCAACTGGCCGGGTGCCAATATGCTGCGGGGGGATGGGTGGAATGGTTTAAAATGAGATCCATCTTGCATCGTGCGGCCGTCTTAATCTGGCTGAACAGGCGGATGCACGGCAGACCGACACAGCGGGTCTGCTTTTGATCGCACGGGGAGGCTGTCTAGCTAGCCGCCATCCAGGAACGGAAACTGCCGTGAGCCACGCAAGCGTGTGTCGTGGGCAAGCAGCGCAGAGCCTGAGGCGCGCGAAAAGCACCGGCTCGGTCGAGTCGTGCGAAGCATGATGTAAAGAACGAAGAAAGAACGCGTGCTGGTGGTCTCGTTTTTTTTTTTTTTTTTTAACTTTTTTTCGTATGTTTTACTCTCAGCGTCTTTGTCGTGCCTTCTTAGCGACGGTATATTTGGGGAGTGGTTTCTTTCTTCATCAATTGGAGGAAAATGCACTTCGAAATGTGACGTAGTTGAATGGGAAGGGAGGGCCGTTTCACGGACTGTAGGATACGTTTTCTTTTTGGCGGGACTCCTTCATGTACCATGAAGGCTCGTCCTCTTCAAACTCCAGTGGGATTGCGTTGGGCAAGGCAATCCGATCGGGGACGGAATCAAAATTGCATAAGTACTTGTTTTTATCCTTTTTGGCTGTTTTCCAATGCTGCCAGAAGGCAGTGGGACGTTTTCTTTTTCTTTTCTTTTTTTTTGAGACGTGTTTTCCATTCAGCATGTTGTACGCTAAGGGTCAAACGCGAGCTTGCTGAAAGGAAGATGCGTCAATCTTCAAGAACGCACGCGTGTTCGTCCGCACCCCCCGGGGGCAGAACAGAACCTCCGGAGAGAGAATCTTCGGCTTCGGGTAAGCTTAAAACGCCGTAATCCGACGGTAGCGATCCTTTGCAAGTCCGTAGAGCACCAGAGGGTCTCGATGCGAGGGCGGCCGACGGATATCAGCAGCGAGCCACGCATGATACCCAGAATACTGGGCGTGCTGTTCCTGGTGCGTTTTCTTGTGTTTACTATTTCCTCGAAAGAGGAGGCTGGCAGCATGTGTGGAGGATAGCCTTGCGATCACAGCTAGACTGGTCCGCTTTTATCTGATGAGGAGCTTCCTTTGTAGGGCACCCGTCTTGATGGAGACCACCACGCCATGATACCCAGAATCCTGGGCCTGCTGGTCCTGGTGTGTTTCATACATTTATCATTTCCTCGAAGGAGGACACTGGCCGTACGCGGTGAGTGGCCTTGCTGTCACAGCTAGACCGATCCCCGCATATCCAACCAATACTCCGGTTGATTCGTTTTTTCTGGCTTTGCATAGTGGTTGACAGTCTTCGTACGGGGACGACCTTCGGCCGTAGGGTGTCCCATTCTTCGACACGTTATATATTAGCGAGCTCGACTAGAACCATGGAAGTGTATATCGGAGGCAAGGATATCCTCAGGAACGTCCCTTCGTTTTCTGGATGGGACCCTCTTACTGACCAACAACTTCGTTTTCTGGATGGGACCCCACTGACCAACAGGTACCGGAAAATAAAGGAGAACGAATGACTGGGGGGCTCCGAAAAAGACGCCCGAAGGTCAACAAACTTTCGTTCCCGTATATGCCAATGGGGGGGGGGGGTCTTGTTAAGAATCAGCCACTTTGGCCGGATGGCCGGATAAACCAGACCCCCCGGCTCGTTGCAGCGGATGGGCCATATTGTCTCGAGCACAGGCCAGATCTCGCCACGCAACCCGACACTGCCAAAAAGGGCGTGCATCAGCAAGAAGCGGGCCCATACAACAGCTGCATTTGACGATCCGAGAGCTC
The DNA here is from genome assembly GCA_030068145.1 of Diplonema papillatum. NCBI lineage: Eukaryota > Euglenozoa > Diplonemea > Diplonemida > Diplonemidae > Diplonema > Diplonema papillatum. Next base: position 108,156 of record JAPJBO010000410.1, on the reverse strand, counting down.
GCCAGGGGCGGTGAGTCGCCCTGTACTGTGATGCGTGACACGTGTCTGGGGGATGTGAACCGGGGGACGTACACGGATCCAAGGTAAAATCGACCTGTTTCAAACTCGGCCTCTCCCGAGGAAGGCAGCCACCAAGCGTTTACTCTCGCAACTGACCCCTTCAATGAAGGTGGACTCCAGGACGATGAGCCAAGACAGGATCTCGCAACATCAGGTTCATGTCGAGAAAGGTTGGGTCGTTTTCAGATTCCATCCGATTCGACAGCGCGTCAGCCATGCAAACGGTGCATCAGAGCAGTTGGGCCGGATCCATTGGAGAAAGGCGGCGACCCGACCCCCCCAAAAAACGGCGAACCATGGGATAAAGGGGGGTCGAATAATAACAGTTATCTGACACACGTCTGGTTGTCTAAAAACACTACCACTATTTGATCCTGTTACTGTTCGGCTACCCGGAACTTTTTTTATTATTCGACAAATCGAATAATAACACAGTGTTATTATTCGACCCCCCCCCCTTTACGATATAGCAGACACGTTCTTTTCTCACGTTGGGTCGCCGAGGTCGCCTGGGGATGCAGCCACCCGATGCAGTCCCCTACAGTTTCGCCTCGACTGGCGCCTCCTTCACTTCCTCTGGTACTGGGCCAGCAGCGTGCAGCCGAGTGACGTCTGATGGCGTTGGGGCGCCGTCAGCGACTTTTGGTTCGAACCCCTGAGTGTGTGTTCGTTTGTAGGTCAATGTGCTTGTGAAGTGCAGGCGGCAATGTAGGCAGCTAGTGCGGCGTTTGCCAGGCCGAAAATTTGTCCGCCTGTCTTGGGGACGAATATACTCTGAATAAAAGAAAGGGAGATCTTCGTTTCATCGTACGCAAGTTCAAAAGATGTCCCATCCACGGCTTTGCCGCCGCTGGGGTGCTCAGCACAGCCCACACCAGGAGCTCTTCTCGTGTGTGTGTGCATACCCGTTCGACAAGTCCTTGAAGCAGGCGCTTCTTGTGGTCGCGGTCGGCGACCTCGAGAGTGCAGCGCACGGAGACGATGTTGATGTCCGAGATGAAGACGCGCTCGTGCTGGATGTCGATGACGTTCGCCCCGATGTCGCGGATGACGGTCACGAAGTCGGACAACCCGCCCGGCCGGTCCGAGATCGGCACGTCCAAGCGCACGAGCCGGTTGTCGAAGTGCAGCCCCCGCTCGATGACCCGCCCGAGGACCGTGACATCGACGTTCGCCCCGCACAAGACGACCACCGTCTTCTTCCCCTGCAGCTCCCGCAGCTGCCCGGACAGAAGCCCCGCGACCCCCGTCGCGCCGCCGCCCTCGACCACCATGCGCTCCCCCTCCAGCGTCCGCAGGACCGCGAGGGCGATCCATTTTTCGTCGACGACAATCGTTTTGTCGACGTACCGCTTCGCTATCTCGAAGGCGTTCTCCCCGACGGTCGGCACGTTCAACCCGTCGGCCAGCGTCGGCCGAGTGGCAGCGGACACGGGGTGGCCCGCCTTGAGCGCCTGGGTGAAGCTGTCGCAGTTGGCGGGTTCAACGCCGATGACTTTGATGCTCGGGCGCAGGCGCTTGACGGCGAGCGATATCCCAGCGATGAGGCCGGCCCCGCCTATAGGGACGACGACAGCTTCCGTGTCGGGCGCCTGCTCCAAGATCTCGATGCCGATGGTCCCGGCGCCGGCGATGATGGCCGGGTGGTCGTAGCCGTTGATGTACTCCTGCCCCGTGGTCTGCATCATCTCCTGCGCGTGCTGCTTCGCCTCCTGGATGTTGGCGCCGTGCAGGTGCACGTCCGCGCCCCAGTCCCTGCACCGAGACAGCTTCGCCAGCGGCGCGAACAGCGGCATGACCACCGTGATCGGAATCCCCAGCCGCATCCCGTGGTACGCGAGGGCCAGCGCGTGGTTCCCGGCGCTCGCCGCGATGACGCCCTTCTTCCGCTTCTCGTCGGACAGCAGCATCAGCGCGTTCAGCGCGCCCCGCTCCTTGAACGAGCCGGAGAACTGCCGGTGCTCGTGCTTCAGGTACAGGTTCGTGAACCCTTCGGAAACCTTGTCACTCGCCTTCGTGAGCTGGCTTCGCAGCACACCGTCGCGAATGCGGTACGCCGCCATTGATATATCCTCGAACGTGACGCATGGCTTCCCGTTGGTGTCGGACATGTGGAACGCTTAGTTGTTTTATGGGTCCACCTGTCGACGGATGCAGATTCGGTAGGAAACCCCCAAAGCGGATGAGTTGCAAGGGTTCCAAGCGCCCCGCAAGGACCAGGGCAGTTGCTTCTGTCGCAGATTCCGTCCGGTGACCGAATCTGAAGACCCAACCGGCAAGAAAATAGTAGTAGCACGGGAGGAAAACGGAGCAGTGTTTGCATCCAACAGACACTTACGCCTGGGTCTCTGGTCACGTCCCCCTCCTTCTCTTGGTCGCCTGGCCTTGAACCCCGCTGGTTCGTCCGGGCTGGTTACCTCGCACTTTCTCGTCTGCCGGATTCCTGCATGAAATGGCAATTTAATGCGAGCTGTGCAAGGGCACCATCAGTGTGCCCAAGAAGACCGGCACTGCCTGAAAGGGATGAAGTAAACGTCAACGAGCGGGGCGGGCCTCCGCAGATAATATACCGGAATGCAAAAAGAGAACGAAGAAAAAAAAAAAGGGAGGAAGGATCGAGCCGGTTTCTCGGGGGTTCCTGGTGCCGAGGACCTTCGCACTGTTGTTTTTCTTGCTGTTGTTTTGGTTTTGCTCTCTCGTGCAAAGCTTCCGTGGCTGGAGTGCGGATTGGACGTACAGCTCGCCGCTCGCCAGCAACGACTGCTACAAACCCATAAAACCCGATGGTAAGCAGAAGAGATGAAAAAAATGGCTTTTTTGTTGAACGGTATGGCCGGGATCAATTCAGCCCAGTGTTTGATCCACACCGCCAGCCGCTCCGCTTCTGGCGGCGGCGAGCTGCTTCCCCCCAGCACCGCACGTTCGGCAAACGGATAGTTGAGTCGCAGCTCTTGGCTGATGGAAAAAGAGGGTGACTGTATTCCTCGCTTTTTCCTCACAAAAGGTGGAAACTGGGGGGTAGGTCCTGCTCCACGATGCGCTAGGATTCCCCGACTTCCGCAATCTTGCGCTGCACAGAATTCGAAGAGGTCTAGGCAACTACTCCCTGCAGGATTTGCACGCGTTTGAGCCAATTCACCCCCTGCCCGATTGTCGAGCCCTGTAGAACGTAAACGAGCAAGAAATCGAGTGGGATCGTTAGGTTAGTGTGAGTTTGATCAAAGTAACATCGAGACAGCCCTTTCAAAGACCAGCCGCAGTCAACGCCGCGTGGGTGGCTTTAGATATTAATCGTCATACGAACTTGATAACCCAGAGGACCCACACTTTGGACCCAAATTCTGGACCCAAATTGCGGGTCCAAATCCAGATACCCCCGATTGTGCGTTATGTACGCAGGGGGTGTTGCAAGAACGTGCTTGGAATGGGTATGTGCTCAACACCGCACTGGTCCCGTCTGCGCCGTGTTTCGGTCCTTTAAGCCACGGACACATAAGGCGGACCATCATGAGCGTGGAACCTGAGTGTCTGCAGACAGGACTGCGGTGTGAGTCTGGTTTGTCAGGCGGCTGTTCGTAGCTCGTCACAGCCAGGACCACCCGTGCTACTAGAGCACAGGCGAATCCGTCACGGGGAGAAGGCCCCTACAACCGTGTCTGAGCAATCAGTTAAAAACCTCAGGGCACTCGCCCTGATTGTGACTGCGACTCGCTAGGCAGCACTGACTTGTCTTCTTTTTACGGTGGCAATCTGCGAAGTAAACTCCGCAGAGCACAGTGGACATGGGGTTGCCGTGTGCAGCACCTACCCAGGGGGGTGTCGGTGGTACGAAGCTGCAGTTGCCCGCATCCAACCGGCCGCGGAATCGAGCTCAGGTCACTTTCAGGGGGGGCAGCAGGTGAACTGGCCCAACATTCAAAGAAAATGTGTAGTATTCTTTTGTTGAAACAACGGGCAGAAGGCACTTGGTGGACAAGAGGTAATGGCCAGATTTCGGAACACGAATTGCACGGTGGAGTCCGACCACAGTAACTGGAGCTAAAAGCTTTAGTTGCAATTGGGATACTCTCGGACGTACCGATACACCCGTTTTTTGGGATGCAACGCAGGATGACTTGCGCCTACTAGGCATTCCGCATTCAAGGAGAATAATTGCAATCATCGATCCTCATCACGACGCAAGTTCAAAAGATTTCCCATCCTCTTCAAGATAGGTAGCCGGAAGGCTCTCAAACACGTTTAATCGTTTAATGCGTCGGTCTAGTGCGCGTGCAGCCTAGGACATTTAGGAGCATCACAGACCTGCTATTGGCTCGCTCTTCCGCGCGCTATAAGTACACCCTGTTTAACTCCAGCTTTCTGGGGCGGACCGCCGACCGTGTGGGAGTGGGTCCAGAAGGAGGTGGCGTGAGGGTGTGTGTGACCAGGCGGCACCGCAAGTAAGCGGGCGCAAAACATCGCAGGGGGCGGCGAAAAAAAAAAAAAAAAAAAGAGAGTGGGAGGAAAGCCCCGTCGCAAGCAGCGGGCTTTTGGGACAGGGCGGCCGTCTTCAAAAAAGAAACGGGAACACAAGGGTCGCCCTGTTATCAGCAGCAGAACCCAGCAGCAGCTCAAGTCGGCCCGACCACACCACACCGTCGCATCCGGCCTTCCTTGTTAGCCGATCATCACTGCAGGTTCGTGACCAGCGCAAGCGCCGAGCCCCAAGGTTCGCTACGGTGCACGGGTTCGTTGGGGTATAGTTGAGTCGCAGCTCTTGACAAAAGACAGCTTTTTTTGTGCGTACGTGTGAACCCCCTGATTTAAGTGAATTAGCACAGCACGCTGCCATCCGACGTTTTTTTGGTATAGACAAGCAAGCTTGCTACCACAAAAAAGGTGTCTTTACTAGCGTTAGTGGCATGGAATTATTCTTCGCTTTTCTCACAAACGGGGGGGTCGGTCATGCTTTAGGCGTTATTAGATTTCCCCGACTCCCCAATAGTGGTTAGCACAAACTCAAGAGGTCTAGTCAACTATTCCCTGCAGTATCATCAAGAAACAAAAAAAAAAAGGAACGGTATTGGCCGCCCGCCACATATTCTCGTGGTTTGCTTGCAAAAAGAGGAAGGTGCCTGCTCTACCCACGGTTGGACTTCGCCTTTCGTGCCTCGCCCAAAATGTGCGCGGATGCTCACCTGAAAAACAGGTGAGACAACCACCTTTTAACAGCTTTGGCCCCCCCAGATCTTCGACAAAAAGTGCAGGGGGAGAAACAACACAACTGCGAAAGGGTCATTTCCGATGAAGGCGTATCTCGAGTATTTCCTAATTTTTTCTCGGGCCATGGCAGTACCTCCGAACAAAATTGCGACTACACAGTCCACGCTCAGTACACAGTGTAACGCAAATGGAAATGCAAAAAAAAAAAAAAAAAAGAACACAAGGGTAAGGTCAGGTGTGGCCCTAAAGCGTGAATGTAAATAGAGATTTTGCCCAAACACATTTTTTTGCACTTTTTTTTTTGCACTTTTTTTGCACCAGGCTACAGCCAGGCCTTACGTTCAGCAGGCTAAACGTACTGATTTCAGCACGTTAATTCTTTTAGTTTCTCTTTGGGAGCACAGATTTTTTCCTGAGCGGGCCACCTGCCCACCGACTTGGCAGAATGAAAAGGTGGGTCCCCAGACCCCCCCTTTTGGGTCACCAATACTGACGTTTGAGGGTTGTCCCACATTTTTCGATGACCAATACTGACGTTTGAGGGTTGTCCCACATTTTTGGATCACCAATACTGACGTTTTAGGGTTGTCCCACTTTTTTCGATCACGAAAACTGACGTTTGAGGGTTGTCCCAAACTTTTGGATCACCAATACTGACGTTTGAGGGTTGTCCCACTTCTTTGGGGCTATAAAACTAACGTTTGAGGGTTGTCCCACTTTTTTCGATCACCAATACTGACGTTTGAGGGTTGTCCCACATTTTTGGATCACCAATACTGACGTTTGAGGGTTGTCCCACTTCTTTGGGGCTATAAAACTAACGTTTGAGGGTTGTCCCACTTTTTTGGATCACCAATACTGACGTTTGAGGGTTGTCCCACTTCTTTGGGGCACTAAAACTAACGTTTGAGGGTTGTCCCACTTTTTTGGGGCACTAAAACTAACGTTTGAGGGTTGTCCCACTTTTTTGGGTCACCAATACTGACGTTTGAGGGTTGTCCCACTTTTTTGGATCACGAAAACTGACGTTTGAGGGTTGTCCCACTTTTTTGGATCACCAATACTGACGTTTGAGGGTTGTCCCACTTCTTTGGGGCACTAAAACTAACGTTTGAGGGTTGTCCCACTTTTTTGGGGCACTAAAACTAACGTTTGAGGGTTGTCCCACTTTTTTGGGTCACCAATACTGACGTTTGAGGGTTGTCCCACTTTTTTGGATCACGAAAACTGACGTTTGAGGGTTGTCCCACTTTTTTGGATCACCAATACTGACGTTTGAGGGTTGTCCCACTTTTTTCGATCACGAAAACTGACGTTTGAGGGTTGTCCCACTTTTTTGGATCACCAATACTGACGTTTGAGGGTTGTCCCACTTCTTTGGGGCACTAAAACTAACGTTTGAGGGTTGTGCCACTTTTTTGGGGCACCAATACTGACGTTTGAGGGTTGTCCCACTTTTTTGGGTCACCAATACTGACGTTTGAGGGTTGTCCCACATTTTTGGATCACCAATACTGACGTTTGAGGGTTGTCCCACTTTTTTCGATCACGAAAACTGACGTTTGAGGGTTGTCCGTATTGGTGACCCAAAAATGTGGGACAACCCTCAAACGTCAGTATTGGTGCCCCAAAAAAGTGGGACAACCCTCAAACGTTAGTTTTAGTGCCCCAAAGAAGTGGGACAACCCTCAAACGTCAGTATTGGTGATCCAAAAAAGTGGGACAACCCTCAAACGTCAGTATTGGTGATCCAAAAAAGTGGGACAACCCTCAAACGTCAGTTTTAGTGATCCAAAAAAGTGGGACAACCCTCAAACGTCAGTATTGGTCATCGAAAAAAGTGGGACAACCCTCAAACGTCAGTATTGGTGATCCAAAAATGTGGGACAACCCTCAAACATCAGTGTTGGTGAGCCAAAAATGTGGGACAACCCTCAAACGTCAGTATTGGTGATCCAAAAAAGTGGGACAACCCTCAAACGTCAGTATTGGTCATCGAAAAAAGTGGGACAACCCTCAAACGTCAGTATTGGTGATCCAAAAATGTGGGACAACCCTCAAACATCAGTGTTGGTGAGCCAAAAATGTGGGACAACCCTCAAACGTCAGTATTGGTGATCCAAAAAAGTGGGACAACCCTCAAACGTCAGTATTGGTCATCGAAAAAAGTGGGACAACCCTCAAACGTCAGTATTGGTGACCCAAAAAAGTGGGACAACCCTCAAACGTCAGTATTGGTGATCCAAAAAAGTGGGACAACCCTCAAACGTGAGTATTGGTCATCGAAAAAAGTGGGACAACCCTCAAACGTCAGGATTGGTCATCGAAAAAAGTGGGACAACCCTCAAACGTCAGTATTGGTGACCCAAAAAAGTGGGAAACCCTCAAACGTCAGTTTTGGTGATCCAAAAAGGTGGGACAACCCCAGTTTTTGTTGTCTGAAAAGTGGTCTAGCTGTAGATTTCTAAGTGAGAAACACCAACAGGATTGTTGAAATGGGGTTGAAAAGTTTATTGGAAAACCCGTACCGTTTGGGCGGGGGGCGTAGCCCCCCGCACCCCCCTGTTTTTCATGTTATTTGGCGGGATATCTGAAAAATTTCTGAAAAACTCGCGGAGAACACCAATCCGGAGTGATTCCAGAATTCTGGAAAACCGGACCCTCCTGGGGGGAAAAGGTGGGTCCCCCACCCCCCCCCTATAAATGGTGGGCTGGTGGCCCGCTCAGGAAAAAATCTGTGCTCCCTTTGTACACATGCTGAATCAGTACGTTATCAGCACAGATCTTGTGTCCAAGATGCCACCCGAAGGCCACCCAAGCAGGCCCATGCAGGTCTTTCGAAGGTGGAGGAGGAGCAAGCTGGCTTGGTTGTCTGCACATGACAGGCATACCCGTTTCTTCGGGCTTACGCGAGTGGGAAAATTGGGTGTGTATCATACCGTTTTTTCCGGCTCGCTACGCGAGCCGAAGAAGGGGATGATAAATACTCCATTACTTCGATGACCGCCAGGGCCGCATATGATATGATCATTCATCAGAGTGCTAGAGACAAGTTACCACAGTCCGGAAAGCAAAACAGACATAGCATGCCGTGTGGCTCGGCTCGATTTCTTCGTTCGATGAAGAACTATTCAGAAATGTTTTGTGACCAAGCTAGGAGCCTCTGAAGGTCTTAGCTCTATATTGGCAAGCGTTGACACAAAGCCATTCGAGTTTCTGTTGGAACTTGCGCCTGACAAACTTCCGATTGTGATGATGGTGATGATCTTAGCGGCAGTGCTGGTACAACCTCCTTAGCACAGACGACAGAAAGAAAGCGAAAGCGCGAAGAGTCCGACATTCCTCCGTCCGAAATCTTTCACCCTCTCAGTGTAGCTACGATCCAAAACGGGTGCAAAAACAGGCGGAAAAAGTGCAAAAAAAACGTAAAGAGGATCTTGGATTTTGCCCAAAAAGAGCGTAAATAGGGCCACACGTGGGTAAGGTGCCTTAGGGGACTAGTTCCAATGTGAAATGTGCCCAAGTACATTTCCCTGGCAAAAAGTCCAAGAAATTGTTTGCCCAGGGGACGAGTCCCATTGTGAAATGTGCCCAACGGGGACTAGTCCCCGTGGGCACATTTTCATTGGAAAGTACTGGGAAATGCACTTTTTTGCAAATTCTTACCAGGAATTGTAATGCAAAATAGGGACTAGTCCCCGTTGGGCACATTTCACATAGGACTAGTCCCCTAAGGCACTTTTTCCAAAAGAAACAAAAAAGGAAACACACGGAGTGAGAGAGAGAGAGAGACAAGAGCATAACGACCATCCGCAGATGCAAAGCTTGAGGAAGTTGGCACGGTGTCAAATCACGTGAGCTCTGCCCTGGGATGACCGTCTCTACGGGGTTGTACGTAGCGTAGGCGCAGGTGCGCCATGCCTTGATGCCTTGGTTTGGGAAATGTGTCTTGGAGCCGGCCGGATCCAGCAGTTGTCAGCTTGCTTTACGAGACGATATTGGTACCCCCCGAAACCCCTAGTACCTGCGTAGTTCGTCCGTAGTTCGTGTGTACAAGTCGAACTTTGAGAGCGTGGGCCCCTCCGAAGAAGACCGACCACACTAGTTCCAGGCTGGTCAGCCCGGGGCTCTGGGTCGCGTCCCCCTCCTTCTCTTGGTCGAGTTCTTGCGTATCTCGTTACTTTGGTTTTCGGGGGTACCAGATATTCTTTAGAACTAAAGTTCGCTTGAGAATCCGGGATTTTAGAGCCTTCGGGTGACCTTTGTCGAATGGGTTCTTTGAAAGACGGAAGAAGAGAACGTTCTGTTCTTAGTGGAGCCGGGACCAAAGACGGAGAGGTTGAAGGCAACACGTCAGCGATTCGAATGCTCCTTTTTCGGTTGGTTGAAAAAAAAAAAAGAGGGGCCGATTGGCGCATTCTTTGTTTGTGCGTTCATGCGCGATAGCGGCACTCACGTGTTTCTGGTAAGTTGGACGTGGCACGCTGCCTATTGATTTGTAGTACCAACGATGCATTGTTAACGCTTGGTTGCGCGTGCAGGTTTTGATCGTTTACCCCCTGTTGCATTTTTTTAGCGTTTTTTTGAGGCTTAAAGGTCCGGTGCTTTATCAACTACCAAAACACGCTGCGTATTTTCTGCCTTCGTAACATACACTGCACGGCGACCCAACCGTACAAGACTGTTGGTAATACAAAGAAGTCTAGCAACGCTCAAGCTGCCGAGCCTCGTCAGCAGTCTTTCCACAGAGAGTTCTTCGCGATCTTCGTCGAGAAGGAAGCCGAGCCGTAGTCGGCGTTGTCGCGGCGGGAGCAGACCTTGTTGACGTTTTCGTACTCGACGTGCAGGACAGCCTTGCCCTTCTCAAGGAAGCGGGTCAGGAGTCCACACTCTTGGTATGCCTGGCACCCTTCGTTGATGGCGAAGTCGTACATGCCAAGCAGGTCTGGGATCAGTTCCAGCGCGTTCTTCAAACCAATGAGCAAGTACCTGCGGTCTGCTTGGACTGCCGTCCAAGAGTTGTACACGATCTGAGCCTGCCGGACGTGTTCAGCTGAAGCCCCCTGCCGGCATCGCTTGTTGGCATAGCAGTCGACATTGTCGGGCTCAACTCCGTCGCACCCCTTTTGCACTGCGAGGTCCAGCCGACGGGTCATGATCCCCTTGATGATGTCGCGGGAATCCTCATTCAGGATATCCAACCACTTCTCGCCGGGCCAGTCGCCCATCTTCTTGCCCTTCACCGACGCCGGGAAGCTCCGCTTGTCCTCGCGCCAGTTCTCGAAGGTGCCCGCGGAGTAGTAGCAGATAATGATGCGGTCCTTCTGGCCGGGCCGCTTCTTCAGGCTGCTGATGGTGTCGGCCGAGGTGTCGAAAAGGTCCACGATGACCAGGTCGTCCGCGTCGCGGACGTATTTCGTTTGCATGCAGGATGTTCCGTCGCCGCCGCACCACGCCATATTCTGCCACTGAATGCGCGAAGGGACAGGGACACCGCCGTTGTTGGGTGCCGTTGTAGCTGCCGTAGGTGCTGCTGTAGGTGCTGGTGTAGGTGCTGCTGTAGGTGCTGGTGTAGGTGCCACTGTAGGTGCCGGTGTAGGTACTGGTGTGGGCGCAGGTGCTGGCTCGCGCGTGGGAACAGCGGTTGGTGCTGGTGTCCTGGGTGGCGGAGGCGGCTGTTGTCCTTGGGGCGTCGGAGTTGCCCCGTACGGGCATGCCTCCCACAGGGAGTTCTTCGAAATGAGTGTCGAAAACGTCGTCGCGCCCTGGTCGCCGTTCGCTAGCTTCGCACATACACTGTTCACGTTCTCGTACTCTGTCTGCAACACCGCCTTGTTGTTGTTCAGAAAGGGTAGCAGCATCTCGCACTCATCCCATGTCTGACACTCTTCGTTGACAGCGAAGTCGTAGTGAGGTTGCAGTGTAGAAACAAGGTCGAGTGAGTTCTTAAGCCCAACGAGCAACCCACGACTGTGCGCAGCTGACGCAGTCCATTCGTTGTACTCTATCTGCGCAGATCGGACGGAGGCCTTGGCCTCTCCGTTGCGGCACGCAGAATTGTCGTAGCAGTCGACGTTGTCAGGCTCAACACCGTCGCATCCTTGCTCCACTGCATAGTCAAGTCTACCGCCCATCAGTTCCTTCACCTTTGGCAGCGCACTTGTGATCTTCAGCCACCGCTCGTCCCAACCAGACATCTTGTTGCCGAGCACATCGTCTGAGAAAGCGTTTGCGTCGGGTCTCCACGCCTCGTACGTGCCCGCCGAATAGTAGCAGATGACAAGACGATCGGGCTTCCCCGCGCGGGACTTCAAACTGCGGATGGTCGCTGCACTCGTCTCATACAGGTCGACAATGACCAGTTCGTGCTCTTCTTTGACGTACTGCGTCTTCTGGCACGACGAGTAATCACCTCCGCACCACGCAATATTCTGCCACGTGGTCAGTGGGTACACGTTGGTCCTGCCAGTCGAGGGGCTGGAGGGTCCCTGAGGAGGGACAGCGGGAGTTTGCGTGGGTGTACTTGTAGGTGGCGATGTAGGTGCTCTCGTAGGTGGAGTTGTGGGTGCTGAGGTCGGAACAGCGGTTGGTGCTGGCGTCCTGGGTGGCGGAGGCGGCTGTTGTCCTTGGGGCGTCGGAGTTGCCCCGTACGGGCATGCCTCCCACAGGGAGTTCTTCGAAATGAGTGTCGAAAACGTCGTCGCGCCCTGGTCGCCGTTCGCTAGCTTCGCACATACACTGTTCACGTTCTCGTACTCTGTCTGCAACACCGCCTTGTTGTTGTTCAGAAAGGGTAGCAGCATCTCGCACTCATCCCATGTCTGACACTCTTCGTTGACAGCGAAGTCGTAGTGAGGTTGCAGTGTAGAAACAAGGTCGAGTGAGTTCTTAAGCCCAACGAGCAACCCACGACTGTGCGCAGCTGACGCAGTCCATTCGTTGTACTCTATCTGCGCAGATCGGACGGAGGCCTTGGCCTCTCCGTTGCGGCACGCAGAATTGTCGTAGCAGTCGACGTTGTCAGGCTCAACACCGTCGCATCCTTGCTCCACTGCATAGTCAAGTCTACCGCCCATCAGTTCCTTCACCTTTGGCAGCGCACTTGTGATCTTCAGCCACCGCTCGTCCCAACCAGACATCTTGTTGCCGAGCACATCGTCTGAGAAAGCGTTTGCGTCGGGTCTCCACGCCTCGTACGTGCCCGCCGAATAGTAGCAGATGACAAGACGATCGGGCTTCCCCGCGCGGGACTTCAAACTGCGGATGGTCGCTGCACTCGTCTCATACAGGTCGACAATGACCAGTTCGTGCTCTTCTTTGACGTACTGCGTCTTCTGGCACGACGAGTAATCACCTCCGCACCACGCAATATTCTGCCACGTGGTCAGTGGGTACACGTTGGTCCTGCCAGTCGAGGGGCTGGAGGGTCCCTGAGGAGGGACAGCGGGAGTTTGCGTGGGTGTACTTGTAGGTGGCGATGTAGGTGCTCTCGTAGGTGGAGTTGTGGGTGCTGAGGTCGGAACAGCGGTTGGTGCTGGCGTCCTGGGTGGCGGAGGCGGCTGTTGTCCTTGGGGCGTCGGAGTTGCCCCGTACGGGCATGCCTCCCACAGGGAGTTCTTCGAAATGAGTGTCGAAAACGTCGTCGCGCCCTGGTCGCCGTTCGCTAGCTTCGCACATACACTGTTCACGTTCTCGTACTCTGTCTGCAACACCGCCTTGTTGTTGTTCAGAAAGGGTAGCAGCATCTCGCACTCATCCCATGTCTGACACTCTTCGTTGACAGCGAAGTCGTAGTGAGGTTGCAGTGTAGAAACAAGGTCGAGTGAGTTCTTAAGCCCAACGAGCAACCCACGACTGTGCGCAGCTGACGCAGTCCATTCGTTGTACTCTATCTGCGCAGATCGGACGGAGGCCTTGGCCTCTCCGTTGCGGCACGCAGAATTGTCGTAGCAGTCGACGTTGTCAGGCTCAACACCGTCGCATCCTTGCTCCACTGCATAGTCAAGTCTACCGCCCATCAGTTCCTTCACCTTTGGCAGCGCACTTGTGATCTTCAGCCACCGCTCGTCCCAACCAGACATCTTGTTGCCGAGCACATCGTCTGAGAAAGCGTTTGCGTCGGGTCTCCACGCCTCGTACGTGCCCGCCGAATAGTAGCAGATGACAAGACGATCGGGCTTCCCCGCGCGGGACTTCAAACTGCGGATGGTTGCTGCACTCGTCTCATACAGGTCGACAATGACCAGTTCGTGCTCTTCTTTGACGTACTGCGTCTTCTGGCACGACGCGTAATCACCCCCGCACCATGCAATATTCTGCCATGTGGTCAGTGGGTACACGTTGGCCCCGACGGCATGTGGCAGCAGGATCAGACCCGTTGCCACCAGCGGTAGGAAACTGCGCATGTTTAATTAGTCCTATTGTGCGGGAGGGGGAAATCTTAGCTGAGTGTTGGGACAGAATGCGGGGGGCTACTAGCAAACGCGTCGTCTTTAGCTGCTTCCTGTCTGCAAAAAGGTTCGGCATTTCGGTGTCCAGTTTGTTTATCAACTCAACAGGAACATCAAATATAGTTGGATCAAACTGGAAAACACTATAGGATCAGACGGTAGACACGTGGACAGCGGTGGTCTTAGTGCTGAACGGGACCAGACTGGAGTAGACACCATGAAGGAATCACGGGACACGAAGATAGAGCTCCTGGCAAGCCATTGCCACGCTGTAGTCTGCTGCGTTCATCGCACAGAGGTCCAGCTAGCCGGTTCTTCGATTGCCGCGGAGGGGACCCTGCCCTCAAACACGTAGGATGACCAATCGGTTGTACTCAATTTCGGCATTTCTCTGGCTGCAAGAAAAAATCTTATCTTCCACCTTAGCGATGACGTCGCCTTGCAACAAAGGACAGGGTTTTGCACAAGGCGGTCCGTTGCCGCGAAAGACTCTTTCTCATTGCCGATGCAGCGACTGCGTATCTGATGTGCCTCAAGTGGTCTACACCTGGTGCAAGGTATACCGCTGGCGTTTGTGTTTCGAATGATGTCGACGACGTCCACGACCGCGTGGTACAACAGGTCTGGAGATAGAAGCAACATCATGTGGCACTGATGGTTCGGCCCTTGACCGCATCACTATGAGATCAGCTTGCAGCTGATGGAGGGAAAGGTTGTTGTAAAGTGAACGTTCGCTTGAGAATCCGGGTAAAAGTATCCGGGCGACCATCGTCGAAAGGGGTCTTTGTATAGAAAGATAGGCATGCATAGTATTGAGCATTTATGTGTCCTTGTGACGGTCTTCGTAGTCTAGTCCAGTCTATCGGAAAAGATGGCGGGAAGGATAAAGCGGCAAAAGAAAGCAGCGGAAGCATCCACTTCCCGATGCTAAGCGCGGTGGAACAACAACAGGAAAGAGAAGGCAAGACATCCCTGCCGGACGTCGATACGGTGCGCAGCTTCGGGCATACAGTCCCGTTGAGCTGGCACTCAAGCAGACAACGCGAGGGAGCACGGACTGCGAAAGCAGCCGCTCTTTCCACCGCGCCACGAAGTAGACAAATTCGCCGGGCCGACGCCAGTGCGTTTGCGATCGGTAGTTGAGATTCGGTGGCACCGCAATATTGTTTTAAGGCCAATTCTCGATGTCACCAGGGTCTTCTCTTCTTCCGATTCTGATGGGACAAGCCTCCCGGCAGGCCTGGCAGCTCAGTTCCGTGCCGTGTGGACTTCTAAATAGCGGATGGACGCGTCTGAATAAAGAACGAGGCGTACGTTCCTTCGCTCCGATTCGGAGGCTCCAGAACTGCGTGCGTTCCCCAACAAACGTCAGTGGAAGTGACTGCCGCAATACTGCAAGCCGGGTTCCCTTCTGGCGGTGCGCACCCGTTGTCGACGATTTCAGCAGGAGTTCAAGACATGGTTCCAAGTGCTCAGAGCACGCAGGGCAGGGCTACATGAGGTGCAGTCGCAGCGTCTTGATGATCACGGCTTCGCGCCGGTATTTCTCCCAATAGACAGAATGCGCCCGCACGTCCAACTCCGTTGTAGGTAGTTTGTAGCCGAACTTGTGCCAGTGTGTCATACAGGCACGGATCTCGCACTGAGTGTGTGGGTTTGGGCTCAAGGCTTCGCGCGGGTAAAGTTTCAAGCGAAGGCACCCTTCACCAGCCGGTCTTGAGTTGCCGGCAGGTTTTGGGAGCTTTGTGATGTCGCCTTGTGGGTGGCAACAGGTTCTGAAGAATTCTGTTTACATTGATGCAGGACTGAAAGATGTTACGGAGACTCCGCTCAGTGGGTGGAAGGAAGCTTCCTTCGGTGAAGAGCCGAAGACTTGGATTCTGGCCTCCTTTGGCCTGCTTCCTTTGGTTGGGCCTCCGCGTTGATGGTGGCCTCTTTTGGTCTGCTAAAAAGAAGGACAAAGTTCCTTATCCGGAGCCGAACCTTTTTGTATGGGCTCCCTAGTTTTTGAAGGGCCTTTGTATGGACAGCAGAGTTTTGCAAAAATACCCAAGTATGGACACCAGGTTTTGCAAAATACCCTTTTGCATGGACAGAAGATTCTGAATAAGTACCCTTATATGGACACACACATTCTCAGAAGGGACCTTGTTTGGACAGATTTTTTAGGTCCCTTATATGGACGGCAGATGTTCAAAAATACCCAAAAAAGTCCCCCGTGTGGACGACAAACTTTTGAAAAGCCCTTGTATGGACGACAACCTTTTGAAAAGTCCGCTGTTATTATTCGACCCTCCCCTTTAACATACCACTCATTCCACGAAAACGTGTCATAGATTTTGCTTCGTGCGATCCGCCATGTTTAGGCCAAATTTTGAGCAAAATTCGGAAATTTTTTTTGGGATGGAAAGAGCTATCCTCGGCGTGTATCGGCACCTTTTTGGAACTCGATATAGCCAAAAATCTGACCCCCAGATGGCACTTTAGACGTTTTTCGGCCGATTTTCGGGCCCCCAAAAAAACACTATTCGGAGGAATCGAACCAAGTACCCCCAGAACCACAAGTGGGTGCGCTACCCGTTAGGCCACATGCGAAAAAAATGCGGGCGATTTCATTTTTTGTATTTGAACGATCCTTCCGGAAGTTCGCGTGAGGGGCCCCTCCATAGGTTCTCGCATGATTCGTTCGCCTATGTAACACTATCCGTTTGTAGTACGCTTCGCAATTGTGTTCTTGCACTCTAGCCGAATGGCGGGTGGCGGATTTCCGCGCTCGGGCGCAAGACACAATTATGCTGCTTTGCAGTGCAAGCCGAACCCGGTTCGCGACTTCGGTTGCGGTAAAGTGTTACAAAGTCTTCGGCTTTCAGATCCGGATACGCGTATGCAACAGATAGTTAGAGGTCACTTGAAGGATACCCGTGTGCAGCGTTCGAAAGAGTTTGCGCATCTGGAGTCTTTTTTTTTTCGGGGGGGTGCCCTTTTGACCCTATGTATTTTAATATTTTTTGAGAAGAGAATTTACGACAGCCTCGAGGATATTCGTCATTTCCTGCGTTCGTCCAGTGTAATTGTCGTCCAAGTTACTGACCGTGGGAAGGGGTTCCAAGTACATGCTGTTAAGTCTGTCTGAGTGCGCGATGCAGTTTACCGATAGCCACCGCGTGCCTTCTGTGCCAGGGGTCGGATACGTTTACTTGCTGACCGGTGCTAACGTTGTAGAAGGCCCACCTATCAGCCTGAGTTCAGCTCCACAAGGTTCGTTTCGTTAAGGCAACTCATGATCACTTCGGTGTGAGGGATTAGTCCTGTTAGAAACTACTTGTGGGCGCCTGCTCCGTTGCGTGGTCTTCTCTCCGTACAGTGTTCCACATCTGGAAGGTCCTTGCGTTCAGTTCGCGCTTCCTGTGGGCACAAAGACAGTTGATGACTTCAGGAAGGAATCAGCCATTCTTGCGTGATGTAATGTGGAGTGCAGATTCCGTTTGTTGCCACCTTGGGTTGTCAGCCCAGTCCTCCCCAGTTCTGGGTTCGGTCCGGGTCCCGTGAAATTAGGTGAAATTTGTTCCGAAACTGAAAATTTGTTCCGGAACTGAAAATTTGTTCCGGGAAGCGAAAATTTGTTCCGGGAAGTGAAAATTTGTTCCGGGGTGAGTTTTTTTTCTGGGAGGCTCACTGATCGTGTCAGCCATTTTTAGCCCAGAAATGAAAAAAAAACTCACCCAGGAACAAATTAGTCAGAAAAAAAGCCCACCGCGGAACAAATTTTCACTTCCCGGAACAAATTTTCACTTCCCGGAACAAATTTTCACCTCCCGGAACAAATTTTCACCTCCCGGAATAAAAAAGTCGGAAAAAAAGTCGGAAAAAAAGCCACCCCGGAATAAATTAGCCCCACCCCCCCCCCCCCGGGTCGAGCTAATTTATTCCTGGGTGAGCTTTTTTTCAGGCTTTTTTTCCGACTAATTTGTTCCGGGAAGTGAAAATTTATTCCGGGAAGTGAAAATTTGTTCCGGGAAGTGAAAATTTATTCCGGGAAGTGAAAATTTATTCCGGGAAGTGAAAATTTGTTCCGGGAAGTGAAAATTTGTACCGGGAAGTGAAAATTTGTTCCGGGAAGTGAAAATTTATTCCGGGAAGTGAAAATTTGTTCCGGAAACTGAAAATTTGGGGTTTGCCAAATTTTCCAGATTTTCACCATTTGTGTGTGATTTTTACAATTTTTGTGTAAGGTACGCATACCCGAACCCCCCCCCGCATACCCGAACCCGCATACCCGAACCCGCATACCCAAACCCGCAAACCCGCAACCCGCGTACCCTAACCCCGCAAACCCTAACCCGCAAACCCCGCATACCCAAACCCGCATACCCTAACCCGCAAACCCGCATACCCTAACCTCGCAAACCCGCATACCCGAACCCGCAAACCCGCGTACCCTAACCCCGCAAACCCTAACCCGCAAACCCGCAAACCCGCATACCCAAACCCGCATACCCTAACCAGCAAACCCGCATACCCTAACCTCGCAAACCCGCATACCCGAACCCGCAAACCCGCGTACCCTAACCCCGCAAACCCGCATACCCAAACCCGCATACCCTAACCCGCAAACCCGCATACCCTAACCTCGAACCCGCATACCCGAACCCGCAACCCCGCGTACCCTAACCCCGCAAACCCCGCATACCCTAACCCGCAAACCCCGCAAACCCTAACCCGCAAACCCCGCTTACCCGCATGCGATAACGTTTTTCAAATACACACAGCAGATCAAAGAAAGGGGGGAAAGGTGGAAAATGCAGATCAAACGGGAGTAGAATGTGCACACTCGCTTATCCGACTCTTGACTTACTATGCCGTGTTCTGAAAGCTGTCGAGGGCTTCACCCTAAAAAGAATCAGATCCCTTGGGCTCATAGAATTGAGAGAGAGAGAGAACACATAAAACAAGTCAGGTTGCATTAGTCACGCCATAGCAGTCCCAGGGCCTCTTCCCACCCACCTATATGTGTTCGTCGTCATCGCTACCGCGCTGACGTTACGAGCGAGACAGAGAGAGACGAATGGTTGGATTGATTCTGGTCTCTGCGGGCTGCTGGTTTCGACAGCACACAGTGGCTGCTGCGGTCAGCAGCACCCCGTTTGAACCCCAGCTTTGCCGCCTCGTCTTGCTCAGCGGAAGGTTTAAAGGAGAAAGTGCACACCATATAGCGGAAGAAGAGAAGCGTTTTGTAGTGGATGGCGAGGTACTTCGCCTTCTCGGTGGCTAGGTTCGCCTCCTGCAGCATGAGCTCTAGGAGACGATAGATGAGCTCCGCGGTGCCGCGTGTGTTCTTCTTACTGATGAAGTCGTCAAGCGAGCAGTTTGTCGACTTCATCATGTCTTGCGGCGCCAGAACGCAGTGCGTGATGGGGGCCTCCTGGAGGGACCGGATGACGTTGATCAGGCCGTACGCTTTGCCCATATGACTGCAAGCTTCGATAAATTCGGGTTGCATCTCGACCTCCAATACCTCCATTATCATGTAGAAGTAGCTGCCCCAGATCAGATCCAGGTCCTTCACCATCTCGGTCGTCGTCAGGGGGACGCGTCGGGTGCAGTTCTTTGCATATGTGTTGACGAGATTCCGGGTGTGGAATCGGTTCAGCTTCTTCCCGGTCACCGCCTCCGCGATGCAGCGCAGGTAGGGCACTTCTTCGACCTGGCCCTTGAAGAGCAGCTTTCGAAAGGCCTCTTGCCACCACCCGGCCTTGAGCGTCTTCTCTTCTAGCCTCGACGATGCTGTTATTACTGCAGGAGCGGCCGTTTCACGGCGATGCTGCGAAAGTGTTAGTGTCTCAACATTTACGAAATAACCTGGAACGGAGCAAAGCCGACGCTTCTTCAACCGACGCTGGTACTTCGGCTGAGCTCGATGCCAGAAGTAGTGTCGAAACCAGTGACGATTCCCCGTCATGCCTCACCATGGACGCCACCCTCTGCAAAGTGTCCTCAGTTGAGCTCGGTACCAGAAGTCATGTCGAACATGGCTGCTCATTACTGGAGCAATACAGACAACTCCCCAGTAAGGGCAGGCAGGCACATTTATTTTTACCTTTTCCTCCGCATTAGAAGTGACGGCAGGACGAAGCGCGCCACGGAGCTGGCACGTAGGAAACAAAGTTGCATACCGGATTGGCGAGGTAGATGTCACTCATCAAGATCGGAAGTACGTGTATGCATGCGAAGGCTCGCATCTTTCCGGGCTCTGTGACGGGTGGTCGTTGTATACTGGTCTGGCTTCGCGAAAATAGGTGGCGGGTGGGGGGCGGTGGTAGTGCAGCGGAGGATAGCCACTCTCAGCCCGGGTAAAACTACAGGACAGTTTGCGCCTTGAGCTGTTCACCTCGCACGCGCGGTGCGAGTATCACCAAAATCACGCAAATCCTGCAGAAAACCCTCTCGAAACTTACCCCCAAACAAACTCAAAACGAGAGAGTGCATCTCTATCCCGTGCTGATGCGCACGCGTAGCTCGTTGACTATGCAAGGGAGACACGGTCAAATCAAATTAGAATGATTGAGAAAGATGAAACGACGCACCTCTTTTCTCCCAATCGCGGAGGAAGTTTCGGTTGTACGAGTCGCGGTCGAGGAGCATGTCCATCAGCATCTCCCAGTCCGTTTCGTTCGCGCCCCTGAACTTGCTGAATACGGGCTGCTCGTGCTTCGAAAAGTCGATTGCCTCTTCGATGCTGCCCACCATCTCCTTCTGCGCCTTCGCTTCCAGCGCGGGCAGGCCTCCCCTCGAGAGGTCGAACGCGCCCTTTTTGAACTCGCGGCCGCCCTCTTCTTCGCTCCCCACGGCCGCCTTCTTCGCTTCCACGCGGCTTCGCACCTTCTCCAAATCGATCGCGGGCCCCCGCCGCGGCGGCAGCTTGAGCCCGGGGGGCGGTGTGCTGCCGCTGTCTCTCTTCTGCCCTCGGAGGGACGTGAACTTCCGGCTGCGGAGGGCCGAAGCCCGCAGGATCGCCGTCATCGCGGACGCGACGCGCGCTCTTGCGAGCACGGCACCCGAGTGCTGCCTTCCCCCTGCAACAGGACCGTGATTCCTGGCCGCCAAGCCCGAGGCGGCTGGCTACGATGCCCCCGGATCCCCCTCCTTTCCAGCTGTGCAGAGGATTCGCCCCGCCTTCCCTCTGCCCACCCCTGCTCCGTGGAGCTTCTGCTAAGACGGTTGAAGGATGGTAGAAGGGAGAAGTAAGAACACGTCTTCGTTACTGATAAATCCCTAGCGCAAGGGAATGGTTGACTGCCTTTACTCGGGAGAGGTCACCGGGGGTCAGGAGGGAGGATGGGAAGCGTTACTATTTACTTTAACCAACCACACCCTGAAGGCTGTGTGAAGTTCTCTTATCGAGTATTTGCATTCTGACCCAAAACTCTTATCTCGGAGGGCGGTAGTAGCGGTGAAGCAACTTGAAGGCTTCTCTTTCGCCCGACCGTTTGCAGTCTGCCGCGCCGCGCACGGCCGCCGACGTGTTCCAAATGTCGGTACAGCAAGGGAGCTGCCGCGAGGGAGTTTAAAGTCCCGGGTTTCTGCCGGGAATGCGTGTCGTCGAAACACCGGCTGAGGCTGACAAAAGAGGCAGTTATGGCCGCACCTCGCCCATTCACAGAAATTTCTCTGACGTCACCGACGACCTGACCCTAAAACATCCGAATCCATTCTCCAAAAAGTCAGAAATAGTGTCCCATTCAAACATTTCTCGACCAATACTGGGTTTCGGGTATAGTGACACAAATGGTCAACGCCGCGGGATATTGTGATGCTATACCCTCTAAAACCCGTATTCTGAGGCTGAGTGGCCCTTATCCCTTCTTCTGAGCATAGAACCCGGTTTCACCTCAGAGGTCGCACACTGCACATGCACAGCATCGTACTTGCCAGAATATTTCTGCCCAAAGCCCTCCCCCCTGGCATCGTCTCATATTCCTCTCTTTTTGTATAATCGGAGGTCCTGGAGTCCCACCTTTTTGCCTTGGGCCCGGAGAGAGGGGAGCAAGTACTGCGCAGGATACAAGCCACCTTGGGATGCTCCTCAAAACCCGGAGTTGTTCTGAGAGTTCCTGCAGGAAAGGTAAAAATAAAAAATGGGCCCCACCCTGAGTTCTGCCGGGTTTCTGCCGGGTTCTTGCCGGGTTCTTGGCGACTTCTTACCGACTTTCTACCGGGGTCTGGATCACACCATTTATTGTGGTTTTTTTTCCTACGGATTGGGGCCCAACGTGCATCAGAACTTCCGGCTGCAGAGGGCCGAAGCCCGCAGGATTGCCGTCATCGCGGACGCGACGCGCGCTCTTGCGAGCACGGCACCCGAGTGCTGCCTTCCCCCTGCAACAGGACCGTGATTCTTGTCCGCCAAGCCCGAGGCGGCTGGCTACGATGCCCCCGGATCCCCCTCCTTTCCAGCTGTGCAGAGGATTCTCCCCGCCTTCCCTCTGCCTACCCCTGCTCCGTGGAGCTTCTACTAAGATGGTTGAAGGGTGGTTGAAGGAGCACGTTACTGATATATCAGCTACGTGGGGGCTTACCGTTCAAAAAAAGGACATGGCGTGGTGTGATCGGTATAACCATGGGGTACTACGGGGGAACTACGGGGAACTGGCCTTGGGGTGTCCTTTTTTTTTTTGGTGGTTCTTGAGGGGCATAGGTCTCATGTTTCCCTCAGACTGCGGGGGCTTTGATGTGAGTTAAAGGGTTTGGGGCTTTTTGGGGGTGTTGGTGGACAGGGGCGCCAGGGGTCTTCAAACCGGCGCGTTTAAATTTAGGGAAAACGACAAAGTGGATTCTATATAACTGGATTACGACAAAGTGGATTATAATCCACTTTGTCGCCAATCCACTTTGTCGCCTAATCCACTTTGTCGCCCCGTATGACGGACCTAAGCTCACTTTTGATGGTTTCAATGAACTCAAACAGCTCAAAATAGTCACTTTCCCTGTGGGAACTTTTTGTGAAAGGGTCCCCCTATATAATTCATGCCGGTTGTCAGAAGCGACAAAGTGGATTATCAAAAGCGACAAAGTGGATTATTACTGGATTATAATCCACTAATAATCCACTTTGTCGTAATCCAGTTATATAGAATCCGTTTTGTCGTTGACCCTAAATTTAACAGAGAAGCATTGCATAATAAAGCTAGACAGCTTTATGAAATGCTTCTCTGTGTTCTAACATCTGCTGCTGTAGCCTAAACGAAATGTGACCCCAATACGATGCAATCGCCTTACAGGTGACTTTTGCATCCGGAATCTCAAGCGAGCTCGAACTCTAAATAAAGCGCAAATCATCTCTCTCGTAAAATGATCGTTTCCATTGAACTGGCTACAAAAGAAAGTACCCAAATAAAGGCACGAAACAAAATTCAAAAGCGTAAAATGCAATTCTGTATCGGCGTTACGTTTCACTGCTTTACGAAATATCTCCAAGTCCGCACGACGGAAGAGCGTGAGGAGAACGACAACAGCGAGACCGAAGAAAGCGACACCATCGACCTGAAGGAAGAAGACATGAAGTACAACGCCGACTTTATGACTAACGGCTCGCTGCAAACGTTCCACGAGTCCACAATACGGCCGCACCTGCTGGAATGCGGAAACCAGCTTGCAGAAAAGAAAGACGCTCCTTTCCTTAGGGGGGCTACCGGTGTCGCACGTCGCTGGTTTTATAAGGAGCGCGACGACGAGACGGAAGTGCTCAACGACGCGGGACTACAAAAGGTCGTCGAAAAGAAGTTGAACCTCCATATAGTGGTCCGTTTGGAGCTGAAAAAGCACTCGGCAAAGCACGTCCGAAAGCACCTGCTAACACACGACGCGGAAGTGCACGACAACTCATACACATCGCGGGCGGACAGTAGCTCGATGATTACGAACAAGTTGGAGGAGGCGCTGTGTGACAGGTTCGGCAAGGTGGGGCTGAAGTTCGGACCCTCTTGGGTGCTTTGTATTTGTGGCACAAAGGTCAGCAACCCGCCGGACAGGCTTTCTGACGGGACGTCGTTTGTACGACACGGTTGTCGATGCCCGAAGTTCGCCAAGAAGCTGTCAAAGAACGCGAAAGCAGACCTAAAAGCTTTCAGAGAAAAAGAAGCTGCTAAAAATAAGAAGAAGGTGGCGGCCAGGAAGGATCTCACAAGGGGCATGTCCGAACAAGAAAAGGCCAACGCCAAAAAGATGTTTGAAATGGTTGGCTTCAAACGAAAGGCAGACGAGGAAGCAGAGGTCGAGAACCCACGCAAAGAGGCAAAAATCTAGCTTTCTGGTGATAGCCTCCATCGTAAAGGCATTTCTTTTTTTGTGTGTTCCCGACGATCAATTATAGTTTTTTGTTGTCTCAATTCTCTTTTGTTCTGGATGTCCATTGGAAGCGACGGCCTGTCTATCCGGCGGCAACTCGGGTATTCGACTAGCTGACGAAGAGAAATTAACGTTTGTAATGTCGGTGTGTTCAAAACCAATGCAGGGGTTTGTTGCAGGAAAAGGAACGAGAGCGAGTCAGGAAAGCCTGGAACAACGGGGAGATGAAGATTGACGTTACTTTCGTGAAGCCGTGTGGAATGCGCCATGAAGGTTTTCTCGTCGAGAATGCTGACTGGAACGCTATCGTAGGACTTGCGAAGTCGGTTGGCTACGCGCTTGCTGGGACATATGTGCGCCTCGCTACCGGCCCCCCTTCAACAGTTTGTCTGGCCGACTGTCCTGTTGTTCTCAGAGAGGACTTGTGGAAGCTCAGTTGCGGCCATTGCGTGCTTGTACCAGTCCTCGACAAGAATCGCGCTGTGGTGACGGACGGCGGAGGCCTGGCCGACGGAGAACTGCGAGGTATCGTAGACAGCCTGATGGCGGAAGATGTCAAGATCCGACGCATACCCCGGGTACTCCTCATTATCCAGCGAGTAAAAGTGAGTCGTTTCAGGGTTGAGCGAGCATGGCAGAGCAACCTGGTTGCGCGTGATATCTCGTTTTTGTGTGCCATCGAAGACAAGGATGTCGCCTTGCAGCACGATAGCACACCTGTTAACGAGAATTGGCATGCAATCCACTTGACAGCAACTTGGATGCAAGGAACATCACAAAGGCACCATTTCCTGAAGGCGTGCCTTTCAACCGTGCACGATGGCAGCATGGTGGAAGACGCAGTGACAGAAATCTGTTGCTACTTCTCGTCTCTCACGCAAGAACTTCGAGGGCTTGGCGTTCTCGGCCCTGATGCCTTTTTCGAGCAAGACCGCTTCTGCTGTATGTTTACGGACCGCGGAGCAGGTGTGGGGGGCCTCAAACAACCCCGGGTATACGAACCAGTGCACAGGTTGCATCGGACGATGAGCAGGGTTGTGACCGAGCTCAAGATTGGGAAGGAGATGACGTTCCTGTGTGCAGCAGCGAACGACGTGGCATCTTCACCTGCATTTGCTGTATGGCTGCGGGAACAGGGCGGCCCGGAGTTGAAAGGTGTGTTGTGGCAGAGGGCGACGACAGGGAGATTCGGAACGTCCTGGGCAGCCGCGTGGTCTCTATCATGCACCGTTGGTCAGAAGACCCTATTGGGATGGTACTTGGACTTCCTCGGCAGCTTTGATGAAACGACAGAGTATTCGAAAAAAAAGAAGAATATCGTCATGTACCTGACTCCTCGTGGTACCCAGGAGCGCTTCCGTCGAATAGGTTTAGCATTTGAGATCATTGCATATCCGGCGTTGAGGCGAATCTGGCAGTACGCTGGGGAAGAAGTACTCGACGACGACTTTACTGCCGGCTTTGCCAGCGATTTGATGGCTACCCTGGGTCTCTATTTCACAAAAATTCGAACTGGAAAGGACATTTTCGGGAATCCGCTGTGGATGGAAAAAGCGAGACGAGGTGTGACATTTCCTACGAAGGCCCCGGAAGTAAAGTTTGTGTGCCAGCGGAACTCCGTTCAGCAGTTCATTCGGCGTATGAAAGCCCACTTAGACGCGGCTGGCTCTATTGCGAGCTATTACGGAGGTCCCGGCGTGCAGATGCCAACCATTAAACCCATAGACGAGGCAACAGATTCAGCTTTCCTGTCTTCTGTTGCCCACAGGTTTGCCTGCGGCATTGTTGCAGAGCTGACCATGTACAGCAAGGCAACAGCGGATACCCCAAGACCCGTAAAGCTAGGACCGAGTCTCATAGAGGGCACCGTTGGATCCATGAAACGTCACCTGCAACAGCAGACAAACACGCGCATCCGCGATGAATGCATCAGGGCAAAGCTATCGAGCACCAACGCTCACCTGAGCATTCACCAGCCCTACCCAAAGACAATTCAGCAATATGCTGCGCAAAGGATAGAAACTATCCAGGCGAGGAAAGACCGATGCGGTTTGCTGAAGTTGACCCACTACAAGGCGAAGCAAGTTTCTCATGACGACAGGAAAAAGTGGCAGGCAGAACGCAATGACTTCATCAAAAGGATTCCTTGGCGATTCGATGCAGACAGTCATTGGCGAAAGGATGCGCTTGTGCAGCAAGCTGAACGGCGAGGTATCAAGTCCTGCCAAAACTGGAGCAAAGACAAGCTTGTGTCTGCATGTCAGGAAGCTGATGAGAAGTTGCTTCTTGACGAGCTAAAACAGCACGCCCTTGCCCGAAGCATGCGATTCCGGGCTAATGTTGTTGCTGGCAAGTTGCTCCATGACCTGGAACAGAAGGATGCAAAAACCGAAGAACCCGAGGCTTTGCCGCGTCCGAGGTCTCCCTCCCGGCAGCGAAAGAAGCAACCCCAAGAAGACGAGCCCCCCCTGAAAAAGGTGCGCTTCGAGACAGCTAATAGCGAGGATAGTGAAAGCAGCGAGGAGATGTAGCGCAGAAACGTCACAGGTTTGCAGACTGGGTTATTTCATCAAGATGTTGGAACCGTTTGACCGTCGAGATCCCACAAATTTCGCTTTCCAATTTCCGGAGGACGTGTGCCGTCTTGTTTTTTGGTCGTTTTATTTTGTTTTTACGCAGTGTCTTCTTCTTCATCCTCTTGGCTTTCCGACCTTCGTGGGCCAAATATCATCAGAATTGTCCACATTGTGTGACAGAAAGGTGCAAAGTCGCTAGGAAGTGCTCGCCAAGATCAAGAATCACAGCCCTGAAGTACTCAGCAAAAACTGAAAAAGCAAAAAAAAAAAACGACACCCCCCCCCCTGGTTGAACTACGGGGGAACTACGGGGAACTGGCCCACCGACCACACCATGGCGCTTCGTTTTGTTTGTGCGTGCCAAAAAAACGACATGGGTCAAGTCCCTCACGAAGTCGCTGCCAAGGACACCACGCTCGTGCCCTCCTTTTTCGACTCGTCGTTCCCCTTCAATCGATGGTGGCAGGGCTCACGACCAGTTCGACGAACTCGGAACGGGCACTTCGCTTGTCGTTCCGGAGCCCTCGTCCACTGCAGTGTAAAGCCCGGCGCGCTTTAGCATACTATCTTAAGGCTTTTACTTGAGGTGCTTCCAAAGTCCCCCCACGTCTTCTTGCACACCGCAAACTTTGACACGTCTTTCTGCAGCTTCATTTGCACTCCGACATCCTCCAGCTCGTTCGGTTTTCGTGCAGCCAATGTCCAGGAAGACAGAGGAGGATGACATCCCAGCGATGGACGCCATCATAACGCTGATGGGAACATCGCTAGGGAGCACCTCCACTGCCTGACGCCAGCACCTCGGATGCTCCTGTTGGCAACCGTTGGGCTATTCTCCGTGATCGCCCCCTGGAGGCGATGCAGCGCATCTGCCCGTACCGGGAGGCAAACGTCTGACCTGTCTCCACAGGTACTCGACGTGCGTTTTAAAACACCCAATAAACGCTAACAATGCCCCCCTCCCGGAGAAGCCACGCCAGCACCCGCAGTTCCCCCCCCCGATGTCAGAAGGTATGCAGTACCGAAGCATTCCCTCGAAAGAACCGAACCGACGTACAAGAGCAATTGTGTCAATTCATCGCGGGAATGCTAAGCGCGTAACGAACCACTCACCAGGAAGGTGTTGGGCACCGGATTCCAAAGGAATCAGAAAACAAAAGTTTGGTCGTGCGTGTTTTCTGATTTTGACACAGCACATGAAGTGCTGACAAGCATGAAGCGGTGAAATGGCGCAGTGCGGTATGAAGTTGTGAACTGGCGCAGTAAAGCAAGGCATGAAGTGGTGAAGCGGCGAGCAGTGAGTGCCATGATGAAGTGGTGAAGTCAGAGAAGTAGCTTTATATACCCGATGTTAACCCCATACAATATCTAAAAAAAAAAAACTTGCGAGCCTCCCGAGGATGAAACACGGGCATACGTCGATGACCTGGTTGCACGCACGACGAGATCACGACTCCAAGGAACTTGCAGGGCTCTAAAAAAGTGGGCGACATCGAAAGACCTGGAGTTGGCTGAGGAAAAGACGGTTGTACTGGCGAGGTCTTCCTTCGCATGGAGCTCGGATCCCATTCGTGAAACCACCAACCGGGCAAGACTGCTGGGTGTGTGTATCCATGCGGGCGGACGACTGAGTGGGTGCGATAATGACGCCAAGTGCATGGAAAGGTTGGCGCGCCTCGTCGACTTCACAAACTCCCACGTGTACCGTTCCACACGATGAGCCAGTACCGCCCGCGTTCGTCGTTGCGCCGCATATGTCTCAACATTTTGGCAGTCGAAGCCGTCTTTGCACCACGCGAAATCCTTCAACCCCGATGCTTGGGGAAGAGACTCGCGTGGGCTGCAACGAGCTTCGGCGCCCGTGGGTCGAAGCAAGACGAAAGACAGTGCATCGATACGATGGGGAGCACGTGGCTGCGAAAAAGGCGCATTTTCGTCTGACCTGACGAGGCGAAAAGCGCACTGCCGGTAGAAGGATTCCGGCGAAGGCCGCCACACCGGCTCCACAACGGTGGAGGGAGAGGACGTCTTGGAACGGATTGACACGCTACTGGGGACGGATGAACTCTCGGCGCCACGGGAAATGGTGGTGGCGACCGACGGGGGGTTTCTGGAAGATGAATCACGCGGGTCCGCTGGGACGTCATTCGGCTGCCAGGTGAGGGGCACGGTGACATCGAGTACGGAGACTGAGATGGCTGCCATCTATTTGCTAGCAACGACATTACGGCGGCGTGAAGTCACACCCGACCGTGTACCGTGGTACAGCGACAGCGAGGCCGCAATCTTGCATGTCCGCCGCGGAGAGCTCGGCGACCCCGTCGCCAGCGCGGTAGGCGAGTACGTACAGTGCCTTCGATGGAGTAAGGGGCACGCCGACAACGCCTTCATCAACCGGGCGGACGAGGCGGCGACCCAGGCACTCCGGGACAGAGGGCCGGGACTAAGCATGGAGCTGCTCCACTCTTTAAACGGGGTGAAGTCTGTGTGCTGTCTCGTGGCTGAGGAGTTCCCGATGCTGGAGAGCCCCATCCGTTTCGTGCGGCGCGTCTGGCGTCACCGCCGCACGAAGACGGCCATGAGGAGTATCCGTGAGCTGGCATCGGCGAAGACGACAAAGGGAAGCACCCTCGGCTCCCTCGAGACCATACCCGGGGCGGCAGACCTCCTGCAGTCCATCGTGCGGCGTGCGGTAATGCCTCGAGGCACAAAGGTCAACTGTAAACGGTGCGCGGAGATGGCAACCGCCCAGCATGTACTGCTGGCAGACGACGCGACGCACAATTTTGTGTCTGATATCATGGAAGCATACCCACAAGACCAACCACATCTGAAGCGTCTCCTCGAAGACTTTGCGACTAGACGAAGGCCCACAATCCGCCACGTGGCCAGGCGTGCGAAGGCGCTATGTGACGACCCGCTTGCGGCTCGTTGGTCATTCCTCGTTTTGAGATATCTCGATTAGTGCTTGCTTGTATTGACAGTGAAAAAGGCGACTAGCTGAAAAGAGAAAGACAGTAAGGAGAGTGGACATTGGGCGGCCGACAAAAAAAAAACGCTAACCCAAACAACTTCCGCCGGTAGAGAAAACTTGCCTGAAGAAATCAACTGCCTTCGGGTTACTATCGGGTAGGCTAGTCTGACACGAGTTGTCGTCGAAAAAAAAACATTCCTTAGGGTAGGCGGTTTTTTTTTTTTTGGCCCATGTCCGTCGGCCCACAGAAATTTACGCGCGCGCGCAAAAAAAAAAAACTTTTCAGAAAAAAAAAACTTTTGCCACAAGACTTTCTGCTACTGGATGTCACACCGTATGTACCGGCTACACACCGCTTCATACCGTATGTACCGGCTACACACCGCTTCACACCGTATGCCGGCTACACACCGCTTCACACCGTATGTACCGGCTCTACCTACCGCTTCACACCGTATGAACCGGCTCTACCTACCGCTTCACACCGTATGTACCGGCTCTACCTACCGACAACGGGCACAAAAGTGCCAACAGCGGACCGGCCAGTAGTATAGCCGGTACATACGGTAGGTAGAGCCGGTACATACGGTGTGAAGCGGTAGGTAGAGCCGGTACATACGGTGTGAAGCGGTTGGTAGAGCCGGTACATACGGTGTGAAGCGGTAGGTAGAGCCGGTTCATACGGTGTGAAGCGGTAGGTAGAGCCGGTTCATACGGTGTGAAGCGTGTTGGTGGAATTCCTGGACGATGAGCTCAAAGATGAATGTGGTGAGCTTGATGTGTCCGAGGGGTTGCGGTGGCAGTCTAGAGTTCAACAGTTCCATAGTCGAAGGCTGCAGAGGATAGACGATGCCACAGGAGAAAAAACACTCGGGTTTAAACTCGAGATCGCGGTTCGCCGGGTACGCCGCGAACGATAAAGCAGTGAACCAGAGGACTGTCCATTGTGCGGGTGTCCGTCAATCTTGTATCTCTCTTCTGACATGCCCCATTGCGATGTCACGGTCCGAGTGCCGTTTTCTTCGCAAATATACCTCGGCACAAGCATTGCCGCCGGTCAAGTGCAAAGCACTATGTCGCAAGCACCGCGAACGCATCGCTTGCCCTGCGTCCTTTTAATGCCTCCTCAGTCGAGTCTCAGATACGTCCCTACTAGTAGCTGCTCCAGGCGTCGGAAGGCATAGACGCGTGCACTGCCCGCGGACTGGTTCTGTGTGATAATCGCACCACAGCGGCAAAAAAACCCCCCGACATGCCTTGCCGGTAAAACCGCGCACGGTTTCGAGGCTGAGGCTGTGCTTGTATCCCGCGTGCTTCGACTGCGTCCAGCAGGAGCTGGCTAAAGCTACGCAAATCTTGCTGTTTAGATTGGCACCAACGTCAAAGTATCACGATATTGCTTGCCCAGCGCACCAACCCAGCACCGGGCATAGTCGGCTTCAAAGTCAATACACACTGAGGTAAACAACGTCTACGCGATTTGCATCGCCGTGAAGTATCGGTGTGATGAACAGGTTTTCGACTTTTCCCGAGCCGGACACGCTCGTGACTACGCCTGCAGTCGCTCTCACGACCGGTTCCAATGCACAGATCCCAAAAGTTTTTTTTTTGCAAAAGTTTTTTTTTCCGGGGGGTTCCAAAAATTTACGCGCGCGCGGACACGGGCCAAAAAAAAAAAAAAAACCCGCCTACCCTTATAGCCAGGTGTGGCCCTAAAGCGTGAATGTAAAAAGAGATTTTGCCAAATACATTGTTTGCACTTTTTTGCACCAGGTTACAGCGAAGGTAACAGGAAGTTTCTGGGCTTTCAGTCCGCGGATGACGTCCGCGCTATGACGGCAGGAGCGCAAACAGACACAGCATGCTGTTGTGGCTCGGTTCGATGGCTTCGTTCGATGAAGCAGTGGTAAGAGATGTTTCGTGACCAAGCTAGGCAGCCTCTGAAGGTCTTAGCTTTTTATTGGCAAGCGTTGACTCAACGCCATCCGAGTTCTTGTTGGAACTTGCGTTGACGCTCTCTCCTACAACTGTTGCACAGTGCGTTGCTCAGGGTAGTCGAAGGCCTGACAAACTTCCGATTGTGGTGATGGTGTTGATCGTAGCGGCATCGCTGGTACAACCTCCTTAGCACAACCGACAGAAAGAAAGCGAACACGCGAAGAGTCCGATATTCCTCTGTCCCGAAATATTTCGCCCTCCCAACGCGGCACGCCGCAACTCCGTCGAGTTTGGTTCGCCTTTTTCATTCTTTTGCTCGTTAATACACGGAAGTCTTGAGGGCAGTACGTGGCCAGTCAAAACCAAAGCCAAAGGACGAAGTTCTGGGCCTACGTACCGAAACGGGTGCAAAAGACAGGCTAAAAAAATACAAGAAAAACGTAAATAGGATCTTGGATTCTGCCCAAAAAGAGCGTAAATAGGGCCACACGTGGTTATAGCCAGCGGCCGGGTGTCGTGGGTGGGCAGCGGTAGTGAGTGGTCATGTGGTGCGAGGTCGTGGAGGTTGTGCAGTGGGTGGTGCGGTGGCCAGTGGTGGTGGTGGGTATGTAGTGGGCAGGGTGGGGTACAGTACGGTTACTGCACCTTTGGATCATCGTTCTAGCAACGTACACCCTCAATTTTGGAACCTGCAGCACTGGCCCATTAGCTTGGCAATGATTTCTGCGCCTGCGGCGCTGGCATTTTTGGCTTGTGTAATACACATGCTTCATGTCGTGTTGCCAAGAAGACCGCACTTGTCCGCCCTGCTCTCTGTGGTGGGCTGACAACCACAAAGAGGAGCACCCTGTCGGGTACATAAGTGTGCACTTGACTCGCATCAACTTTGCCGCAGTCCCTGTGGATACAAAGCGGCTGTAGCAGTTCTTCCTGTTTGAATACCTGCAGCGCTGACCCATTAGCTTGAAAAAACTTCCACGCCTGCGGCGCTGGTATTGACTTGTGTAATGCTAGCCGCCCTGCTGTCGCAGATAACCGCCAAGCGACACTCGCCTTCTTCGCATGGCTCTTTTGCTTCCCGAAGGACAGCCCCTGTAGTGGACAGTAGTGACAACTACAGTTAGCTCGCATCAAAGTTGCCACAGTCTCTGTGGACTACAAAGCGGCTAGCAATTCTTGCTGTGTGCTGCTACCTGAGCAAAACCCACCTGCACGTGCCGCATTTGGTCCGGACACCCCAACAACGCCCTCAACACAGTGTCGGTCTGAGCTCCACACACACAAAGTGCCACGAGGACCCTGAAAGTGCTCTGTACAACATTTGGTAGGATTTTACGTGGGGCTCAGAGCTCAAGCTACTTCCCTGCATACAACAATGTAACAACAATGACCGTGAAGTGGTGTAAAAAAAAACGCAAAATCGGTGAAGTGGTGAAGTGGTGGTTAGCGCCATGTATGCACCCTGAAGGCTGTGTGAAGTTCTCTTATCGATTCTTTGCATTCTGACCCAAAACTCGTATCGACTTTCGTGGTGCATCAACTCCCTCAGTGAAACGTGAGTGCTGCCGCTGTCCCGCTTCTGCCCTCGGAGGGCGGTGAACTTCCGGCTGCGGAGGGCCGAAGCCCGCAGGATCGCCGCCATCGCGGACGCGACGCGCGCTCCTGCGAGCATGAACACGTCTTCGTAACTGATATAGAACGTGCTTGAAATGATGCGCACCATATGTGCCCCATCGGCTGAGAAGTGGCAAACGTTCGATACGTCGTATCTGCTTTCATCTGTTAGCTTCTCGGGTCCGGACTGGTGGGGTGAATCGGCATTCGCGAGTAACGGGTTTGTCTGCGTGCGCTGCGTTCCGGCACTGGCTACTGACGATTCTGTCGGCAAGGCTTGAACCCCGTGTGTGCTCGCGAAGCTTGACAGCAACCGCAAGAGGTAGGGCTGGTGGGTCTGGAAGGGAAGAAGACAGGAGCAAAACGAAGATTCGACACGTGGAACGGAGGAAGAAGGCAGAAACGAAAGGACAGATAGTCTCTACGCGTATCTAAGGGAGACCACCGGCTATCTGGTGGGTTTGAGTTCTAGATGCAATTGGCAACGTTTCTAACAGCGGGGTATGGGGTTGCTGATGCGAGAAAAAGGGGAACGGACAAAACAAAAAGGTCCGCGTACAAACAGTGCTCTATGCAAAAAAAAAGAGAGGAATGTAAGAACGTTCGCGGTATGTTCTTAACACACCGAGTCTCATAATGCCTGGTTGGTAGCCACAGTGCGAAACCCTTCGGGGAGACGAAGGCGGGAGACCAAGTCGGGCAAAGTGTGTCTGCTTAAGGCTGTCACCGGTGAAAAGAATGGGGAGGCCTCGGCCCGCTCTGTCAAAGGACCAAGCCACTCACGTAACATCAGCCCGTGATGCGTGTGTACAAAACCGCCGCGAGCAGAGCCAGCAAAAAGGTACGCGCTATCTCGCAGGCCAGGTCTAGCGACCCTGAACCGCAGATTCTGCCAGGAGACACACTATTCAGCGGATTGGAAACAAGCAGTAACCATCTACCAAGTCTGACTAGGTTCCGGCTGTGGACTTGGCTCTTGCCCTTTGCACCTGACACGGACTGCGCGGTAACCGTCCACCCGCCAACTCAGCTCGATGGCGAGCACCACTTCTCGGCATGCCGGCGGAAACGAGCAATTTGGCACAGCAGTTGCAACCGACTCGGCTTGCACCACGACGAAAGCGCGACAAAAGTGACACTTCCGGAGACACATAACGAAAGGCTGACGTAGTGTGGTACTCGTTTGCCCAAAAATGACGCAGCAGCAGCCGAACGACGAAGATGAACCGTGAACCTTGTGCCAGGAAGTACAGCGATGTGACGCCAACACGGTTGCACAAGCCGAGAACAGCCAATCAGGAAGCCTCCTGGGGCAGAGAGGAACCTTCGGTTTGGCGGTGAAGAAACCAAGCTCGCTCGGGTGTAACGGCCGTAACACGCATTGCACCATGACGGGAGCCAGCGTCTGAGAGCAAGCATGACATAGTCGTATCTGAAAGGTGAGACGGGAGGCTCTCGGTCCACTGCGTCAAGGACAAAGCCACCAACGCAGCAACAGCCCGATGGCGTGTTGTGAAACGTATGAAACGGACCCTTGGAGGGTTCTATCTAAATAACACAAATGGGTGAAGAACAAGCGCGCGCCGTTTTTTGTGCGATTTACCCTACATGTGTTCTGGTTAAACCGCTGCCATCGTTAATTTAGCTGTCTCTCCAAGGAAGCAGAAAAGGCAACCCGCAAGATTGTTGGTACTACAATTAAGGTTGGTTCTTTGAGCTGTGGTCTTTTTTGCGCAAGCTGCTTGCATTTATTTCGCTTTTTCGCGGCGGCTTTGAAGCGAACGGACCGCCTTTTTTGCCTATTCCTTGCTGATGGCATCCCTCTCGGTAGGGACGGCTTGTTGCGCTTTTCTCTTCTAGCTTTACTGCACGGTAGGGGGTGGACAGACAAATTCTGGTAAAGCATGATTGCTGTGCATGTGAGGTATGCGACCTGGAACCAACAGGGACCTCTAAAGCCACAGAAACGGGTTCTACGCGCAGAGGCTTGCTGGGTCAATTCGGCCTCAGAATGCGGGTTCTGGACGGTGCACCCGGAAAAGCTGTCAATAGAAGGTTGCCGCGCGCCTCATCTTCCGAGCCTTTCGCACACCCCAGCTATTCCGAGACCGTCTTCGCCGTATGCCAACGAAGTGTGCGTTGGTTAAAAACGACCTAACTGCAGAATGGCCTGCGGGCCGGTCGCGCTTTCGTGAATACGGTCCCCAAAGGGTCGGGAGCCGCGAACTCAGCCGTGCATGAGCTGCTCTCGGAGAAGTGTGACGTTTTCCTTGGTGCGCTCCCACTCATTGGCGAGGTGTTCAGCTTTGGACCGAAGTTGCGACGCGTCGTACGATGCCGCTTCATGCTGCTGCTGCTGTTGAGGGGGCGCCAGGTACGCTTGCCCGGGCGCTGAGCGGGAAAGGGCGCCAGAGAGGTATTGAAGCTCTTCGCGCAGTTTGAGGGTCTCGCGCTCGAGGGCGGCCGAGCGGCACCGCTCGTCTCGCAGCTTCGCGTCGAGCTTCGCGGCGGTGTCTTGCAGCTCGGCCGTCAACGTCTTCGCGAGGCGCTCCTCTTTTTCCTTTTGCAGCCGGAGCTCCCCTTCGAGTTCGGCCATCCGGTTCGAAACGCCGCCGCAGCGGGTCTTCTCCTTCTGAACCTCGTTCCTCCACTCCTGGGTCTCTCGGACCAGCTGGTGCTTTTCTTCGTCCGCCCTCTGCAGCGCGGCCCGGTGCTGTGCAACAACGTCTTCGGCGTCGGCGAGCTTCTGCGATGCGATGCGAAGGGATCGCTCGTAGCCGTAGACCTTGTCCTTCACGTCCCGCATTTCCGCGGTCATGCGCTCAGCCTGCATGGCGCGATCGCGTGACTCCGCTTCGTCGGCCCGCGACTTGACGGTGAGCTCCTTGCTGATCTCCTGCAACCTCGCTTCGCTGTCCATCCGCTTCGCGCCTTCCTTCCCCAGTTCGGCCTCCAGCGCGCGCACCTTGTCGCCGAGGCCGATGATCTCGCGGTGCTGGTCGTCGAGCAGCTGCCGGCGCTTCGTTTCGTCCTTCTCGAGCCGGGCGATCGCGTCGTTCTTGATCAGCAGCTGCGTCTGCGCCTCGTGCACGACGTCCTCCACGCGGGCTTGGCTCCCGAGCTCCGCCTCGAGCTTCTTCGTCTTCTGCCGAAGCGCGTTGTTCTCGTGCAGCAGCCCCTGCAGCTCGCTCTCCTTCGATTCGGCGAGAATTTCGAGACCTGGATTCGGTTTGGATGTTGCTTCCACCGCGAGCGGGTAGTTCCGGTTTGGGATACTTTTTGCCGACCTCCTCTCCGTCGTTTACTGCGAGCGCGCGTGTACCGGGAAAAGCCACGTGTATCGGCGGTACTGCGGAGCCACGGGTCAAAGTGGCTACCGATTTCCCATATATCAAAGCATCAAGGTGTGTGTACCGTTGCCGACTTGGAAGCAGGCGCTTGTCCAAGCAACGGGGCACGATAGAAGCTCGAGAACGAGCTCGGCACACGCAAACTTGCAACAAATGTTTGACACCTGCCGTGATAGGTGTACCCATCATTAAATTCGACACATACACACACGTACACAATGACAAACTGGCATCGAGGAAGGTCATAAAGAAGAAAATACCCCAGAGTCCCGCACACCCTGGAGGCTGAGGTGTTCAGTAGATTGGGGTGGCCATGTGAAATATAAAGGACGTTGAAGTATGGCTAAAGACAAACCCCCTAGAGCCCTGCGAAGAACCTGAAAAGGATGTTCAGGCTCCAAGTAAAATACTCTTTGCAGTGGTGATATGTGCTGAATAGGGGGCTATGATTCTTTTCAGAGAAGCATGGTTGCCCGCTCAAAATCTAAACCTGACTCGGCAATGTCATATTTACCTGGACTCGGATAAAGGTGCGCTACTTTTACGACGCGGTTTGTCAGGGCATCAGCTTGGTCTCCGGCCCGTTTTCCAAATTTGGACCGCTTACGGGTTTTTGCGTCCTCACTCAGGAATGGGCTCAACACAGCGCGACGCGACGTATCTTCACGACAATGCTGGGCCCTGAGTGCCACGGATTGCACTTTGGCCACCTCTGCCGGGGGATGGTGAAGTGCCATTTTCCGAGTCTAGAGGTTTGGTAAATTTGAAACTCTCAAAGTTAGCTCTCTAGCGAGCTATCCCACTTTTCTGGGGCAGGCCATGGGGTACCCCCGGTACCCCCATCCCGGACATTTCTCTACTGGTTTTTTTTGTGTTAACAATGCATTGTTGGTACTAAAAATTAGTAGTTGGCAGCGTACTAAGTACTAAAAGCAACTCACCAAATCAGGTGAAAAGCCGCTAGTGCGCACAAACAAAAAGAACACAAAATGGCTAATCCCACCAGAGACGACCTCGAGTTCACGCTGCCAGAAGGTCATTCACAGGGGAGGCCCCCTTGTTGATCCGGAGAGCATAAGGACGGAACCGGAAGAAGACCTGTCGGGTTTGGAGGGGATGACCATCTCCTCGGATGACGGTCTCCCAGAGGGAGCCCTCACGCACTCCGACCCAGTGGTCCGAGCCCTGGCGGAGCGGATCGTCCGCAGTCGGCTCGGATGCGAGCTATGGAGCATAACCACATACGTGTTCCACTGGAACTGGATGTTCGACGCGTGATGGAATGGGAGGCTTCCTTGACTCGGCAGGAGGGGCGGAAACCCTCTGACCCGGGTCAGGGAGCGATACGGACCGTTGTTGGAACGCCCGGATTCCGAAGGTACCGGGGCTCAGCACTCCCTGCGTCACCTATGGTCGAAAGGAGCTTGGTCAAAGGACCACCTCCCTGCACTCCACAAGATCATGGTTCGAATGGAAAGCCTCCATCTCCAGTCAAGACCCGGTAACGAAGGCTACGCTGTGGCTGTCGCCCGTGGTGCCTCGTACGAGACCTACCTCCTACGAGTGCAGTGGCAGGACTTTTCAGACAGAGACTTGCGGGGCGCCATGAAGGCCTCCGAGTCGTCCGACGCCGTGGTCCTGGCAAAGAAGCAAAGGGACTCCAGGCACCGTACACCAACAAACGCCCCGCGGAAGCAAACGCGGACGGTCAGCATTCTAAGGAGGGCAAAAAACGGGTACCAGAAGGGGGGGACTGACTTCCTCCAACCCCGCACACCCAGGTCCTTACCCTCTCTGTCCGTTAGTGCGCACAAACAAACGGAAGCGCCATACGAATTTTTTGGTATTTTTGAGATTTCACAATTCGTCGGAACTTTTTCCCGCGGTATCCACCGTACCGATAACCGATAACCGATAACCCGCGGCGGACAACGGCGTGGCAGAGTCGTCAGTGGACGACGTTCCTGGCCTACGGGTGGGAGGTTCGGTTCCCGCCAGTGGACTCTTTTCCGGGTCCGCACTCAGCATCAAAGGTTCGCCAGGGGCGGTCCGGAGGGGCCCTCCCCCCTGGATAAGGGCCCCCAACTTGCCATCATCCCAAACTTAGCACCAGGTCCCCGAACTTGCCAAACGCCGAGCTTGGTATCATCAGGGTTCAACGGGTTCGGGTTTGCACAAACGCCGGACTGAACAAAAAGGTTCGGGTTTGCACAACCGCCGGACTGGGCAAAAGGTGCGGATTGCACCAACGCCAGACTGAGCAAAACGATTCGGGTTGGACAAACGCCGGACCGGCAAAAAGGTTCGGGTTTGCACAAATGCCGGACTGGGCAAAAGGTTCGGGTTTGCACCAACGCCGGACTGGGCAAAAACGCCGGAGTGGGCAAAAAGGTTCGGGTTTGCGCAAACGCCGGACTGAGCAAAAGGTTACCTCTAGACTCGCTAAGGGTGGTCCTAACACCCATGTACTTTTTCTTCTTTTTCCCCGCCGGCTATTCCAAATTTGGAGTGACAGTCCAAATGTGGATATAGAAGCTAATCCCCTGGGTTTGTACAATACAAGGGTCGGCGCGTGTACTATACTAATGTCTCGAGATTCGTAGGAACACTTTCGAATATGACGTATACAGTAGATCGCACCGACAGGCAGTGCATACTGCATCGAGCTGTGCGAATTGGGGTGATGCTCGCTAAAGCCGTCGCTCAGGCAGGGGGTGGTGCAGATAATCGGTCTGCGAAGGATACGTCGCGGGCCCAATAGCGGGTGGCGAGGGAAGTAGGTAATGATAAGAATGATGATCCCATTAGAAAATGAAACGGGCACCTGCAATCTTGCAGTAGGTAATGACAAGAATGATGATCCCACTAAAAAATGAGACGGGCACCTGCATTATTGCAGTAGATATTGATAAGAACTGATGATCTCATTAGAAAATGAAAACGGGCACCTGCAATCTTGCAGTAGATAACGCAAAGAATGATGATCCCATAGAAAATGAACGGGCACCTGCAATCTTGCAGTAGATAACGCTAAGAATGATGACCCCATTAGAAAATGAACGGACACCACCTGCAACATTTGATGACGATCCCATTAGAAAATGAAACGGGCACCTGCAATCTTGCAGTAGGTAATGACAAGAATGATGATCCCACTAGAAAATGAGACGGGAACCTGCAATTCTGCAGTAGATATTGATAAGAACTGATGATCTCATTAGAAAATGAAACGGGCACCTGCAATCTTGCAATAGATAACGCAAAGAATGATGATCCCATAGAAAATGAACGGGCACCTGCAATATTTGATGATGATCCCATTAGAAAATGAAACGGGCACCTGCAATCTTGCAGTAGGTAATGACAAGAATGATGATCCCACTAAAAAATGAGACGGGCACCTGCATTATTGCAGTAGATATTGATAAGAACTGATGATCTCATTAGAAAATGAAAACGGGCACCTGCAATCTTGCAGTAGATAACGCAAAGAATGATGATCCCATAGAAAATGAACGGGCACCTGCAATCTTGCAGTAGATAACGCTAAGAATGATGACCCCATTAGAAAATGAACGGACACCACCTGCAACATTTGATGACGATCCCATTAGAAAATGAAACGGGCACCTGCAATCTTGCAGTAGGTAATGACAAGAATGATGATCCCACTAGAAAATGAGACGGGAACCTGCAATTCTGCAGTAGATATTGATAAGAACTGATGATCTCATTAGAAAATGAAACGGGCACCTGCAATCTTGCAATAGATAACGCAAAGAATGATGATCCCATAGAAAATGAACGGGCACCTGCAATCTTGCAGTAGATAACGCTAAGAATGATGACCCCATTAGAAAATGAACGGACACCACCTGCAACATTTGATGACGATCCCATTAGAAAATGAAACGGGCACCTGCAATCTTGCAGTAGATAACGCTAAGAATGATGACCCCATTAGAAAATGAACGGACACCACCTGCAACATTTGATGACGATCCCATTAGAAAATGAAACGGGCACCTGCAATCTTGCAGTAGGTAATGACAAGAATGATGATCCCACTAGAAAATGAGACGCACCTGCAATTTTGCAGTAGATATTGATAAGAACTGATGATCTCATTAGAAAATGAAACGGGCACCTGCAATCTTGCAGTAGATAACGCTAAGAATGATGATCCCATAGAAAATGAACGGGCACCTGCAATATTTGATGATGATCCCATTAGAAAATTAGAAAATGAAACGGGCACCTGCAATATTGCAGTAGATAACGCTAAGAATGATGACCCCATTAGAAAATGAACGGACACCACCTGCAACATTTGATGACGATCCCATTAGAAAATGAAACGGGCACCTGCAATCTTGCAGTAGGTAATGACAAGAATGATGATCCCACTAGAAAATGAGACGGGGCACCTGCAATTTTGCAGTAGAGATTGATAAGAACTGATGATCTCATTAGAAAATGAAACGGGCACCTGCAATTTTGCAGTAGATAACGCTAAGAATGGTGACCCCATTAAAAAATGAACGGACACCACCTGCAACATTTGATGACGATCCCATTAGAAAATGAAACGGCACCTGCAATCTTGCAGTAGGTGATGACAAGAATGATGATCCCACTAGAAAATGAAACGGGCACCTGCAATTTTGCAGTAGATATTGATAAGAGCTGACGATCTCATTAAAAAATGAAACGGGCACCTGCAATCTTGCAGTAGATAACGCAAAGAATGATGATCCCATAGAAAATGAACGGGCACCTGCAATATTTGATGATGATCCCATTAGAAAATGAAACGGGCACCTGCAATATTGCAGTAGATAACGCTAAGAATGATGACCCCATTAGAAAATGAACGGACACCACCTGCAACATTTGATGACGATCCCATTAGAAAATGAAACGGGCACCTGCAATCTTGCAGTAGGTAATGACAAGAATGATGATCCCACTAAAAAATGAGACGGGCACCTGCAATTTTGCAGTAGATATTGATAAGAACTGATGATCTCATTAGAAAATGAAACGGGCACCTGCAATCTTGCAGTAGATAACGCAAAGAATGATGATCCCATAGAAAATGAACGGGCACCTGCAATATTTGATGATGATCCCATTAGAAAATGAAACGGGCACCTGCAATCTTGCAGTAGATAACGCTAAGAATGATGACCCCATTAGAAAATGAACGGACACCACCTGCAACATTTGATGACGATCCCATTAGAAAATGAAACGGGCACCTGCAATCTTGCAGTAGGTAATGACAAGAATGATGATCCCACTAGAAAATGAGACGGGCACCTGAAATTTTGCAGTAGATATTGATAAGAGCTGACGATCTCATTAGAAAATGAAACGGGCACCTGCAATCTTGCAGTAGATAACGCTAAGAATGATGACCCCATTAGAAAATGAACGGACACCACCTGCACTATTTGATGACGATCCCATTAGAAAATGAAACGGGCACCTGCAATCTTGCAGTAGGTAATGACAAGAATGATGATCCCACTAGAAAATGAAACGGGCACCTGCAATCTTGCCTTCCAGGGAGCTGCGCTGGGCGGCCGCGGCTTCGAGTTGGTGGACGCGGTCCGTCAGCATCTGCGCCTTCGCGCGCTCGTCTTCCAAGTAGCGGGTCGTCGATTTGACACGCTCGACCTCGCGTTCTAGCTCCTTGCGGGCCTCGGCGAGGGCGATGGCCTTCTTTGAGTCGTCTTGCTCGATGCGCTCCATGTCTTCGACCTGCTGTGCGAGCTGGACGCGGAGGTCTTTGACCCGCACCTCGAGGCTCGCCGCGTTGGCCACGTCCTGCTCGGTGCAGCGGAGCTGCTGCCGGAGTTGGTTGACGGCCGCGACGAGGTCCTCGTTCTCCCGGCTGCGCGCGCTGTTGACACCTTGCAGCGCCTCGATTTTGCCCTCGAGCGTGTTGCACCGGACCGCCTCCGTCTCCACCGCGATGACCCTGCCGTCGAGCTTCCGGCACCGCTCCTGCTCCGCCGCGAGCGCCGCCGCCAGCTCGGAGCACTCGAGCTTCAGCTGCTCACGCTGCTCCGCGATCTGCCGCAGCTCGCTCGTCAGTGCGTCGACCTTGCTCTGCAGGTCGGTGCTCTCCTGCGCCGCGGCCGCGCCGTCGGCCGCCATTTGCTGGAGACGCGTGTTCGCGTCGTTGAGCTCCTTCATCGCGTCCTCGTGCTCCGCAGCCAGTCGGGCGATGCTCTGCGTGGAGGGGAGATTATTAGTTTTGATGTTTAGGCATGACACTGCCTCTCATGCATGTGCGATGCTCAACATCAAGCCTTCTTCGAAAAAAGTGTAAAATAGAAGAGGGAAAAGGAAAAGGGTCGCAGAGTGTAAGACTCCGCAGGTAGGGTATGAAACTTCGAGGGACGAGTTCTCTTACGATTTCAGGGGGGAAATCTTAGTTTAATGTTTAGGCAGAGCACTGCCTTTCATGCATGGTTGATGCTTGTATCAAGTCTTCTTCGAGGAAGGTGTTGTCTAGAAAAGGGATGCAAAAATAAAAAGGTAAAAGGGGGAGTGTACGGCTCCCAAAGTGGGGTATGAAACCTTAGAGACTAGCCCCCTGTATGTTTTCACCGCGGTGTTGTGTGCACCTCGTTCTTCGTCTCGGGTTTCGCTCTTGAAAGGCAGAGCTCATGACGGGGAAAGGTGGAAAACGCACGATGCACAGCAAGGGGGGCTGGCTTTTTCTGATACAGCCCTTTGTGCAGAATGCCCTCTGAATACCACTTTCTGAGCAGGACTGGTGCTTGGAATTTGGGGTTAAGCCGGGTCAGATTGGTGTCGTCCACACGGATCGAGCCTCGGTGTAAAGGCAGGGTCGAAGTATCGCTCTATGCTCAAGGGATGGGAACATGGATGGTAGTACTCCCCTCGTTGCTGCTTCATTCTCGCAGGCGTGTGATGCAAATCAAACTTTAAAAAGTCATGACTATCCCGGCACGCAAAGCACTGCTGCGGGGACTAAGGCTCGGTGAGCCGAGATAGGTGGTAGGACCCTTTGCGAGTCCAGAGGACCCCTGATGTTCCCGCAAACACGGTGCTCCGCTAGATTTGTACTACGTTTTGCATGGAAGTCAGTGTTCGCGTTAAGGCCGGTGGCCCAGCCATAATTTGAAACTGCTTTTGAGCCGTTTCTTGTTTCGACGCTTGTCGGGCGCGAGGCAGTTTTCACCCGTGTTCGTCTTCGAGGGCGGGTACATTACTCCACCCGCCTTTATGCAACACCCTCGTATGAGGGCAACGCTCCAAACCGTACAGTATGCCAAACGTGAACTTTCTTCCCCTCTTTCGCTGCATCGTCTGTGGACTTCACCTCGGCTCGAAGAGGAACACAGCTTGGTGGTGCCAGTGCCAGCTGCCTTTTGACGGGGTTGCGGATTAGTGGTGTAGCGGCGCAACAAAAGAGCTTCGAGAGGTAAATCTGCAAACCTTGTCTCGCTCTTGCATCACGATCAAGTGTCGGCCAGACTCGACTTGGAGGCTTTCTATGGTGACGACCTACATGGGTGGATGTTCAGAAATAAATCTACGAGGGATGATAAGCAGAAAAGCTGCATTCATCTCAGGGTATAGTATCAAGTACTTCTCGGAGCAATGCCGAAGGAATGCAGTTTCTTGTTTTCTCATTTCACCTTGTAGCTGCTTGTTTCTTACGGGGGAGATGGGGCGGCAGGAACGTGCTTCGAGTGGCATGTCGGACTGGCCTGCTGTGGGCAGGTGGATCCCTCGCGGGACAGACTTTGCAAGGATCCTGAAAAGCTTCTTTTGGTGATGAGCTGGTTGGCTGAACTTGTTGAGTGTCTCGGGGTTGCTTTGCCCGAGAAGAAAAGCAACGACATGACCTCCTTGTGGGAAGCTGCAGACCTGTTGTG
This sequence comes from Diplonema papillatum, assembly GCA_030068145.1. Taxonomy (NCBI): domain Eukaryota; phylum Euglenozoa; class Diplonemea; order Diplonemida; family Diplonemidae; genus Diplonema; species Diplonema papillatum. Next base: position 63,729 of record JAPJBO010000410.1, on the reverse strand, counting down.
TGTTCGCGGCTTCGAGGGCTTGTTGCTGCTGTTGTTGGAAGTCGAGCTGCTCTTCCAGGTGTTTAATGGTCGCCATCCGCTGGTCAAGGAGACACGTCAGGCTTTCGATCTCCGACGAGCAGTTGTTAACATCGTTGTGCAGCGTCTGAATCTGCGCCTCGAGATGCGGCTGCACGGACACCTGCTGCTGCAGGCTGCGGCACGTCGACTCCAGCGATGACACCTGCGACGATTCGCTGTGGAGCAGCTGCTTCGTGTTCTCGAGCTGCTGTGCGAGGTGGGAGTTGTCCTCTTCCAGGCGGCCCGCTGCGACCTGCAGCCGGGACAACTCGTCCAGCACGTCGCTGCGCTGCCGCATGGTCGCGGCCAGCTTCTCGTCGAGTTCTGCGATTTCCTGGACACGGTGCTGCAGCTCTCGGTCGGCCATGCGCGCCCTCGCAAGCTCCGCGTTCAACTGCCGAATCTCGTCTGACTTCGCGTCGACCTTGTCCCTTTGCGCGCGCACCTCTTCCCGCAAAGCCTGCATGTGGCTTACTTCTCTCCCCAGCTGATCCACTTCGCCCGTCAGCTTCGAATTCCTGTGCTCGACGGTGTCCATGTCCGCCTGCACGGCGGCGGCCCTCGCCGCAGCACGGTCGAGTTCTCCCTGCAAAAACGCGACTTCCTGCGTGTGAGACTCCAGCGTCTGGTGCATGCGAGCCAAGGCCTCCGTCTTCGCATTAGCTTCGGCTTCAGCTTGCGCCAAGAGCTGTTTCAGCTCACCAACCTGCGACAAGTTGTGCTCGAGCTCCTTGATGTGCTGTCTACTGTCCCGGTGAGCCTGCGTCTCGACGTCGAGCTCCGTTTCCAGCTGCAGTTGTTCATTGGATACGCCGGGCGAGGATTGTGAGTGTGAGCTTAGCTTACGACTCTTTTGGGCTCAGAAAAATTGATTCGATTCAGAAAAAAACGTGCACAAGCCAAGTCGTTTACACTGTTAAGAAGCCCCTTACCATAGTTGGACCTTGATTCTGGTTGTCTCGACATCCGCACGTCGCTGCAACAACGGTATTGGCCAATCTTTGATGCAGATTGCGGCAGATGACCTTGTGGCGAGGGTCACTCCCCAAGGTCTTGCGTTGAGTTTCTGTTCCTTAATAAACTGGTATACCAAGTGACGTGCAGTCTATCTATACATTGAGTCCTTTTCGTACCGGTAGTCTCGCTGGGCGCCGGTCTTTACCGGCGCAATGTACTTTGCTCGCTTTCAGCTCCGATGAAGAGATCCGTGAAAAATGGACCCGAAGACCAAAAAGTATGTGCGTGGTTCGTGGGTCCTTACAAGGCGCAGTGCACCGGGCGTGGATGGGGTTTCTGATGTTTTCCTTAAGGAATTGCCTTGTGGGAGGTGATCCTGTCTTGTTTTCGCGTTCTGCAGCCATTATTTCAGCCTAAACGAGCATCCGACCAGTTATCTTGGATTTCCCGAGCATTTTAGGACCACCCAAGTGGTAGGATCCTGGTTTTGAGCTGCTGGGGGCCTCCCTTTTTTTCGAAAAACAGGGGTCTTTCAGGGTCCTTTCAGGGTCCCGGCGGTTTGGCGACACATTTTGCAGGCATTTTATGAACTCGCCTATGATCACACTTGCAGCCTGTAGGCTGAGTACTCATCACCCCCACTAGCTGATATGTCTCGTCGTAGGGGAGAAGCAAAACGCACCTTCTGCACAGTTTCCTCGAGGAAGAGGTTCCGTTCTTCGATGGCGGGGAGTTTTTGGAGCTGCTGCTGGACGAGGCGGAGGCGCTCCTCGAGCTCGATGCGCTGCCTCTCGGCGGCCCGCAAATCGGTGAGCAGCGTTTGCGACTTGTCGATCTCCCGCTCCAGTTCGCGCTTGAGGCCCTCGGCGATGATTTGGCGCTGGGCGTCCTTGTTCTCGAAGCACTCTTCGGCCTGCTGGGCCGCCACGACCCGCGCCTCGAGCTCGTCTTTTGCGACCAGCGCGTCGCGCAGCTCTCCGTGCATCGTCGTCATGTCCTTCTGCAGGAGGCTGATCTCCTCCGAAAACGACAGCCGCTCCATCTCCAAGTCTTGGATCTGCCGGGACTTGCTGCGGATGACGCCCTTCAGCTCGCTGTCCTCCCGCTCCCGCGCCGCCGCGGCAGCGCTGTGCTCGAGCTTCGCAAGCCTCTCCTTCTCAAACTGCTCATCGAGGCCTGTGTGAATTTGGGATTTCATGGATGCGCGCGCGTCTAGGCCCCGCTGGGGACAACGGTAGTGTTGCGGGGGGGGTGGTTTCTCGGCCCCGCGCAGCGGCATTTTTTTTTTGAATATGTTTCTTGGTGACGTGTGTATGACTGTCCCCCCCTGATGGTGAGACTTTAGCTAGGGAAGCTGGAGAATATATAACGGAAGCTGGAAAATATATAACGGAAGCTGGAAAATATATAACGGAAGCTGGAAAATATATAACGGAAGCTGGAACATATATAACGGAAGCTGGAAAATATATAACGGAAGCTGGAAATATATGGTACGATGCCAAACCCCCCCCCCCCCTTTGCACTAATAAATTTTTTTTTGATGTCACCCCATACTGGCCCCGAAACCCCACTTGTGTGGCCCAAAACGGTTCCCAAACGGTTTTTGGCGGGCTGAGTCGAGGTAAAGGGGTCTCCGAAGGCCCAAGAATAGGCCCAGGTGGGCCCAGGAGCGGGCACTCAGTGCGAGGGGGGTGCTTCCAAAATGGGGTCATTTTCAAAGCCTCGCCACTTCTCAAGCTAGTCAAACACCTTCTGGCCTCCAGCGGGAAACCCAGACTACACAACGACAAGATCGGCTGTGTTCCGCTGTAGATAGCCACCAGCGGGTCCTCTTGAAGCCGAAGAGTGTTCTCAGGGGTCTCAGATAGCCCTACTTGGCCACCCCGCCTGCAGCGCCTGCGGTGGGCAGGCACACCTTGTAAATAGAGTGGGTGCAGCAGGTGCACCCTGCCTAGAATCCGGCTTTACCAGCAATACGAATTAAGGATACAGGTTGACCCAGGAAAACGGAAACTAAGAGAGGGAAATGTCAAAGATCACGGGTCTGGAGTTCGTGGAGTCATCGGTGAGAGCAATGCAGAAGTTGTCGCCGTTTCATGAGGAAACGAGACGTGGTCAGTCCATGCAGAGACGACTCGTAGCCAGCAGGACCTTTTGCGAAAAGGTCTCTGGTGAGGACCTGATCGGTTTCTTTCTCGCCCTAATGACAGAGGAGGAGAACGTTGACATCTGGAAGCGCCTTTCTGGTAGGCTTTCAGAAGCCTTCAAACAGCCTTGACGACGAGGCGAGCCGCATCGTGAGCGGTTTGGACTGGGCACGTGCCCGGTACAGGGCTGTTGGAATGGTCGTGGGTGACAATCTCTGAAAGAACCGGGGAAAGGCTGCCGAGATTGGCGTTGGCGGGGGGGCCCACAGTCCTCATCTTGGTTCTTTTGCATTTTTCCACCTTATATTCTGCGTTTTCCTTGTAAGCACTGTGTTCTCAAAAGCGGGTGAAGCCGGATTCTAGGCAGGGTGCACTTGCATACCACACATTCTAAGCGTGTGCCTGCCCACTGCTGGCGCTGCACACATGGGGCTAACTGTGACCCCCGAGAGCATTCTTCGGCTTCAAGAGGACCCGTTGGTGGCTATCTACGGCTGAACACAGCCGATCTTGTCGTTTTGAAGTCTGGGTTTCCCGCTGGAGGCCAGAAAGTGTTTGACTAGCTTGAGTAGTGGCGAGGCCCGAAAATGACCCCATTTTGGGGGGCTCTCTCCCTCGCGCTGAGTGCCCGCTCCGGGGCCCACCTGGGCCCACCTGGGCCCATTCGTGGGCCTTCGGAGACCCCTTTACCTCGACTCAGCCCGTCAAAAACCGTTTGGGACCCGTTTTGGGCCACACAGATGGGGGTTCGGGGCCAGTATGGGGTGACATCAAAAAAGATTATATTAGTGCAAAGGGGGGGGGGGGTTTGGCATCGTCTCATATACCGGAAGCAGAAAAATATATAACGGAAGCTGCAGGAGGTAAATGTGCTGTAGCCCACACGAAACACAGGTAAATCTGGGTTTAGTGGCGGGCGTAAGCGTTCCACAAAAAAGAGGCCGGGGAAGTAGCTATAACGGTGCGCGTTCGAAAGTCGCTGGTTTTACTGGTTTCGAAAAAATACTCGACGTACCTGCTCTGACACCGACTGGAAGGGAGGAAATATAGAAGTAGAGGGGCAAAATACAGTACAAACACAATCTGATTTGTTCTTCGCTTACACCACTGTGTGTTGTTTTCTCCCAGGACTTTGACCAGTTGTGTTTGTGTGATTTGTCATGCTGGGGTAGACCGGCATGACCTCACGTCCAACACGTGGTTCGGTAGTTACAGCACTTGGGATCCCTTCGGTTCAGCTATTGTCGAGCATTTCCTTCCAAGCTGGCGCTGTAGTATGGCGCTTTCTTTTGTTTGTACGCACTAGCGGAACTCGCCTGCTTAGGTAAGTTTCATGTAGTACGCTGCCAACTACTAATTTTTAGTACCAACAATGCATTGTTAACACAAAACGTGACGTGGCTCTTATTATTTACGCACAGCTTTGGTTTGGTTTGTGCGTATGTGCTATCACCTGTTTGGTAATTTCCGTAGTACGCTGCCAACCGTCACTTTTTGATAATGACAACCGCGGCTGCTACCATAAAAAAGTCCCGTCGCGCTCGACGCGACGGTGTACTCGTATGAACTCGGTCCCATGCCCAGTGAAAAACGCCGGTAAATTCTTGCGGCACATTTTCCTCCTTTGGGACTTCGCAACAACGGCAGCCTCCTCAAGGATTTCCTGCAAAGCAGGTGTTTATACCGAAAAGACACGCGGCCGAGCACACACCTCTTTCCAAGTCGGCGATGACCCTCTTCGCCTTGTCCAACTCCTTTTCGAGCTCCGCGATGACGACCGCTTGGTGGCCGGACTCAACCTCGAGTTCCTGCACCGCGGCGTTCGACCGGCCGACGGCGTGCGCGAGCTCGTCGGACTGCTGCTGTGCGGCGAGCTTCTGGGAAGAGCACTTTTCGTACTCGCCGGTCTTCTGCTCCAGGAGCACCTGCAGCCCCGAGATCTTGCCTTCGAGCACGCGGACGCAGGAGCTGCTCTGCAGCTCGAGGTTCCGCGCCTCGGCGGCGGCGCGCTTGCGCTGCTCGTCGAAGAGCTCGGCTTCGGCGTGCTCGAGCTTTTTTTTGACCGCCTCGAACACATCGCGCGACACGGCATCCCGCGCCGAGAGTCCCGGCGTCGGCGGCCGGCTCCCGGGCGGCAGCGGCTGGGGTTCCTTGAGGCCGTCCCGCCGCGGGAGGTTGTAGTGGTGCACGAACGATAGCTGGTGGTGCGCGCCCGGGAACGACACGACGTTCGGCAGCGGCGGCGTCGCGGTCCGGAAGGTAGCGCTCCGGTGCGCCTGGGGGTCGGCGCCCCCGCTGGCGCTGCTGCTGCGCAAATGCGGGCCCTGCCGGTGCGGCGAATCGCGCCGCGGAGACATCATACCCGTGTCGGCGACGCCCGCCGGCCCCCTGAGGCCCATCAGCCCGCTTCCGGGCACAAACCCGGTGCCCAGCCCGTGCGTCATCGAGTAGCCCCCGCCGATCCCGCCACTTCCGAGGGCGTTCGCCAGCGCGCTGTCGGCGCGGGTGGGCGCGGCGCCGCCGTGCGACGAGAAGTCCGTCGGGCCGGCCCCCTGCTGCCCGAGGCCCCCGCCCGTGAAGTCGCCACCGCGGGCGGCGGGGTTCGGCGGCTTCGCCGGGGACAGCGGGAGCCCCTGCCACGCGACCACGGGCCGCGTCGTCGGCTCGCCGCCCGCCGGAGGCGGCCAAGTGTACCCACCGCCGCCCCTGCCCGGGCTCGCGAAGTCAGCCCCGCCGCCGCCGCCGCCGCCGTACAGGATGCCGCGGGCGAAGTTCGGGCCGCCGGCCGCGGCGCCTCGGGGCGTCGACATCTTCCGCCGGCCTCGGCAACCTGTGGCCTACCTCCCCCCCCCCCCGCGCCCCGCCACGCCTGTGGGACAAAAAAGAATTCAAGAGACGCTGGCAGCGGCGACGCTGCGCCCTGGTGACAATGACAAGCGGAGAGCCGCAGGACTTGCGACATAGCTGGTGACTTGCGACATAGCTGGTGACTTGCGACATAGCTGGTGACTTGCGACATAGCTGGTTCTAGCGAAATAGCGAAGCGAGCTTCTTGGGGAACCAGCGGCTTCTTGAAAACCGGAACGGTCTTAGAGAATCTGCGGCATCTGGCGTGGTGGATCAAGAGCTGATAAGGCCGGTAGTACGGATTCCGGGACGACTACCGAGAGTTCACGGTTGTACAAGGGGGGCTGACGCAACTTGCTTGCCAGGTCCTGTCATCTGCTTGTCTGTACTATAGCCTTGCCGTTCAGCTCGAGGACTCGACCACTCAACCTCCTCTGGGCATTTCTCCGGAGGATTCACACACTCACACGCACATCGGGGCAGTGTGATGGGTCTTTTTCCGACGGGGGGGTTCACGCTCTTAAAACTTCGACTTCCACGCACTCACGGCAGAAGCCTCGTTGAGTACATTCTGCACAACTTGAGGCGGCCTCACCTACGTAAAACTTCTTCGAACCAACGTTTCTAGCTGAGACGGTACTGCTGTTCCTTTCTCTTCACCCGTTTCGTGTGTTCTGTGCCACAACTCGCGAGGCAGAAAAGTCTCGCTGCTTTTTGGAACGTGTCTGAGCGGCAAAGAAGGCAAATCAACTACGAAGAACAAAACTATAATGGGAACCCCCGCGCCGGGGGGGGGGGGGACTCCCGCTCCCTTGATTGACGACACGCGCCTTCGCCCGCCTCTTCGAGGTTCGGTCCGTCGCTGGCGGATAAGCTTCTCGCTCGACCGGGACCGGTACTGTCTCTTCTCTTCTTTTTCTCGCCGGCTTTTCCTGAAAATAATATCTCTGGTTTATCTGACTTGGCGCAAAGCAGCTCTGGACAAGAAGCGACAATCTTACACTTCGCTTCTGTATTGTTTCGCGTTTTCTGGATCCGAGCTTTTGAACAGCGGCAGCATTAATTTACGCGATTGGTTCTGAAAATACCGCGTGCTGGCCACCAGACTTGTCCACCAATTGTGTTCATTGACAGGTTTAGATCATCCATTGCTGCTGACGTCCTAAGTACGTGTCGAGGCTATTTCTGCCTCAGCAGTGTTGTTGCTGGGGCAGTTGCGTACCCGCTGCCATCCTAGAAGCAAGCGGTGTTTTGAAGCCGCAGGTGGACCACTTGGAGGCGGGGCGGAAGCAACGTTAAAGTTCAAGAAAACGGCGAGAAAACAAGGAAGGTTCTTCCTTGTTTCTCGCCGGTTTTCTGATAACTTTCCCCCGGAGCCCTCAGCACAAATATGGCGAGAGGCCTTCCATTCCATCCTATCGGAGCAACCCTTTTTTGTCCCGGCTAATGACCAGGTAGAAGGCATATTTGTTCCGCGGACCAAGCCTCTCGTCAATACCACCCTGCGCCACGATAAGAGCGTTGAAGGATGGTTAAAGATAAAACAATGGTGTCACCTGAGGGGGGAAAAAATCAGGGCCGCCCACGTGATACGTGAAGCACATGGATCAGCATGCACTGTGAAGCAGGCTGCCGGCTTATCCCGTGACACCTTTTACATGTTAAGCTCCCTCGTAGCTCGCCGGGAAAGTATAACGGTATCTGAAAGGTGAGACGAGAGGCATGCCAGAAGACAATGAACGCGGTTACAGTCCAAGGCACAGGAGGAATACGCTTGGAGTACGGGTAAGTCTGGTGGTAGTCCCGAGTGTAAACGTCCGACAAAAGAAGACCTTGCAGTTGTATATTGTTTCTCCCCCTCGAGCTCCCGAGTTTTTACAACTATTCGCAGCTGCCGCATTCGGGCCCTGCCCCTGCATCGAGGACCTTTCACAAGTCTCTCGGCGCAGCCGAGAGGGCCCAGGGGGGTCTTTTACAAAGCGATACCTATCACTTATCAGCACACGCACCAAATATAACAGGCGCACAGTGTTGTCGCTGGGTTTCGGCTCGTAATTATTCGGACGTAATTAGGGTAGGGCGCAGGTAGGGCAGGGGTAAAAAGCTTTCCCGAGTTAGTCGTCAACAACAGGGAGACCTTGTCATCAGCTGCTGCCTCATATTGTTCCTCGCCGAGACCTGTGCCACGGAGAGGATGTGGGGGTTCGTTTATCAATGCCTGTTTCGTCCACGTAGCACCCTGTTTCCGAAGGGTTTCTGCGTTGCCATCAGGGTGCGCAAGGTACAGTGCACCTGTTGACACCAGGAAGAAAGTACAGCCAAATAGGGCAGGCAGGTAGGACTGTCCTACCTGAACCTCATCGCAAAAATCAACTAGGTAGGGCCGCTACCTGCCTGCCCTGGCACGACATCACTGAGGCACAAGGAGGACCTACTTCGCCGCGGATTCGCGGCTGAGAGGATTTATTCCTTGGACTTCAAGTTGCAACACGCGAAAGACACTGGCAGGAATCCTCGGGTTTCCTCCCGCCAGGCGCAGGAGAGGGTTTACATGTTTCGAACGTATCTCGTGGCATCGTGTAATCCGCTTCCAAGTATACTCCTTCCGTACAAGGGGAATGTCCTTTTCGACCTCTTCTGCGGAAGAAGGGCAGCTGGGTGCAGTGGAAGTTCAGTGGGTGGGGAACGGATAGATGAGTGGGGGTGGGGTGGTGTGGAGGAATGTGGGTGGTGCAATGTGCCGCAATGGCGTCTGGTGCTGTGTCTGCCAACATTCTATGGATGTCTCCTTTAGAACCTGCTTTCTCCCCTGGCACTGGAAACCACGAAATGGCTACAGTGCGAGAAAAGTAGGCTACAGTGCGAGAAAAAGGCAGTGCAGTCAGCGAAGTGCCAAAAAAGGTTCGCGCTGCTGCGGGCTCTTAATATTTGTTTTGTACAACTATGGTGCACATAAAGGTTGTAAGATTGGCTAGCAACACCTTTGCGTTTGCTCCCGCTCCACTCGCGCCCGATGTCATCGACGCAAGCGTCATAACTGGCCTGAAGTGGGTCCAACCATGCCGAAATCATCCGAGCCCCCGCCCCGCTCAAGCTGTCCCAGGGTGGTCTGCAGAACATTTGGCAGGCGTTTCCATTGCGTCCGGGGGCCAAGCTACTTCCCTGGGAGCGGCCCGGCGTAGTAGTAGTAGTATGTGTCGTCTGCCGAAGCAGCCGGAGACAGCAGGCGCAGGGAGCAGGTCTTGCTTTACTTTTCTTTTCTTCATGGAGACCCGCCCCCGGCAATCCCGACTATCCAATCACGGTCGAGAAAGGTTTGCACCTATTGTGATGAGGTGGTTGACCAGGCCCCCACGAAGCCTTATGCACAACACGGCTACAACACGAGGATGCAGCCCTGCTTAGGTGTGCACTCAGCCATCAGGCTGCACCCCCCGACCGGTCGAGTTTCCACGCTGTCAGCACTTGTTCCGCGTCGCATCAAGTACATGATGCTGGCGGTTGGGGGATCGGCGACCGCGTCAATTAAGGTGCGGTCAACAGTGTCGCCACGTGAAGGCCCCCCCATGACACATGCGGCCGGCGAAGAAAAGAAAAGAGCGAAACGGACGAATTCTGTACGCATAGGAAACTGCACCCGTCGTATATCAACCGAGGCCGCTGCAGGGTTCGTACAAAGTCTCAGATTGTCAGGAGAGAGACGATTGTTTGTGCATAAACAGGGGTCTTTTTAAAGGGACCGGGGGTTCGACTGTTAGAGGCATCGCCCGGTCTCCTGCCAGCTTCCGTCCTGGCTTCCCTCCCCTCCAAGGAGGCGCTGGGTTACTTTTTCCTTTAAGGGGGAGTGGGCAGGGGCTTCGTTAAATATGCGGGGGCTTGCTTTCATGTTTTCCACTTTTTCTTTCGTTGTCGACAACTTCTTTTTAGAGTTAAAGTTCGCTTGAAATACCGGGGTTTTAGGGTCTCCGTGTGACCGTTCATGAATGGGTTCTCTTAGAGCAAGAAAGGGCTTTATGGTTACGGATTGTATATTTAGTGCATGCTTTCGTTATGGGTTATGGCTAGCCATATCCGGGACTGTTTGTGACCGACACCAAGTACATTCCTTCGTGGAGTGTAATCTTGGCCATGGTGGTTATTAGACTTTGTATTAGACTCTGTAGTGCCGTAGAGTAGTTCTTCTTTCTCTCTGGCCGCCCACGTCGATGAGGGGGCGTCGATCCCCCGCCTGTGTGAAAGAACCCTGGCAAATACCTCCAATTTATAGGCCAACAATATGCGTGGCTTATATTTTATCGGCCGCTAATTTATAAATCCTTAAGTATTAGTCTCGGCACCACTCTTTGTGGATCAATGAATTAATTTCTTTTTGGCGGCGCCGCTTTGGCGGCGCCGCACACGGCACGTTGGGTGGACCAAGCCTCTCGTCAATACCACCCTGCGCCACGATAAGAGCGTTGAAGGATGGTTAAAGATAAAACAATGGTGTCACCTGAGGGGGGAAAAAATCAGGGCCGCACACGGTACGGTGCAGTGCGTGGCGCGCCTCTGTTTTACAGGCCTTTGTTTTATGTAACTTTTAATTTGTAAATCGATAATTATTTTCTTTCAAATTTCCCAATATCTATAAATTAGAAGCTACATAAACTAGGAGCCAGACGGCATGGCGAATTTCGTGCAACAAAACGCTCGGTACGGCTTGCGTACCCACCGATGGGGCGAAGCATGGTTCGGCGGAATGTCCACCGCAACGCTGGGTGTGGGACTGCTGAGGTGCTCCAAGGCCCGCCCAGGAAAAGAGAAAGCCCAACAGGATAGGGTTCGTGATGGTCAAAAAGCCTAACGGGGCTGGCACTGGCAGACGGACAAGATGTTGAAGTGAGGGCAAGGCAATGCTCCATGTTTGCAGTTTGCATCTGCACCACTGCTCGAGAGCAAACCCGACTTTGCAGCGGGAACTCATCCTTCAGCCTTGCTTCTGAAAAACAAAGACTGGATGAAGACTACTCGGATTGATCGTTCTATCGCCAGCTGATAGGATAGGAAGGTCACGAAGAGGCTAGTCCGGGAGGGGACTTAAGTTCACCTTTCTTTCTTTTCAAGTAGCAATATCTGGGTACGAGGGGCCTTGCTCAAAACAGGCGTTTTGCGCCACTGCAGTGCATTTTGGTGTCCCTTTCGTCAGATTTTTGTGGACTAACGGTGCACAGGATGGACGACAACTCCGTAGTACTGTCGCCAAGTAGACAGCCATGATCTTCCTGTGAGCGAAGCACAAGACCCCAGCCAACTCCAACGATTTTCTCGAAGGCTGTCGCAATACGGCCGCGCACTACTGGCATTCGTCGATATCGTTGCCAGGCTTGATTATTTCGACAACAATGATTTCCTAGCTCTGTCGGACTGGCTTGGACTGGGTGATTCCGCCGCACTGCGGCTGGCGAGTGATTTGCTTGTATCCTTGATAGCAACACCTTGAGGTTTCGTGCGTGGACTGCAAACGTGCCTAGAGATGTTGAAAGAAGCTCAGCTCGGGAATGCTCCAGGAGACAGTGATGCTGTGCAATAGCAGAACAGCAGCAACTGATCGGGCGCGCAGGGTCTTCAGCTAGTTTTACAGTGTCAACTGGCAGCCATTCGAAAGGTGCGACAGATGGCTATCGCCACACCACACACTCCTCCGCTTCATGATTGCTCCAGAAGGTGCACTTTTCAAAGTGGCGAATTCCAGATTTTTCAACATCTTGATGCAAAAAACAAGAGGATAGGGAGAGGGGTAGATAGAAAGAAGGGCGGAACACGGATGGACGCAGTGTTGTCGCTGGGTTTCGGCTCCGGACGTAATTAGGTAGGGCGCGGGTAGGGCAGGGGTAAAAGCTTTTTGAGTTGGTCGTTGACAACAAGGACCCCCCTGTCATCAGCTGCTGCCTCGTATGGTTCAAGACCTGTGCCGCGAAGAGGTCCTCGATCAATGCCTGTTTCGTCCATGTCAGGGTGCGCTATGTACAGTGTTTGGGTACACCAGGAAGAAAAAACAGCCAGGTAGGGCAGGCAGGTAGGCTGAAGCCTTACCGCAAAAATAGTTAGGCAGGGCCGCTGCCCTACCTGGCCCGGCACGACAACACTGGATACAGCCGGATATTTCTTTTTCGGAGGAGAGTGTTTCGCGAGAACAAGGGCAGCCTCGATGACGAAAGAGAGCTCAGACAAGGGGCAGGGGGGCAGGGGCAGGCGGTAATCCGACGAGGTCTTGATTCGTTGGAACACTTGAGTTTTCGGTTGTGCGTTTCTGCCTTGCCCAAGGCTGCTAAGCCAGCTAGCCGGGCCAGAATGGCGTGGTATGCTCGGTATGAGAACCCTAAAGAAGATGATTGCGAGGCGCGCGCTTCGTGACAGCCCCACTTCAACGACTCTCAGCATGATGGCACAGTCATTAAGCCCTGCCAACCCAGGGAATCCGGCTAGAACGCACACCGCCATGGGTCTGTGCATACCTTGACACTGTGCGCTTGAGCCAATGTCCAGTGTTGTGGCCTCGCATTGAGCGAACGTGACCCCCTCAATCAGGCAAACCCCCTACTTACGAACGAGATGGCCACTGAGCCAAAGTGCTATCGTCCTGACGCTGCCGGCGCACGAAGTAAAACCGGCTGCAAGTCGCGCCTTGAGCTATTCGCTTCTTAGTCATGAAGCCTACGTTCGTATTCAGGAACCCGAGTCCCTTCGAGCTACCGGCACCGCCAGTACAGAAACTCGTCTTCGCCGCGTCTCGTCAGGCCGTCCAGCTAAGAAGTACGACGCCATTGACGTAAGTGCCATGAAGGTAGGTGCCATTGACGTAAGTGCCATGAAGGTAGGTGCCATGGACGTGAGTGCCATCCGAAGCGCCGGGCAAAAGAGGCGGGACAACACCCAATGCTGAACGCGCTCTTACATGAGAGCAAGCGCCGGCGCAGCGTGGCCAGCGTCCGGGTGCGTGAAGAAGGGGTGGTTGGCGAGGTGCTCATACTGGCTGCCCACTTTCAGCGACTCCCTTGTGATCATGCAGTCGTTGTTGATGGCCGCGATCAGCGCGTCCAGCGTGTCAAACGGTACCATCGGTCGCACGTACCCGACCACCACACACGTCACCATCTTCCCGTAAAAGTCGTTCGGGTACTCGTGCAGGATGTGGACCTCGACTGTGACGTCTGCGTTACCATAGTGCGGGTTGTCCCCGACGCTCATAGCCATCATCTTCGATTCCTTCTCCCCCGCCACGCGCGCGAACCCGAAGTATACGCCTTGCTGCAGCCGCGCCTTGAGCTGCTTCGCTTCTGCTGTGGCGAACTCCAAGTTCGCCGTCGGGAATCCGAGCTCCTTCGACCCTCGTTGGAAGCCTTTCACCACCAACCCGCGCATGAAAAAGGGCAGCGGCAGCCCGAGCGAGGCTGTTACCGCGGGCATCTTCCCGAGCAAGGGAAGGGGAGGCGGCGGGTTTGTTTGCCTGGTTCCGAACCCTTCTGACCCGCGCGTGCGATCGGCTTCCTTTGGAGGGCTTTTCGGTCGCAAGTGTTACTATCCCCCAGGTGTGCCTGTTTTCGGTGCTTTTTCAGCGCAAACTGGCTGTGTTTCGGGATGTCGTCGGCACGGCTCGTCACATACTTCCGAATTGCGTACTAAAAACCCAAACGAAGGAGTGATTTACGCCCGGAGGTAATTGCAGAGCGTCTGGTCGGGTGCACTCCTAAGCCGCCCAAAGCCGTCCACCGCGCCCACGAAGAGCCGGAGTGCTAAAAGGCGTCTACCAAAAAGCCCGAAAAGTCCCACATTGTACATGAGTACGTGAGTGCCTCTCAGATTTCTCGAGTTGCTGTGGGAGCTTGAAAACGAGTCAGAGGGGCGCGCAGGGCTCCCGAACGAACCAGCAAAGTCTGGACGAGATTGTTGATTGAAAGATAGAGGGAGAGTGGCCGTCTTTCATGAGCGTTGCCGGTCTTCACTGCCCCCGGGTACTACTATGACGGGCGCAACTCATTTCGTCAGCTGCAAATACGGGCATGGTGGCGCTGAACGCAGGTGTGCACGCGTTGATATGCATTGTATATGAACGGAGAATGAACTAATTTCGGAAGCCTGTGTTCCATTGGCATCGTATCCATGGAGAATAACGAACCAGCCCTAAGACCGGCATTGCGAACGAGAAGGCGGAAGGAGTGAGTGGAATCCGTGTTTCTCTACGCAAACAGAGGGGGTAAAGGTCCCCGAAGCCTGTGTGCTTCGGCACGAGTAAGGCTTGTAAACAAACGCAGCCTCTCTCGTTAGCGTGCAATCGAGGGGATCGACAGAGACGTGCATAACGTTTTGGAATGGGAGATGTGCAGGCACCAAGGTCGACGGCGGCACTTCCTGAGATCCGCACCATCCGAGGTTGGACAGGATCAACCAGGTTTCTTGCCACTCAACCGACTAGATCGAGGAAAATCCGACATTGGATTCTCCGATACCAGCATGTCGGCCGAGATCCGAGCATTGGCGGACCTGCGGCCAGCCGTCAACAGAGACGACCCCTGCATCCCGACAACCAGGGATTGGCGTCTTGTAAACGAGAATTGCGATGGACCGCGTTCGGCCGGGCGTATTCTAGACGCGTTCGGCGGGGCGTATTCGTCAGTGTCACGGGGGGTTCGGGAGATGATGCACCTTAAACTGACTTGCGCCCTGGGTCAGATGAGCAAAAGATATGGCATCACATTCGAAAAGGAAGCTCTTCAACAGAGCAAGAGATCGCTGTAGAAAAACAAGGTGCCTGTCGGCTAAGGCTGAGAGAGAGTGACAGGCTAAATTAGCAGGACCTGGAGCGTGGTCAAGCTGCCGAGCAACGCTAGAGACGACGCCTGGTGCAGGACAGCGAGGGGGATGGGCGTCTCGTTGACGAGGGTCGAGATGCCGAGGCTGACCTGCCACACGGTCAGGATTTGAACCGCCAGAAGCGCGCGGCCGGCCGGCGTGTTTGCCAGCGCCGCGGCAACCGCGGGGTTCCGCGCTTTGATGGACAGCGCGGCGATTAGCGCGAGCGTCGACATCGCCATGCAGCGGTGCGCGAACTGAGCGAAAACAGGGTTCTCGTACAGGTTGCGGGGCCAGAACGGCGCGCACTTCTCCAGGAAGAGCTCGCTGGACGGGGGGACAATGCCCTCACCCATGTACGGGAACTCGCAGTAGATCCAACCGGCGTCCAACCCGGCGACGGCCGCGCCCGTCATCGCCGTCAGGAAGACACATCCGAGAGACGCGTGGATGAACGGTTTCATAGACCGCAGCGCTGGATCCGTCACCTTCTTGCGAAGAGTGCCTCTCCAGAGGTGCACGCCGGTGGTGCCCAGTCCGACGAACAGCAGAAAAGCGAGGCCGAGGTGGGCGGCGAGACGGTACGGGGACACGGTTGCCTTGCTGTTGTCCTTGAACGTGTCGTGGTCGAGGCCGCTCTTCACCATCAACCAACCCATGAGCCCCTGCAGGCCGCCGAGACTGCCGAGAAACGCGAGCCGCTTGCCCAGCCCGTGCCTTCGCACGCGTCCTTTGGCGACGAAGTAGACAAGCGGGAAGAAGTACACCATCCCGACCGTGCGGCCCAGGGCGCGGTGGAACCACTCCCAGAAGAAAATCTGCTTGAAGCCGCTCAGGTCGAGGTCCGGGTTCTGCTGGTACTCGGGGCTGCTCCGATACTTCGCGAACTCAGCCCCCCACTCCTCGTCGGTCAGCGGGGGGATCATGCCGGTGACCGGGCGCCAGTCCACGATGGAAAGCCCGCTCTCCGTGAGGCGGGTGATGCCCCCGACCATGACGATCCCGAAAACCATTCCCGAGCACGCGAAGAGCCAGAACGCCATCGGCTTGTCCCGGTCCTCCCCTTCCCCGCCGGCCGCCGCCCCCGCCGCCGTGTGCACCAGCCGCACGCAGCGCCGCTCCACGCCCGCCACGCGCCGGCCCCTCAACCGGGCGCCGCCTCCCACGGCCCGCAGCTGCACGGCACCCCGCGGCGCGCACCCGCTGAGCGCCGCCGCTTTGGTCAGCCAGCGTCGGCTGGTTAGCCCGGCCATCTCTCTCGCCCTCCCTCTCTCGACCCCTTTGGTTTGCCTCTTTGGATGCCCTGTCTGCGGAGGAACAGGGCGAGCTAAAAGAAGGTAGCTCGTTGAAAAAAGATGGGAAGCCCGCGGGCAACGACAACAACAACAACAACAACAACAACAACAACAACAACAACAACAACAACAACAACAACAACAACAACAACAACAACAACAACAACAACAACAACAACAACAACAACAACAACAACAACAACAACAACAACAACAACAACAACAACAACAACAACAACAACAACAACAACAACAACAACAACAACAACAACAACAACAACAACAACAACAACAACAACAACAACAACAACAACAACAACAACAACAACAACAACAACAACAACAACAACAACAACAACAACAACAACAACAACAACAACAACAACAACAACAACAACAACAACAACAACAACAACAACAACAACAACGGTGCTTTCGGATTCCGATGCTTCGCGTTTTCAGGGATGCACAGGTGCAGGCCCAATGGTAAGAGTGATACGTGCTCGGCATGTAGTTTGCACGACATGATGGTAGTAAACCTGCTAGTGAACATGACTGGCGGGGCAGCACTACACATGGAGGTCCTATGAACATGCAATGTGAATAGTCTCTATTCGAGCCAACCCGGCTTTTGTCTATGAAAAAGTGCATTGTGTTTGGACTAGATAATAGTGCGGAGCAAGCTTTTTTTCCCCCTGCCAAAATGCATAGGGGTGGCAGAGTGAGCGGGCGCCGGCCTTCAGGCCGGTCGGCCCGGGTTCGAACCCCACGCCCTCACACTTTTCCGGTCGATTGTTTTCGAGGTTTGTTGGGTTTCGGGGTCGAATGCGCCCGAAATTGCGTTTTTTTGCGGAGTTTCTCAGTATCTCGCGGTATTTGGGTCACCCCGGGAAACGGAGTCGGGGGGGGTCCGGGGGGTCTACCCGGGTATTGGCGCCGACCTTGCCATCACAGGCCAAACTCGCCGAACTCAGCATCACCAGAACCCGAACTGCTTCACCAGAACTTAGCTTCGCCCGAACTTTGCTTCGCCCGAACTCAGCTGCGCCCGAACTTTGCTTCACCAGAACTTAGCTTCGCCCAAACTTTGCATCATCTCACCAGAACTGAGCAGCGCGCTGAGCAGTGAGCTTCGTGCGAACTTTGCATCGCCTGCGCCCGAACTTTGCTTCACCAGAACTTTAGAACTTTGCTCCACCAGAACTTAGCTTCGCCCGAACTTTACTGTTTCCCGAACTTTAACTGCTGCCTCCAGTCTCGCCCCGCGCCGGCCTTTAGCCGAGCGCACGTACTAAAGACTTGCGATCACGCGATAGAGTACAGCACTGATGGTCCGTGCAGTTCCACTTGCGTGATGACGTCTCGAGGGAAAGGGAAGCACCGGGAGCTAACACGAAACGGGCGCAAAACGATCGTTCTTCGCTGTACTCACGGTATAGGTATATACTCACGGTAGAGGCTGCTACAAGGCCTCGAACGCGCAACGAACGCGTTCGCGTAGGCTCGCCGGTGCCTGGGCAGGCCGGAAGTGTTGAGGCACTCTCCGTTCTGATTTCCAGTCACTAGCTGCTACGCCTGGATTGTCACGTTAACACGCAGACCCGAGAAGGTCAGGACGGTGGGACAGTTCTTGTGGATCAGCCTCAGATGTGGTTGAGAGATTCGCTTGACGATTCCCAAACAGGTAGAATGCAATTGCTAACGCGTCGACTGCCACGTTTCCACGCAGACCCGAGAATGTCAGGACGGTGGGACAGTAGGGTTTCTTGTGTATCAGCCTCAGGGCATGTTGTATTTAAGAGATTCGCTCGACGATTCTCAAACAGGTAGAATGCAATTGCTAGCGCGTCGCCTGTCACGTCTACACGCAGACCCGAGCATGTGTCAGGGCGGTGGGACCAGTCTGGCTGGAGGCTCAGCCTCGGCCTCAGGGGTGCTTGCACTTACGAGACTCGTTTCCAAGTGTCAGCGAACGTGGCAGCCTCGTCGGCATTGTCAACGTAGATGGTAACGTTCAGCTCGGCAGCTCCAGGATGCTTCTGCTCGCACTCGGCCCAATCACTCAGGGCATGTACGAGCACCGTGCATGAAAGCTCGACCGGCCAGTTGCAGACGGATCCGTGCACTGCCACTGATTTCAGGTCGTGAAACCTGCACTCGGTCAGCAGATTGTGGTAGAGACACGAAAGCCATCGCTCCTCGTTGTAGTGGCCGTCCTTCCACATGGGAGGAACGCAGTGGATCACCTTTTTCGCGGTCAGTGCGTAGGCGCCCGTAATACCCACGAACCCCTTCGGAATCGGTCCGAACAGCCGGTTGTGCGACTCCGCTTCAGCAATCATCTCTGCGCCCGAGGCGTCGAGAAGGGCAGCAGAAGCAACGTCTACTGGAGACAAGTTCCCGTAGCAGTTGCTTACCACAGCGTCCGCTTCAGCAGATCGAAGGTCGCCTGTTGATTGGTCCAGGAACCTAATGCGGACGGTCCCTTCAGCGATATACCGCCGGTGGAACTACCTTTGTAAAAACTAAAAGACCACGGGGGCCACCTGGCATAGAAGAGGGTTGAGAATTCAGAATCTATCGCCGGATGGTGCAGCGCCAAGTGGCGCACTTGACAGGAATCCCTTTCCTCTGTTGCTGTACATGCCAGGGATCGCAGACAAGTACTCCGGGTCCACAACGGGCGGGTCGTGTTGCCTTGCTTGCGGGTTTTGTCTCTTGAGCAGGAGCAGACACTACGAGGTTATGATCTTCAGTTTGGTGTCGGTTCGCTCATTGCTCAGGCTTACACTTTTGGAACACACTGCAATGTCTCGAAAAAGAATTTTGGCACAAACCGGCTTTGATATGGACCTTCAGCAGAGGACCGATGGCCATCGTCACTGCCATCGCGGAAGCTGACGGCGTGTACTCTGGGGCTTCGAGGTCTTCTTGTGCCTTGGGCAGGTCAATGGACCAAGACTTACGCAGCTGCTGGGCATTAGGCGTCGTGCCGTCAGGCATCGGCATGATGCTCGGGCCAGCAGCGTTGAAGTATCGTGTCTGTGTGAGGAAGAAGTTTAAGCTGTTAGAAAAAAGCGGTTTCTTGAATGAGCTTCCATCGGCTCAACTTCGCCAAGATTCCAAGCCCGATTCTGACCGCCAACATTAATACTAAATAATAATAGGGATTAATCGTATTTCGCACGTTGCAGCCAACGATGGCGACTATCGGGGAGCTGGCTAAGGGGACAGGATTGAAAGTAGCTCAGTAGGTAATGGCACGGTACACCTGCGCAATTCCGCCAGGTTTCAAAATATTGCAAGAACATAAGTGCATACGAAGTTTCGGGTTGTTGGCGTTCCTGTCAAGGTGCCGTCCCCGCTACGCGCGGTATTTTTGAACGTCGTGCTGTAGAGCGGCCACTGAGAGGGGCGATGTTGTTTTCGGGCTTGAGACTTAGAGGTGTAGCTTGCTTTTCCGATTTACGCTGAATCTCGGTCAAACCTCGGTCAGGTACGTACAGGATCGATGATTTACTCCACCGCCACCCACCCGGCTCTACCCCTCACCATATCCTGCTGACCCTTGTCTCGCCCATCTGCTTAGTCGCGGGTGCTTTGGACTCATGGGTTCGACCAAGACAACAATGGGTGATTGCACTACGGCGTACGATGCTCCCAGTTGTAGTATTTCCCTTCTCTGGGGAAGAGCTGCCGCACCAAATCTCGCTTCTTTGTACCACTTGCGGAGAAAGGAGAAAGAGAGAGAGAGAGAGAGAGAGAGAGAGAGAGAGAGAGAGAGAGAGAGAGAGAGAGAGAGAGAGAGAGACGAGTTAGAGAGACATAAATAGAGACAGAGAGGGTTTGGAGGAGGACGCTGACGTGCGTCGGGGCCAGTGAGAAGCACCGACCCCCTTGCTAGATAAATCCTGCCGCGGAAAAGGAGCCCTTTCATTCGCTGGTGTCAGCACCCCTGCGGAGGCCCTCTTCCGTGTGCCTTCACGCGGAAGGAAACAGTAGGCATTATTTAAAGACGCCGCGCCCCCCCCCTTCAATCTCTCAGTCTCTGGTGTCCAGGTCGGCGAACATGCTCTCGCCGGAACCAGATGGGTGAGCTCGTCCGCATCGCGCAGGCGCTCCTGCATCTCGACGATGAGGCGGTTTTCCGCTGGCGGGGACGCAAGCTTTCTGTGGCGGCTCTCGGCCGTGCTGTTGTCGTGGAAGACATCCAGCGTCACCCACAGTCGTGACGTGTCGGGCCAGCAGGACGCCAAGAATCGCCGTCACCAGCTCGCGCCGCCGAATCGGCGTCGGCGGAGCCAGCCTCGCCAGCCGATCCTTCCATCTCCAGCTCTCGCGAGCGAGGACGGTCCGTCGCGTCGGGTGCGTCCGACCAGACGTGCACTCGCCGCGCTGGGCGCCTGACTCTGCGGGGGGAAGCGTTCCCCAGCCAGCGATCCCGCTTCCAGCTCCGCGAGCAGCTCCTGCGGGAGCTCCACGAGCGTGTCCCAGGTAGGTGGGGCATGCCACTCACCAGTCGGCTCGCACGCAGCAGCCCGGGATACGCCGCCGCCGGGGACCTTGACGGACCATGACGTATAGTGCCCAGCGCAGGCACCCGATACGCTGTGCCAGGGCCCGGAAGGACGTCACGCGTTGCGCCTTGTCCTCCCGGATCTGGATCCTGGTGTCGGCAATCCCGGACGACTTCGGACCTTGTCCAGCCCCCGTAGGCTATGTCGTCGTAGATCGCCAGACTGCGGCTTCCGATGCCGGCCAGTCGGCGGACCCCCAGGGTCGTCAGCTGGGCGATCGCCGGCGAGCGCAATGCCCAGGACGGCTATCCGGAAGACGTAGTACGCATTGGCCGCCCTAAACCCCGGTAGTCCGCCAGCGCGTCGGACACCGGAAGCTGGTAGAAGTAGCCCAGCAGGTCTAGGGTCGCGAACCAGGTGTGGTCCGAGACGAAGCCCTCCACATCCCTGAGCGACGGGGTGATGGGGGATCGTGTTTGGGAGGTGCGGCTGTCAAAGGACCATCGATCAGCAGACGGGTCTCTTCCTTTCTCTTCCTTCCCCTTTTTCGGGGATTTGAACACCTTCAGAGTGATCCGCGGCCTCTTCTCGACTCTCCGAACGACGCCACTCCGCACCATTACCGCCAGGTCGGCCTCGGTGATGTCCGAGCTCGGTGGAGCGTGGTGTCTCTCTTGCGAGAGGAGCATGGGCTCTCGTGTCAGCTGGCGCAGGACGCAAATCTCGTCCTCCCACAGGCCTCGCTCGACCTTCCCGTAGTCGGCCTTCGTGACCGGCATGGTGTCGATGGGCCCGCGGGACGTTCTGTACACCGGGCTCGGTGCCTTCGTGATGCGAGCTCTTCAGGTCCCGTGCGTACTCGGGGCAGAACGTGCTCGTCCTGGCCGGAACAGCTTCCTCGTCGTGGCCTCGGTGAAGCGAGCCCCCCGCTGCACCGACCTGCTTACTCGCAGTGCCACGCTCAGGGGGACCCGGTAAGTCACCTGACTCCCTCATACGGAGGCTCGCCTCCTTCGTGGTCCACCACGAAACTCGGAGCACCACGATGACCACGTCTGTCGGGGCCAGGGCCCGCAGGTCCGCCATCCGCAGCGCTCCCGCCCACGCCAGGCAGGCAGCCACCGTCACCTGCTCGTCGCCGCCCCTCACCAGCCCCTCGACGAGGGTCCGTTGCTGCTCGAGCGTGATCGGGGGGGCATGCGCCGGCACTTCTCTGCGCTCGAGCCTGGCTTTGAGGATGGCCTTCTTCATGGCCGCCAGATCCCCCGACGGCACCCCGAGCTTCGCCCCAGCACCTCGACGTACTTGCCGACGGAGGCCGTGCGCATCTCGCCGGTCCTCGGCCTGCCTCTCTGAGCCGGCACCCTCGCGACGTACGCTTCCAACTGCTCCTGTGTCATGCCCCTGCCGAGCATGGCGGTCGTGAACGCCTTTCCTCAGCGCGGGGGGAGCCGCCTGCAACCCCGCCACGGCTGTGAACCGCGTCAGCGACGCCACGATCGACTCCCGCTGCGCCGTCGTCTTCTTCGAGGTCGCGCCGCCCTCGTAAACCGCGACCCGCCTCTCCCACGGAGGGAAGTCACCCGTTTTTTGTCCTGCGGGAGACGGGACCGTGCGAGAAACGGCAGTCCACCCTCGTGAATCTGCCTGCCTTGAAATTGCGGCAGGCCGGCGCCTGACACCCGGGGACCAACTTGGGCGCCGCCTTGAACTGGGCCGTGAACCAGCGCCGAGCCTGCCGCACTCTCTCGGGCAGAAGTTCCACCCTCAGCACGTCGCGCATCACTAGCGCGGCGCTGGGGTCACGGGTCTCGTACTCCGCGTTCTGCTCCTCGTACGAGTGGAAGAGCCCCCCCAGGCGGAGGATCCACATTCGTTTCGGGGGACCGGATTCCCGCGGCGCAGGCGGACGAGGCCACGGACCCGTTCCGTGACATCGTCCCGCCTGTCCTGCAGCTGTTGGTTCCCCTTGAACCTGTACAGCCTACGCACTGCGTCCTCGAAGCCCCGCATGTTGGATTCCTCAGTTTCGGAGCGTACCAGATGCCGAACTTACTCGCTCCGAACTTACCCATCGCAGACGAGTCGTCTAGGAGGGAAGACTCGCCAAAAGATAGTATGGAGATGTTATGTCTTTTAACACCGGGAGCCGCCGCGCAGGGCTTACGCCATCACTGCCGTCTGAGACGAAGAGTTGACCGCGACAACAAAAGTTAGCAAAGATGCGAGGTGGCTTGCCACCGCGAATCGAAGAGGGCAGGTGGCGCCACCAAAAACTGAACCAGCCCCGATAAGATAGTTTAGAATGGTCCTGCTTTTTATGTTTTTGTGGTGAATCGTTCGTCTTCTCCTGTTTTTCAACAATAACAACAACAACACTACGCATTTCTTCGGTCTCTCTTTGGTCCCCCCTTCTTACCCGGGGATTAGCTTCCATATCCACATTTGGACTGTCAGTCCAAGTTTGGAAAGGCCGCCGAGAAAAAAAGAAGATAATGGCACTACACCACCACCCAGGCCCCGGCAGAGGTAGCCAATGTGCAATTCGAGGGCCTCTCAGGGACCCGCCTTGTCGTGAAGATACGTCGCGTCGCGCTGTATTGAGTCCGGCTGCAGGTCTTTTCGAAGAATTCGGCGAACACAATGTATCGAATGAGTCGGGGGGGTGAGGCAGCTTCTGTTCGCACCGTGCCTTCGCGACAGGTGGTGAGGAGGGGGCAAGCTAGCTTGGATGTCTGCGCATGATGGACAAACCCGTTTCTTCGGGTCTTTGCGACCCGGGAGATTGGTGTATCATACCGTTTTTTCCCGTTACGCGAGCCAGGAAAATTGCTTATTTGCATTTCAAGAACACTGGGTGGAGTGGAGATAACCACTAAATTAGAGGGCCACACTTGATACACCCATTAATTAGAGTGCAGTGTGTAACTCCATTCTTATACTATACTGAAAGACAAGGTGCCGCGGTACCGGAGATTCCGGTCGGCAGTCCTGCTGTTGCTTACCACCGCGTATTTCCACTGTTTTTCAGCGGTTTCTGCACTTAGGGGGCTCACCTGCCAGTGTTGCACGTCTCCTCCTCTCCGGCCTCAACCCCCAGTGTCAAAAAGCCGTTAGCGGTCCAAATTTGGAAAATGGACCGGAGACCAAGCTAATGCCCTGCTTCTTACAAAGGAAAAAAGAAATTCCCCATCGGTGCTGGCGTGGAGGCCCCTTTCGCAGCAAGGCCAAAAACAGGAACCACAGATGTCAGCACACGGGTACTTCACTGGCTTACCGTTCAGTAGTAGACCCCCGTCACAACTACGATTATTATTAGGTGTAATTACCTTATATCCCTAGGGTTGAAAAAGTTTTCCCTTATATCCCTAATTAGGGATATAAGGGAATGACATTTGGGATATAAGAGAAACTCCTTAGGGATATAAGCGAAAAGAAGTCCTGAGTAAAATTGAGTACAATTGGGCTGGAATTCGGGTCGGAAATTTGGGTCCAAAGCTCTACACCACAGGGATACTCTGCTGTTCTACGTCCACTGTCATTGCGGTGATCAAGATGCCCCATATGTTAGGTGTGGTTCCATCAACAGACACGAGAGGGACTTTTTTGCAGCATGCACCAGAGCTGCGAATGACACAAGCAACCTCGAACACGCCATCAGTTTCCTTCACACCAACAACACTGCCTTCGTCATGCTCTAGCACATGGGCTGTGTATGAGAGGAGCTTTGATTCCGCCGTGTCAAACGTGTGGGTGTCGTGCCTGGAACAGGCTTTGGGGCTGGGGCTGGAGCATTTGTTTGCGGTGGTAACAGGACGAATTCGGCGGAGAGACGTGCGAAGAGATAACAGCGCCGTCGGCGATGCAGATTATCGCCACAGATTCTTTGCATTCTAACCCAAACAAAAACCGGCGGGCTTGCTTCTTTCGGCAGACAGTGGATGCAAATATGTTGCACAGTGTCGCCAGTAGCACTCCTGGTACTTCCTTTAGTGCAGAAACGACGTTGGACACTCCTGTCACTGCAGCATGTGCCAACAAGGTTCCCAGGGCATTGTCAGAATCAACTAGGACATCAGGTGGCTGATTGCAACTAGTATATCCAGTGCAGACATGTTTTCTTCGTTTGTATTCTTCCGAAACCCATTGCCGCCATGCCATTCCTTCATAGCTGAAACTCCGGCTACTTGACGATGCCAGGGGTGCGGTATGGCTTCTTCCCATTCGCAGCCGCCTTCCTGCAGATTCAAAAAAATGGGCAAAAAAAAACACGAAGGACACGTGGGCAGAGCAGTGAGACAAAACATTCTCTTATATCTCTAATGTTTTCTCTTATATCCCTAATAGGTTCTCTTATATCCCTAGTTGTTTTCTCTTATATCCCTAGTTAGGGATAAAAGGGAAAATAGCTAGGGATAAAAGAGAAAGTCGAAAATACTTTAGGGCTGAAGAAGAAATCTGCTTTATTATTAACAATCAATTATAAGCATTTATTCGGCAAGATAATTTCCGTTTATTTTGTCGAGGTGTCGGTTTTAGTCCCGAGGGAGGCCCGAGGGGGGGTTTGCAACCCCGAGCCACGAGCGGTTTCCGAGGGGTGCCGGGACAACAAGGAGGCGTTTTGTCCCGGCGGGACAAAAAGCCTCCTTGTTTTGTCCCGCCGGGACAAAACCGGGAGAAAAGCTATTTTCCTGTTCAGCCAACACGGAGGAATTTTGGTGGGTGCTCGCTATGCTTCATGGAATTCCTTCTACGTTCGTATAACATGGCGGGCAATGTGCGCTGTGGGAGCTCCAGTGCCGTGTCTCGTTGCCTCGGGAGCTATTCTGCACAGGGATTCCCGTCATTGCTGCTAGATGTATCGGACGTAACATGCATACATAGCGCTTGAGAGTACAGGAGTACGCTTTCACTGCGACTGAGAGTACAAAACAGGAAAAGGCAGACCAGTTTCGAAGCATATTGGTACGTATTGTTCTCATGCCACGACGGGGCAAAGTCGGTGCTCCTGTTTGTTTGAATGTTGTATAGCTGTGTACCCCTCGTAGCTCGCTGGTCAGGTGCGCCAGGTAGGTGTTAGGTTACTGACAATCCCGCATGTGTCCTCAGAGCCAATCTTTTCCCGAAGTTACGGATCCAGTTTGCCGACTTCCCTTACCTACATTGTTCTGTCGGCCAGAGGCTTTTAGCCTAGGAGACCTATTGCGGTTAACGGTACGCCCCGATGCAAGAGAATGAGATCTCCCCTGTTTTTCCATGCACATCCACAAGACACCCTACTACACGAAGAAAGTGCAGCTTTCCCGGATAGTTAACCCTGTCCCCGCGTGAAGCGTTTCAAGGGTCAACCCTTCCTTCAAAAAGAGACGACTGCATCATCCGGGGCCTGTGGACATGGTCAACAGGATCGACAATGTGTCACCACATCAGATCTCTGCTGGGCTTGGATTTTGCAGTCCTTCCGAATTTCCTTCACACAGGTCCTTTCATGCACACGCACACCGAACACCGGGCAGCCAGTACTGCCAAAGTGGTACTCGGAAGGTGAGACGGGCTTTGTCCTTTGGGTAAATGTTGGCTCGAACCTTCGGGGGAACTCTAGGCGCCCGGGTGCTTTTCGTTGAGCTACTGCGCAGTACCTTAATGCTTCGTGTCAAATGAGAATTTGCACTCGCACATCTCTGCATTTCCGAGGCTAAACGAAGGTGGCATACGCGATCCGTCCCTTCCCGAGGTTTCCTTGCAGAAACTGCCCCTTGTGGAGGCACCTCGTAGCCTTCATCGCTGCCGGTGGCCAGCGCCGGCTCGTCTAACAACTGGAAGGCTGCCGCTTCCCTCTCCAACCCTGATACCCCCCCTCCGCCGAGGGTCTCTGTTTCATTAATTTGATGCGGTGGAAAAGACTCGGAAAACAAATGGAACGTGCAAGGGCATTCCCTTCAAGTACCGCATTGCGTGCGAGAACCTCTCACAGGGACACGGCGTTGCGCTCGCTGTTTCTCGCCGACTTGCTCCGGATGCAGCACGCTTAGCTGCGCCATCCCTGGTGGAGAAGACGGCGACCTGCGAAACTCTGGCACTGCGCTCTGCAGTCGTTGATGGATGTACGACGTACAAATCGGTTTTGTGGCACTTCAGCAAAGCAAAACGGGAGGTGGATAGGAGCCAACGGAGACGACAAAGGCGGAGACGAGTAAACGCAGAACGACAGTAATAGAAGCAAGAGAAGCAGGGCAGGGGTGAATGCAAGAACGTGCTTGGAATGCTTATGTGCTCAACACCGCACCAGTCCTATCTGCACCGTGTTTCGGTCGTAAGCCACGGAATAAGGCGGACCGTTAACAGCGCGGAACCTGAGTGTCTGAGTCTGGTTTGCCAGGCGGCTGTTCATAGCTCGTCGGACCATTCATTCATGCTACGAAAGCACAGGAAAGTCCTGTCTCAGGCACCTACGACCGTGTCTCAGCAATCAGCTAAAACTAAGGGCGCCCGCCTGATAGTGACTACGACTCGCTTGAACGCAGCTGACTAGTCTTCATTTTTACGGTGGCAATCCCGAAGTAACCTCCGCAGAGCACAGTGGACACTGTGGGTTACTGCGTGCAACACCAATGGTTGAAGGACCAAGGGGAAAAGAGTCAAGGAAGTAATCCTGCGAGCTCAGGGCAGCATGTCGCATACGCGAAGGACCCTACTAGAATGAGGAAAACACAACAACGTGCTTGGAATGGTTATGTGCGCAACACACCGCAACGGTCCCATCTGCATCGTATGTTTCGTCCTTTAAGCACGGACACATACGGCAGACCATCAATTGCGCGGAGCCTGCGTGTCTGCAGCACAGTACAGCGGTATGAGTCTGGTTTCGCAGCAGGGCCGGGGGGAGAGGGGATGGGCGGGTGGGTGAAAACGCACGATATTCGTCAGTAGTTTGTCGTTGAAGAATGAGGCTGCGAGCCGAGGGTGGTCGCTTAATACGAATTGATTGCTTGGAGGGCTCCTATTCCCTGTTGATGCCAGCTTCCTCGCACCTCCTGTCGATATGTTCGCTCGGACGCCTGAAGGCACTCCAAATGCAATGCTCGTGCAGGCGCCGGATTTCATTCGGTACCAATAAGGCGCTACGAATAAGCATCAAGCCAGGGAGAGCCGCTGGGCACGCATTTTCGGCTGGCTCACTAAGTGGAACGCCGTAAGATCATGGGACAATCCTGGTCGACTTGGACGATTAGCAGGCAGGGAGTAGATGGGGCAGAGAGTAAGCATTTTCTTTCGAACGTATTGCTTCCTTCGGGTGCATCCTCGCCGCGGAAACGACCGCAGTTTGAATCCAGGCAAAAATAAACGACGTTGATACAGGGCTGTCCCTGGCTGGTAAGCCTTTGCCGCCGGAGAACGGTATGCCTGATACTTGTGGATCACCCGCGGTAGCTCAACGGCAGTGCTCCCGCTAAGGGAAAAACCGGAGGAAATTCTCCAAGGAATTCCTCAAAAAGAAAGTGCTGAAAAATGCCCCGGAGAATTCCTCCGGCCTGGTACCTGGGGTGTAGGAGTGATAGGAGCGTCAAAACTGACTGAGTGCAACACAAAACTGTGAAGAGGGAGGACAGTGCTATCCTCGTGCTTGTCAGGAGTTCTTGTGCTCTCAAATACTCTTTGGGCAGACCGCTGTGACAACATGCCAGTTTTCGGGATCTTCGTACCGCCCCTCACTCCTTTTGTTCAAAGTGTCCACCGGCAAAGGATTCGTATCAAGTTGATAAGTGTGCAGATGACTGGCAGGAGTGCAGTGATGCTGCTTATCAGGATTTCTAGTGATCCAGCACCTTTCGGCTGACACACTGCAGTGGCATCTACTACTATCTAGCTAATGCACTGCACGAACAGCACGAAATTGCTGGTGTTTGCTTCCTCCAGCATATCGGAGGTTGGCGGTGGGATCCAATCTCAGAAGCTGGAGTCAAAGCTACAGTGAAAAACGCGGGTGTGGTGTGGATTCACACGCAGTTTGGTTGTAGTGGAGCAACCTCTCTCTAACTCCAGCTCACCGGGAGCACTGACAGACACTGCTAAAAAAAGCGCGACACCGCGACAGCTAGGGGAATAATTTCCGTTGCAGATTTAGACCGTCGGTCTAAATCTGCAACCCGGACTTGGCCGGGAAAAAAAAATGTTCAAGAAACGGTGTTCGAAAGTAAATATAGGCGGGGCGCGAAAGTAAATTTATTGGAGATAAAACGTTCCTACTATTAGGCGTTTTCCAACGGCTATCAAGGGTGAGTGACAGATTTTTTCCGTCGCGCCTTCGGCGCGATGTTGCTAAAAAGTACGTGCGCTCGGCTAAGGCCGGCGCGTGGCGAGACTGGAGGCAGCAGTTAAAGTTCGGGGAACAGTAAAGTTCGGGCGAAGCTAAGTTCGGGCAATGCTGGTGAAGCTAAGTTTGAGTGATGCTAAGTTCGGGCGTTGCTAAGCGCTCAGGCTGCGCTGGTACTAAAAAACAGTTCGGGCACGAAGCGAAGTTCGGCCAGGGTGGTAAAGTCCGGGTGAAGCCAAGGTCGGTGCTCGTGCCCGGGGGGGGACACCCCCCGACCCACCGAGTGCGGGAAAAGTTTGGCGCTGGTACCCGGGTGGGCGCCCCCCCCGCCGCCCCCCGGCGAAGAAAAGTTCGGGCGCAGCTAAGTTCTGGTGAAGCTCAGTTCGGACGATAATAAGTTCGAGTGATGCTAAGTTCGGGCGGAGCAAAGTTCGCTGAGTTCGGGCGAAGCAACGCTCGGGCGAAGCTAAGTTCTGGCGAAGCAAAGTTCGGGCGCTGCAAAGTTCGGGCGATGCTAAATTCTGGTACGGGCGCAGCTGAGTTCGGACGAAGCAAAGTTCGCGCGAAGCTGAGTTCTGGTGAAGCAAAGTTCGGTTCTCGTAGCAAGTTTGGCCTGTGATGGCAAGCTCGGCCGCCCGACTCCGTTTCCCGGGGTGACCCAAATACCGCGAGATACTGAGAAACTCCGCCAAAAACGCAATTTTCGGGCACATTTGACCCCGAAACCCATCAAACCTCGAAAACCATCTTCGACCGGAAAAGTGTGAGGGGCGGGGTTCGAACCCGGGCCGACCGGCCTGAAGGCCGGCGCCCGCTCACTCTGCCACCCCTGTGCATTTTCCCAGAAGGGAAAAAAGCTTGCTCTGAACTATTATCCAGTCCAAAAACAATACGGTTTCATAATTGTTGCAAGAAAAGCCGGGTTGGCTCGAATAGAGGCTATTCACATTGCATGTTCATAGGACCTCCATGTGTATCTATATGTCTCGAATAACGCTGAAAATGTTGTTGTAAGCACGGCAGTGCAGGTGCAGATACACCAAAACCGTGCAAAACCGTGGACCTATTATCGTTTCTGCTCAAAAACTACAAGGAAGCCTTGGTGCGCACAGGCGCAGTGCCCCCCCTGAATACTGTTACTGCCATCGAAGCTTTTTTTCACTTACCACCTCCGTAGTTTGATGACGTGCACACCGCCACCGCAGGCCTATATCTCACCACTCCTCTCTGTTCCCTGGTTTGCGTGTGTGGGGCGACAGTTCCAGGCACTCAGACAGCCAGCGGCACCACAGTGCCGAGAAACCGGGGTTTTCGCTGAAACCGGCTTTTTTGCTCGGTCAGACAAAGAGCTAAAGTCCCCTGCTGGCGACAGTACCAGTAGTAGTAGTAGTATGTGTCGTCTGCCGAAGCAGCCGGAGACAGCACGCGCAGGGGGCAGGTCTTGCTTTACAATTCTTCTTCATGGAGACCCGCCCCCGGCAAGCCCGACTGTCCAATCACTGTCGAGAAAGGTTTGTGCCCTATAGTGATGAGGTGGTTGACCAGGCCCACGAAGCCTTATACACAACACGGCTACAACACGAGGATGCAGCCCTGTTTAGGTGTGCACTCAGCCATCACAGGGCCTCAGATCTCGCTACTTGACCTGACACAGCTGCCACCCAGAAGGCCGCAGCAGTAACCTTCGCAATGAAGGCACGCTCGGCTGAGTGTATGTAGGCGATCCATACAACAGCTGCATCAGACGCAGCTTGATCCGAGAGCTCGCTAGGGGAGGTGACGCTGCTCACCTGCCAGTCTCACAACTGACTGCTGCCCACGCGTTTCCTGATTTAGGCTTCCTCCGGCATTTCGGAGGTAAGCGGGAGCACTGCTCAACGGGGGGGGAAAGAACAGGCACCGGGCACGAGCGGTCCTGTTCGAGCCCTTTGTTTGTGCTACACGTGTACTGGTTAAACCGCTGCCATCGTTCTTTTGCTGAAACAAATACTGTCTTCAGGGAGAAGCAGAAATTGGTTGTCGCAAAAAAGAGAAGACGAGAGTGGAAGGCGGCATCAAAAAGAAAAGCCGCGAGCGAAACAGAGAACTGTTCCTTCTTTGCTTATTTTTCCTTTTAAACCTTTCGGATGTTGGACGGAACGACGGTGAGATTTACCGGGCGCATGAAACGCCCCAATTCACTGGCGGTGCAGCCGCAGCACGACAGCTGCGACTGTTATATTTTGATCTGCCAGGCGTTTTTCGTTCTTCGGCATTCGGAAACACGGTAGACTCCCATGGATTCTTGCGATCCTTCTTTCTTTTCCCGGCTTTCGGAAAGATGCTTGCTGAACTTTTCAAGGATTCACACTAAGATGCGGTGATTCTGCCAAGCACATCAAACGCAAAAAAAAAAACGGGCCCGAGACCCCCTCCCACGGACAAAGCCTGAATGGGGAGTCTGGCTGGGCCTTCTTCAAAAGAGGTCGTTTTCACAACTCGCGTGCTACGCAAATCGTGCTAGCAATAGAGGGCTCGAAAGGGGCCTTTTTGGACTATTTCTGAAGTTGAGACCTTCTTGTGGTGTAGAGCACAGCCTTGGAAGGGAATGCTAGTACTCTTCTCTACGGTCTTCACCTGGCTCCGAGCCTGCACTTCCTGACCTACTCTGGTAGTGTGCACCACCGAGTCGTTTCGTTGACCCCGCAACCAGGTTCGCAACTCTTTGTTTCCCAGGATATACGCACTGGAACCTGTGAGGTCAATAAACGGAAAGGGCGGGATTCGCGAAGGATCCAATCCTTCTCGAATCCTGGAAATCGACCTGGTAGCTGAAAGAACTCAAAAAAGATGCCCTCTTCCCAGGGACTCTTACCCGGTTTCACACGCCGGGTTTTTCCGCTTTGCGTTTTTTCAACAACAAAATGAAACGAGGTAACCTTAGTCCAAAACCAATCGAGTAGGTCTGCAATCTAACCGCAGTTTTGGCTAAATTGGATCAAATTTACTGATCGGTTCCGGGGCTCAGTGGGTTTTGTGTGATGACGGGAATCCATCGGGTTGCGGACCACTTGCAAAAAGGCAAAGCATACTTGCTTTCCCGTAAAGAGTAGGAGGACGTTTCAAAAAGGGGAGGAAGAAGAGCAAAGCACATGATGTTTTCTGGTAGAGAATAGGCAGAATGCGTCCTCCGGAAACAAGCATATTGCTTTGCTTCTGTGTGTTCCTTTTTGTGTCTTTGCAAATGGTCCGTGAGACCAACCGAAACTCTCTGGATTGCCACAACTTCGTCCGACTCGGGCATAGGACGGACCCAGCCTTCGGACATCCCGTCCAAGGTCTGGGCGGAAATCCCGACTATGACAAGCAACAAAAGTACGTGGTCGACATACACACATGGGTGTGCCAAGTTTAATGCATGCGGAAACACGTGCGGAAACATGTACGAAATTCCGCCCGTGCGGAAAATCACAATTATAATCACGTGCGGAATTCCGTACGTTCTGCAAAGGTTTCCCTGCATCTGTACTTCCGTATCTTCTTTTCTGAGCACCTAAAACGAATCGTGAACTTGAACAGGGCCATGCAGTGGCCCGACGTGTGCCGGGTTGAATCCAACGACCCCACCTATTCTTTAGCATGCTGCCAGTCCACTGCAGAACTTGATGATGTTTCTCTTTATGGTACAAGGCAAAGGGAGCAGGACCTCCGAGGGCGGCCTCTCCCACCTGGGGTGCGGGCTTACTGCCAGAGCTCTTCTTATTGCGGTCAGCCAGCTAAAAGGCGCTTCTCCACGCCACCAAATCGCGTCGTGTTGAGGAAAGGGCGAAGACGCGTTGAGGCTACGGAAAGAATGCCGGAGGCTGCTCAATTATCCTGACTAGGCCAGAAAAAGAATGTAAATACGTAGAAGTCTTGTGCAAGTCGTCGGGAAAAAGTACGCTGATTCGACGATCGTCCTCGAACTTGCCATACGTATCAGTCTGATGCAGGTCATCGGAAAAGAGTAAAGTAAGCTTACGTTTTTTCGACGATCGTCCTCGAGTTTGTATGTATCGAGCGTGACTTTGTCGCTCTGTCGCGTTTGGAAGGTAATCCGCCTAAGGCCCTCGTTCCCAGTTCTTTATACACCCCTCCCCCAACTCACGGCTTCGCATCTTTCAGCCACCCGAGGCGTCCCGTGCTGATTCAATGTCAGAACGACGAAGATTCGACTGGTGCAGACGTCGGAAACTTGATTATTTTGCTTGAATTCGTTCCGTAGCTGGGCATTGTTGCGATACGTACCGGACCGGGCGAAAAACTGCACGTAACAATACGAAAGCTGCTTCGGTCTCCCAGTTCGCCACTATCCGATATCCGCAAGCACACTGTGTCTAAAGCTATTTCGTTGCAAACAGCTTCGCGCCACAAAGCACAGGGCCGGTACAGAGAAAGACAAATCTCTTTAGAAAATGAAACAATGCAGGGCGAGGAGACGGGGGTAATGGCTGGAACTCCATGAGCAGTCTTTCCTCTCAGGCCTTCTTTCGGCTCGTCCGACTCTTCAGTCTTAGAGATGACGACAGGCACTGCGCAACTTGTTTGCGGTCGTCCGATGCAGCAACAACTCACCAATGAAAACACGACCGCCAACCTGTTCCGTTGACACAACTCGAGGTGGGTGCAAACCCTCAGGTACTGCAACTACCGTGCAACATCTGCTAGTACTTACTTGTTGGTTGGTTCTTGCAGCTTTAACGTAGGCTGCGTTTTCTGGGTGATATTCATCAGCGAGGAGTACACAAACGAAGCACGTTGTCTTGTTACTCGACATCGTACATCGCAGGGAGATGATTCCTGTGCAGTGCCTGCAAGTAGGGCCTGCCCTACCTAATTTTTCCGCAAGACTAGGTAGGGAGCTGCCCGGCCACTGTAACAGTGGCCCCGGCGGTATGATTGGTCTGATCGGCAGACCTTCTAAAACCCAGCCGGCCGATTATCGGCCGGTCAGTTTTTTTTAGTTTTTCCCCCCCGACCGCCGACTACTACTACAACTACTACTACTACTACTACCCCCCCGACCGAAATCGGCGAATTTTTCCTTGTTGCGAACACTGCGACTGTCGACGCTGTAGATGAATGAAACCGTCAGAAGGTTTTCGAGTGCTGCGCAGAATATTTATCTGTTTGCCCTGACCCTCTGTTGGTATCTGCAACCGCGCGTGCAAGCCCGGAGCTTCCGATCTGCGACCCGCAAGCACGCAGGCACGTGTACAGGGCCGGCCGGCTAACTTTGCAGCCCGGCTCCAAGAACTCCAGGGAGCTATGACATGCCCGCGCATCCTTTTATAAACGTCCGAAGGTTTTTACCACGCAACGAGGCTAATTATACTAGCATCGAAACCGTGCAAGAACGTCTTCGGTTTGTAGCGGTCTGAATGACGAACGAATACCGTGGTGCAAAAACATAAGAAGGGGGCAAGAAGCAGCGCCACTCGTTCGTGGTCAACCGCCGAGTCAGCTGCAAACTTGACCAGAACCACCAGTGAAGAGATGATGGGTTCACTTTGCACAGTCCGATTGGTGGTATTTGATTGACTTGTTAGGTAGGTTGCGAGACAATCGTGCAAGTCTGTTCAGACAAACGGAGAGTCTGCGGCTGACATGACTGAAGTGGCTCGGGAGAAACACCTGGACATCTCGAAGAAGTTCTGCTTAGAGATTCTGACGAGTCCGTCAGATCGAAGACAACCAACAATGATCCATCCGGTCTTCGTGCTTCATTGCCCTGAGCTCTTGCTGCCCTCGAGCGGTCGTTTGTACCCTTGATCGGGAATTTTCACTTGTGAGGCACCCCACAAAAAAAATCGCTTGCGCTTAGCACACGGAGACATAATATCAAGGCACGATTGCGTAGCCATGAGCCCCCAAATATCGGGTGGTTACAAGCTGAAGGTTAGCACTATGGGGCGGTGATCTGAAACCGGCTCGCCCGCAGAACTGGTCCAGCCTTCGAATGTGGCGCAGTCGTGGACAGTGAGTGGAGAAGAGTGCTCGAGAAGCTTCGACATCTGCGGAGAAGCCGGTGACGAAGGATGTGAAGATGGCAAGTTCGCGGAGGGAAAAGTGGGCTTTTGCAGCCATTTGTTCACGGGCACAACAAACAGCGTAGAGAGCCCAATGCCCATCAACAAATCACCGACACCTGTGAGCGAAGAAACGAGCGCCAGCAGGAGGGACAGACAGAGAACCACAACGGCTAAGTTCGTTTTCGAACAGCCAAGGAATGCTGCAGCGTCGGCACCTTTTTCATGCCTTTGCGCCTGGTTCGTTTCATAAGCAGGGTTGCCATCAAGCGCAAAGGGGGACTGCTCTTCCTTGACCGAGACTTCGGCTGCGTGTTTCACGTTCCAAGA
Organism: Diplonema papillatum; assembly: GCA_030068145.1. Classification (NCBI taxonomy): domain Eukaryota; phylum Euglenozoa; class Diplonemea; order Diplonemida; family Diplonemidae; genus Diplonema; species Diplonema papillatum. Next base: position 28,383 of record JAPJBO010000410.1, on the reverse strand, counting down.
GAAAATGTGATCCAGTCGGCCTTCTGCGTGTGTCAGCAGACCTTCAATATCCTGCCCCCGGGCCAAACGAAGCACATCGCAAGGTGAGTGCATGTCCTGCATCAACGTGCTGAACTCATTGCAGGTCAATTGTCCGTTGACGACTCTGCCGTCTACATTCAGGTCCCCTGCTAGCAATACCGCCAGATCTTTCAGAGGGATACCTACAGCACGTGTCAAGTAATCCACTTTGGCAGCTATCCACAAGAGGCACTGCGACAATTGCTTCCTCCGTACGCTGTCGCCGCTAACTTCGGCTTGTGTGTGCGTGAAGAACACCGCAGCATACTTCCCGTTGGGCAGCTTTACAACAACGCAAGCGGCACCTTTTCGGGCTAAAAAGTCAGCGGTATCCCAGCAAGCGGAGCTGTATTCGATGAAGTCGTGGTGTACGATAGGGTGCTTCGATGCGAAGAACAGCCCCGAGTTTGTTAGGATGAGAGAGCGACCGGTCCACCCATCGGTGTGTGGGTGAAAGTCGGAAAGGACGTGGTACCCTCCGGCTTTGAGCATTTTCTCGACAAGTTCACGCGGCTCGCGACGGAACATCTCTTGCAGGCACACGAGCTCGTAGTTCTCCTTCAGAATATTGTCAGAGATCCACTCCGCTCGGTAGTGATCGCGCAGGAGTGCGCATATTCCGCTGGTGGCCAAGCGGGCAATGAAAGGGAGGAAAAAGACGTTGTGCGTGTATAATTTTAGCAGGCCTTCCTCCGTTCTGCTGGAGGTCGGCACGGAGGACGGCATCGAGCTGCTCGGGGAGGAGCAAAGGGATCGGGTACCATGCGCGTATGTGGACATTGAGCACGTGGAGCAGCAGGAAGTCGAAAATGTTGGTGACATCTCGCTGAGGCACGCTTCGCTTGGTGTCGTTTTTATCCCGAGGTGCGACCCGTTACCCACAGCTTCTTCGCGCGACGAGTCGGTGCAGCTACATGCTGATCCGGCGCTGCAGCTCCTGTTACCCGCCGAGCTATTCAGGATATTCATCCCAGATGGTGTGTTTCCGGATGGGGCGTTTTCGATGGTGTTTTACTTTGTTTTGTTTCCTTGCATGATTCAGCATATGCCTTGATCAAATCGTACACTATTTTGGGGGACGTCGGTATAGCCTTTTCAAAGCATAGTCGTGTTCCTGGCCAACCCGCGGGTTCAGAGCGGTGATCTCGGCCACTTTAGGAACATTTTTTGGTGAGCCATAAAAGGATAGGCGCTGAAGTCCTCCGCAAAGCCTGCACCGAAGCGCCCCGGCTGACCACCAAGAACGGCCGACCACCAGAAGAACAGGCGCCGAAGTCCTCCGCAAAGGCTGCACTGAAGCGCCCCGGCTGACCACCAAAAGGACCGGCACAGAAGCCCCCCGCAAACCCAGCACCGCGAGGCCGCCTACCGAATACTGAGAGCGCTGCGGTCAAGGCAGCAGGTGCAGTGATCAAGTCCTTGTCGTGGAGCAGCAACAGCACGGTCGAGCCCAACCCGAATTCCCGTTCAACGCCAAGAAGGCCGGACCGAATCCGTCCTACTACCTTCGACGAGGATTCCTCCCACTGTATGGCAGGTCAGTCATCTTGGGTTGCTACGGTGAGATTTCGGGTTTTGTGAATATTAAGGGCAGAGTCTCATAATATTTACAACCCCTCATAATATTTACAAAAAGAAATGTAAATGTTAAGCGAGGGGGGGGATTGCAAGAACGTGCTTGGAATGGGTATGTGCTCAACACCGCACTGGTCCTGTCTGCGCCGTGTTTCGGTCCTTTAAGCCACGGACACATAAGGCGGACCATCGTCAGCGCGGAACCTGAGTGTCTGCAGACAGGACTGCGGGAAATGTAAATGATAAGCGAGGGGGGTTGCGAGGGGGGAAGGGGGGGTTATCGGGTTGCACGACGCACTAGTTATGGGTTTTCACAAGTTATTAGCTCAATGACTACACCCTGACCTGTAATTTATGGCCCTTTAATTTGCGGAATTCTATTTTATGGCCATGCAATTTATGGAAATAATATTTCCTGTCCAGGCTCTTGGACAGGCACTCGACCTTTTTGGGGACAGGGAACTAGCTACTCTAGGGGGTGCCCCGACCACCCACCGCAGATACAGTTGTTAATTATGCCTGCGCCGCAGGCGCGGAAATTTTTGAACCGTCACACAAAAGTAAATGCTTGTTTCCGAGAGGAGGATGTACTTGTTAAAAAGTACCTCTGACTGGTCCCCGCTTGCGATCGATGGACTGTGGGCAGGGCTTACTTACGGCTTCAAAGCTGATTGGACAATAGCTATTGAACTGACCGGTGTTCTTCTCGCCGAGCCCTTTCCTGTCCATAGCATGGCCAGTGACTTGTTGCTTTGGTCCTATACACTCCAGTCCGTAATTAATCAATTTCAAATTCGTGAAGCCCGCCAAATCCTTGAAAAAATAACTAATTCCTTCACGAAACAGAAATTCACAAAACACATGTTCATGATATACAGAACCCGCAGAAGCACCCCCCGAACCCGCTCTTTGCGCTGGCAGCTGTCCGGCAGCAGGACCAAGAGATCTTCGAAAGTACAGCCCCCGCAGTGGCTGATATCAAGGCCATCACCGATCGCGCCGAACCGCTCGGTGTTCTTCAAGTGGACATCGTGCGTTCGTGGAATGCGGAGCACCCCAACAAAACCGTGGGCGTGGCTGTGGTGTCCAGGTGCGTGAACTACAAGCGCGAGCACAACGAGTACTTTTTCCCAGGCAGCGCGGCCCGAAGCCGCTGCTGACTCCCCCGCCGTCTCGGGTGGCCGGTAACGGCCAATCGATTTGCCGCGCTCGCGAGGGGAGCAACGATACTCGCACAGCTGGGGTATATGCGATTGCTGCGTGGTTGTTCGTTCTGCCTCCCTCTCACCTGGCTTTTACACCCGCGCAACCGCACTGTGGCCTGCCGGACCGGCGCGCCACCAGACTCCAACAAAAATAAATTAAAAGCCCCCAGAAGCGCCTGTCAGAATAGCTATTTATTCACTGTGAACATGGCTTCCGATGCTTTTGGGCTCAAATTTAATTCACATGCGGAACGTGCGGAAAAGATCCAAAAGAATACTCGACGTAGCTGCTTCGACTCCGAATGAAAGGGGGGAAATATAGAGGTAAGGGGCAAATACAATACAAACACAATCTGATTTGTTCTTCGCTTACACCACCGTGTGTTGTTTTCTCACTCAGGACTTTGACCTGTTGTGTTTGTGTGATTTGTCGTGTAGGGGTAGACCCGCATGACCTCACGTCCGTTCAACACGTGGTTCGGTAGTTACAGCACTTGGGATCCCTTCTGTTCTTTGTCGGGCAGCATCGTCGAGCATTTCCTTTCAAGCTGGCGCTTATGTAAAAATACTCGACGTAGCTGCTTCGACTCCGAATGAAAGGGGGGAAATATAGAGGTAAGGGGCAAATACAATACAAACACAATCTGATTTGTTCTTCGCTTACACCAGGCAATGAACCGCCGGTAGGTTGTCTACCATCAGCTCTACGGACACTCCACGGTGTGTTCTAACGGCTAGCTCGGGGCCTTTCAACACTGCGAAAAGCTCTTTCAAAAAAATGTGCTTTTCTGCGAAGTGACCAAAGAAAATGCCCTGTGACACCCGTTCGGGCTCACCCTCGAGCAGCGCCGCCCATTCTTTTGAGGAGGCGTCGGACCATAGTCGGATCGACTGCCCCCCGCGCGTGCCCACTCGCGTGACCCACCGGTTCTCCCCGATGGTCGCCGTGAGGCTTTCAACTTCGCGGGCTGTCGACGCCGGAACGTTCACCGGCACGTCCCATGCCTGCAGACCTCCCACCGACAGTCGTGAGGAGAGTCTCTGCACGAACGAAAGAGCGCACCGGGCGTACGCCAAGGGAAAACGCGTTGTGTACGCGAACCACACCAGAGCGCCGAACAGCCTGTAGAACGCCCGGGGAGAAACGACTCCGCCCCGGAAAACGGCGAGTTCGGAAGACCGCAGCAGCTTCTCAACCCAAGCAGTGGCCATACTGTACCGAGGTGGGCTGCTGGCCAGATCGAACCGCAGCCCCAAAAGGTCGAACTGCGTGAGGGGGATCCCGTACTGGCCTTCGTCGTCGTTGAGGACGCAGTTCACCTCACGACATCGCCGGGCGAAACGTGTGAATCTCTCTTCCGCCTCGGCCAAAGAATCGCCCACGATGACAAAATTGTCAACCCACGGGAGACCGTCAGTCTCCGGCAGGATGACGCGAGAAGCTCTCTGTGCTATCGCCGGAGCCCAGCTCCAGCCCATGCACATCGCCCTTAAACGGGCTCTGACGAAACTCCCACGTGGGCCCGCAAGGTTCATGCCGAAATACCCGCGGACGCCCTCATCCAGTTCGAACTGGTAGAAGTAGCTCTTCGCATCCGCCAGGTAGACGACCGCCGAGCTTAGCACCCGATCGATCACGTCGGGCATGGAGGGCAGGAGCATCGGAGGCGGTCGGGGCATGACAGCGTTCAGCTTTCGTCCATCGCACACGAACCTCTCCCCCCCGCTCTTCTTGGGAACCGTGAATGCGGGGAGCACGACTCTCGGATGCTCGTGTGCTACCTCCGCGACACCGTACTTCAGCAGGTCCGGAAGGTGGTGTAGCATCCGCCTCGAGGTCCCGCGCGCTATGGCCTCTGAGTGCCAAGAGGAGGCGTCGCGGACTAGTGCGGACTCGAGAGACTCACGCGACCTGATAACGTCCAACACGCCTCCGAGTAGGCCGTGTGTATCCATGGCAAGGAGCCTGTCGAGATCCATGAAGGAGGACGTGATGGGCGCTAAATACCCCTCCGAGCTGCGCTGCGCCGGAGGAGCGGCAAGCTCGTTGACGATGAGGTCGCCCCCGTAGGCGACGGTGACGAAAGGCGTAAAATCCGACGGCGGGGCATCGCCGATGCCCCCATGGTGCCGGATCGCTTCCAAAAACGCCGGGGGGGGTACATCCTGCGACAAAGCATCGGGTCCAGGATAGCACTTGGACAGGGGGTTACGAGGAGCTCTCTTCGGCGGCCTGTATGGGAAAACCGGTTCCAAAGGGATGCTTACAGGAGGGTTGCCGACGCGCATGCCGTCTCCCGGACGAGGGGCACCTCCGCCTCCGGGAGGTAGCGTACCAAAGCGTCCTGGGTCGCGTGGCGGGACACCCTTTGGAGCGTGTCGAGGTCGACGCCCATTTTTAGGAGGCGAAACAGCGCCCCCCGGCGGAGAGAGTGCCCCGTCAGGGCCTGATTCGACCTCTTCAACGCCGCTACGACGCGGCGAAACGTCACGCCCGCGAAAATGCGCTGACCCGGGCGTGCGGAGCGGAGGAGAGATCGGAGAGTCTCGTCCTCCTCCGGTGGAAGGACCACGCCGGTCACTTGTCCCAAACGGAAGGGGTCCGACTTCGAACCGACCCAGTTCACGGACCAGAAGTCGGGGCTCTCGGTCACGTTCCGGGCCTCCCTGGTGAGAACGTCGTCCACCCGGGCTGCTCCCTGCCACGCGAGAGTGATGGCCAGACGCATCACGGGATCCGTCTCGAGGCGCACGGCGCGCGCCACATCCTCTTTCGTCGCCGGAACTGCCTGCTTGGCGGGACGCAAGGCACCCGCCCTCTTCAGGGATCGGATGAAGTCTCGAACCAGCTGGCTCTCTATGGGCCGACCGAGTCGCCTCTCCGCGGACTGTATGTTGACCACATACTGTACCGCGGTGGATGTCGAGATGCTGTTGGGCTCGCGCGACAAGAGACGCGTCACGAACAGAACGACCGCCGTCGGAACGTCCAACGGCGTACCGAATCGCGTCTCCCAGTGACGGCGGAACTCTAGGAAACGCCGGTATACCGAATGAACGCCGCGTCGCGTCGACAACGCCAGCGCGTCGCCGATGTACGAGTTGGCCTTGCCAACAAGTCTCTCCCGCTCGCCGTTCGACAGCGGAGGTTCCAACAAGAGCGCCCGACCACCGGATGTCGCGCGCGGAGGTGGGGGGAACCGGTCCAAGACACTCACCGAGACCCTTTCCTCCTGCTGCCGGCGCGTGCCCCGTCCGCCTGAGGAGGGGGGGCTGCGCTGTGGGGAGGGGCAGCGCGCCTCGTCGGCTGTAACCCCGACCCCCGCGACCTGGCGGGCTTCGCCGGCTGTTCGTCCGCCTTCCGCATCGCCTGAAACCCCCGGCGCAGGTAGGCGGGCACCTCGTCCTCCTCGTGGTACCCCTTCTGGAGGTCCGCCGCAACGGACCAGCCCGCCTTGAGGGCTGTTTTGAGCACCACCATGCGGTGCAGGGTGCTCTCCGCGAGCCGCACCATCCCCTCTTGGTCGGAGGTGTCGTCCATCAGATGTAGGATGCACGAGAGGTGGTGGAGGAGGTGCTGGCCGTCGTTCGCCAGGGCCTGCGACCCATTTAGGACTTCCGCAAAAATATCGCGGATGTGGACGAGGAGCAGCGACTTCTCGACCGGCCCGTAGGACAGCCACACGCGGGGGTCGAGGAGCCCGGGGCCCGGGGTGATCAGCGCTGGTTGGGATTGAACGGACCCGCGCTCCAGCGCGTCGAGCGGGTCCTGCTGAAAAACCTCCGTCTGGGAGGGTGCCGAGAAATGTTGCCCCGCGAAGGGGTTCTCCTGAGCCGGTTGGGAGGGCTGCGTCGGCGCCGGAACGGGAGCCGGCGGCTGGGGGGCAGAGAAGGGCGCCGGAGTATGGCCTGCCCCCGCGTGGTGAGACCCGAACGGGACGCGCGAGGCATCGACGAGGGGAGGCGGAGGCGGCACCTCCATGCCGCGCTGGACAGATGGACGCTGAGGGGCTGGGGGCGAGGAGCGTTCCACGAGCGCCAGCACCATCGCGGTGAGGCGCTCCACCTGGCTCTCCAGGCGCCGGATGTCGTCCGGGCGTTCCGCAAACGTCACCCGCCTCGCGGGTGTGTCCTGCACGTCGACCTGCAGGGCCCGGGCGACCTCTTCGTCCCCCTCCGGTGTTCCCGGGAGCGGAATCCCCGAGGGGGTGCGCGGAGCAGCAGCGGAAGACGAGGCGGCGGAGGGGTCGGCCGCGGCAGCAGCAGCAGAGGTGGCGGCAGTCGAGGAGGCGTGGGCCGCCGCTGCGGCCGCGGCGGCGGAGAAAGCGGCGTAATCCGCCGAGTCCGAGTGCGCGGCGTCAGCGGAGCGGCCAGGCAGCCGAGGGGAGGGGCCTTCGTGGTGGGCCGGCGACACTGAGCGTACCAGCTCTTCGAAGTCCGCAGGGGTGGCCGTGGGCGCGGACGCGCACGCCAACCAAGCCAACACCCACTGCGCCGTCCCGCTCGGCGGCTCCTCGCCCCCCAGGGCCCCTAGCAGAGACCTCAGGTACGCGTCCGCGGAAGCGCCGGCATCCCCCGCCAACCGGATAATCGGCCGCAGCCGACCATTGTCCGGACGAAAATGGAAAGCGGACGGAACTTGGAGCCCCGTAGCCTGCTTCACCCACTCCACCGCGGCCTCCCTGCTCCACTTCATCCCTTTTTGTTCTTCGCTTACACCACCGTGTGTTGTTTTCTCACTCAGGACTTTGACCTGTTGTGTTTGTGTGATTTGTCGTGTAGGGGTAGACCCGCATGACCTCACGTCCGTTCAACACGTGGTTCGGTAGTTACAGCACTTGGGATCCCTTCTGTTCTTTGTCGGGCAGCATCGTCGAGCATTTCCTTTCAAGCTGGCGCTTATGTAAAAAAAAAACTTTTCCGAGTTTCATGCAGGAGGGGTACAAGCTCCAGAAAAGGGTTCAGGGTGTAGTCTGGTAGGGAGGCTGCCCCCAACTTGCCATATTTGGGTCGCCAAGTCCACATCAGCATCACTTTGCGGGCTTCGTGGTTTTGTGCAGTTGGCTTGGTGCCACGGGATCTATCCGCTTGTTGCGGACCTCCTGCAAGAACACGAAGGAAAAAGTGCGTAGTTGTTTACAATGCATACTTGTTTTCCGGTAAGGAGTGGGCAGGACGTTTCAAAGGGGGAAAAGAGGAACAAAGCACATGATTGCTTCTTAGAAAATAGTAGGTGGGACGATCTTGATTAGAGTGAAAGTTCGTAAGTAAGTTAATATCACACTGCTCGATGGTCGCTTCACACTGCCGCACATCAACCTGCTCATCCTCCTTGGCTGTCAGCTGATTTGAAGGCGTCCGCGGCCAGGCATATTAGTATTGCCTCACAGGTTGATCCAAGCCAAAAGACACATGTCAGGAGAAAAGAATCGGGGCAGGTTGACTTTTACATAAGCCCTGCTCACAGTCCATGATCGCAAGCTGGGACCGGTGCAGGAACAAACATATGTGTTGGTTTGGCGGGACACAGTGGTCTACAAGGCGAAATGAGAGCAAGATTTCGTACAAGAACCTCAAGAACGTCCACTTTTGCTTTTGTGTGTGCTAATGGTCCACGCAATCAGTCGATGGATTGTTGCCCGACTCGGATGTAGGACGGACCCACCCTTCGGTCCAAGGTCTGGACGGAATTCCCGACTGTGACAAACCAATGATAGTAGGTGGCTGACCTTGCACACATATGAGTGCCAATTTTAATACATGCGGAAACACATGCGGAAAACGTGCGGAATTCCGTACGTGTATCACGTACGGAAAATCACAATTTTATTCACGTGCGGAATTCCGTACGTTCCGCATGCGGAACGCAAGGCCTGCATGTAACCCCCGACAAATTTGTCGGGGGAAATCGGGGAAAATCGGGGGTCTGATGGCTCAGCAGAAATCGGGGGGAAATCGGGGGAATCGGGGGAAATGGGGGGTATGTATAATTGGATTCTACCTGTCTGCAAGGCAAAGAGATGGGAAAACAAGTGCATACATCGCATTAAATAACTATTTCGACGTGTTTCGAAACTGGGATACTCTCAGAATAACTTTTCTCCGGCTATTTCTCACGGGCCATGGCACCTACTCACCAAGTCCGACTCCTCTGAAGATACTCAACCATCTTCGCGAATCCCACCTGCGACATTGCATCAGTGCCGCGCAATGCGATGATCACCGGCTTCAACCGGCGGCGTCTTTTATTCTCTCCGAGTATGTTCAGTGTACTGAAGGCCGAATCCACGTGTGTCAGTCGGTGAAAGCTTGAGACACTTTCGTTTAGCGAAGCACTGCAGTGCCGGATGCTCCCCCGTGTAGGATGCCCAATAGTCGTGGGCTGTACCGCGGGTGCTTGCCAGCGTAGCACTGACCGGCGAAGCTCGCGGCAAACAGAGCACACATTGCCTCGATAGAGGCACCGTCTGGTTCGCTCAAGGAGGACCATTGCTGGGTGAAGGAACCGAAGACTGATGAAGATGCCGTAATTCGGGTGCTCTGTACAGGCCCTCTTCATGGGTATGCATGGCTGACCAGTGCGCCGAAGTCGAACTTCGATCGGACAGCTGTGCACTAACTGTCGAAGATAACAACATCTTCATCGTAGCCGCCGCCTGTTCCCGTCCCAGCCCGTCCCGGATTTCCTTGTTCTTCAGCAGAAAGCCGTTGGCTGAACAAAACTCCGCATGCTGCTTCACCACCTCGGAAGGCAGCAGGACCGCCCCGCAGAAAATAAGAGTGCTAAAAAGAAGAAGCTGGTGCCTATCGAAGACACGACAAGGAAGCAGCCCAGCATCGAACCGAAAGCCCGCGCAACTAAAAGCAGTCCGAATGCCAACTCCGGCAGTTGTCAAGGAAGCGCGGGCGTTGAGCGAAATACTCGCAAAGCAGCCGCAAAAGCTGACCCGGTCGCACAAGACGTGCCTCGGCTAACACTTCTTTTTTCCGTTCGTTCGCCATTTCTCAAAAATTCTATTTTCTTTCTCATCCTTTCAATTGGAGTCATGCCAATGGGCCGTAGTAGTAGTAGTAGTAGTAGTAGTAGTAGTAGTAGTAGTAGTAGTAGTAGTAGTAGTAGTAGTAGTAGTAGTAGTAGTAGTAGTAGTAGTAGTAGTAGTAGTAGTAGTAGTAGTAGTAGTAGTAGTAGTAGTAGTAGTAGTAGTAGTAGTAGTAGTAGTAGTAGTAGTAGTAGTAGTAGTAGTAGTAGTAGTAGTAGTAGTAGTAGTAGTAGTAGTAGTAGTAGTAGTAGTAGTAGTAGTAGTAGTAGTAGTAGTAGTAGTAGTAGTAGTAGTAGTAGTAGTAGTAGTAGTAGTAGTAGTAGTAGTAGTAGTAGTAGTAGTAGTAGTAGTAGTAGTAGTAGTAGTAGTAGTAGTAGTAGTAGTAGTAGTAGTAGTAGTAGTAGTAGTAGTAGTAGTAGTAGTAGTAGTAGTAGTAGTAGTAGTAGTAGTAGTAGTAGTAGTAGTAGTAGTAGTAGTAGTAGTAGTAGTAGTAGTAGTAGTAGTAGTAGTAGTAGTAGTAGTAGTAGTAGTAGTAGTAGTAGTAGTAGTAGTAGTAGTAGTAGTAGTAGTAGTAGTAGTAGTAGTAGTAGTAGTAGTAGTAGTAGTAGTAGTAGTAGTAGTAGTAGTAGTAGTAGTAGGAATTGTTGCTGGCTTCTTCTGGCATCATCGCACTCGTTCTGAGGCGGGGTCTGCAGCCGTTGTTCGGCTGGCGTTCCTCTGGCAGCGCTCTCTCTCTCTCAAATGACAGTGAGAATGTGGGGTAGGCCCTGCTTATTGATTCACGGTTGAACGAAGCTAGCGCACAAGGTTTGCCTGTTCTCGCACCTACTTCACAGATGCTCTACAAACTTCGGCCTGAGCTCCTTCCTGCGTTCGTCTGTTGGTGGGTTCTCCCACTTGACGGGTTCCGCCGTGGCCACTCCAGTTGAAAGAGAACGGTAAAAGGTCACCAGTCAGGATACTCACATAACAAACGAAGGGGAACACCGACCATGAGGCAAGCTATGATCGCCGCCGGGACGACGTCACGCCACCTGCCCCCTCGCGAGTAAAGAATGCCCTCACCGCAAGTAAAAGTCGCTGTCGATCCTCTTCCGAGGCGTCAGCGGCAAGGGCAACTCTTGAAGGGACATCGGCCGGGTTTTCCTTCGTGCTGATCCACGAGATGGACCAGGAACATTTCAAATCCCGTAGTCGGGTCAACGCGTGCACAACTGCGTCATTCAATGACTTGTTCAACATGCAGTTTTTCTTTCGCGCCACCCCGACCACGGTCGTGTTGTCGACATGGACGTCGACCACGCTCCCTGATACTGACGGGGGTAGCGCATCCACCGCTCTCTTCAGAGCCAGTGCTTCGAGTGTGTTGATGTGGTGCCAAGCTTCCTGCTCGGTCCATGTACCACCCAACACAGTCAATTCTGCTGTCTGCCGGTCGACCAGGACAGCACCCCACCCCTGCAGTGACGCGTCTACATAGAAAGAGGAAGGTGAGACTGACATTCTTTGCTCCTGCTGGGTTTGGGCTTTTGTTGCTGCCAGAGTGACTTGTGCCTCCTCCCAAACTCTTCTGGTGTTGGTTTGGGTAGGTGCTCCTCCTGCCATGCGCTTTGCTCCAATTCCCACGGTAAACCATAGTAGTAGTAGTAGTAGTAGTAGTAGTAGTAGTAGTAGTAGTAGTAGTAGTAGTAGTAGTAGTAGTAGTAGTAGTAGTAGTAGTAGTAGTAGTAGTAGTAGTAGTAGTAGTAGTAGGAATTGTTGCTGGCTTCTTCTGGCATCATCGCACTCGTTCTGAGGCGGGGTCTGCAGCCGTTGTTCGTTAGACGCTGGCGTTCCTCTGGCAGCGCTCGCTCTCTCTCTCAAATGACAGTAAGAATGTGGGGTAGGCCCTGCTTATTGTTTCACGGTTGGACGAAGCTAGCGCACAAGGTTTGCCTGTTCTCGCACCTACTTTCCACAGATGCTCTACAAACTTCGGCCTGAGCTCCTTCCTGCGTTCGTCTGTTGGTGGGTTCTCCCACTTGACGGGTTCCGCCGTGGCCACTCCAGTTGAAAGAGAACGGTAAAAGGTCACCAGTCAGGATACTCACAAAACAAACGAAGGGGAACACCGACCATGAGGCAAGCTATGATCGCCGCCGGGACGACGTCACGCGGGGGATGGAGGGTGGGAAAAAGAAAGAGGAAGGTGAGACTGACATTCTTTGCTCCTGCTGGGTTTGGGCTTTTGTTGCTGCCAGAGTGACTAGTAGTAACCCCCGCCTCCTCCCAAACTCTTCTGGTGTTGGTTTGGGTAGGTGCTCCTCCTGCCATGCGCTTTGCTCCAATTCCCACGGTAAACCATAGGAATTGTTGCTGGCTTCTTCTGGCATCATCGCACTCGTTCTGAGGCGGGGTCTGCAGCCGTTGTTCGGCTGGCGTTCCTCTGGCAGCGCTCTCTCTCTCTCTCAAATGACAGTGAGAATGTGGGGTAGGCCCTGCTTATTGATTCACGGTTGGACGAAGCTAGCGCACAAGGTTTGCCTGTTCTCGCACCTACTTTCCACAGATGCTCTACAAACTTCGGCCTGAGCTCCTTCCTGCGTTCGTCTGTTGGTGGGTTCTCCCACTTGACGGGTTCCGCCGTGGCCACTCCAGTTGAAAGAGAACGGTAAAAGGTCACCAGTCAGGATACTCACAAAACAAACGAAGGGGAACACCGACCATGAGGCAAGCTATGATCGCCGCCGGGACGACGTCACGCCACCTGCCCCCTCGCGAGTAAAGAATGCCCTCACCGCAAGTAAAAGTCGCTGTCGATCCTCTTCCGAGGCGTCAGCGGCAAGGGCAACTCTTGAAGGGACATCGGCCGGGTTTTCCTTCGTGCTGATCCACGAGATGGACCAGGAACATTTCAAATCCCGTAGTCGGGTCAACGCGTGCACAACTGCGTCATTCAATGACTTGTTCAACATGCAGTTTTTCTTTCGCGCCACCCCGACCACGGTCGTGTTGTCGACATGGACGTCGACCACGCTCCCTGATACTGACGGGGGTAGCGCATCCACCGCTCTCTTCAGAGCCAGTGCTTCGAGTGTGTTGATGTGGTGCCAAGCTTCCTGCTCGGTCCATGTACCACCCAACACAGTCAATTCTGCTGTCTGCCGGTCGACCAGGACAGCACCCCACCCCTGCAGTGACGCGTCTACGTAGACCGCGTACGGGCGATTCGTGGACGGGCGCGTGAACTTTCTGCTCACATCGACCGAATCGATCCACGATCGCAGATCTCTCCGTACGGAGGCCGGCACAGGCACAGTCTCTGATTGTGTGCGAGTTCCCTTGTTGAGGCTGTTCGTTATCCGTCGCAAGAACTTGACGGCGAACCAGAACGAGCCGGGGAACGTATTCACGACTGCGCTCGCATGGAGCAGACGACCGCCGAGCGATTCTAAATCGCCGGCGGTGGGGCTAGACAGATCGACGGCCCGGATCTTTTCGATCAGGCGAGCCGCCGGAGAGACGGTCTTCCGACCGTGGTCAAAAGTGACCCCTATAAAATCATAACCCGAGGAAGCGTCGTTACTATCCTCGGGCTTCCAAGAAGCATGTGCCCGTGCGGCCAGCCGATCGAGTTTCTCGGTCTGGCAGAGCACTGCGGCACGGGATCCACAAAAACGAATATTGTCCACCCAGACATGGACTGTCACACCGTCGGCCGTGAATTCAGGCCCAACGAAGTCTGGGTGACTTGCTAACACAGCTGTTAGCGTGTGCATCAGCTCTGGTGCACACGAGTGTCCCATTGGCAGCCTATTTAGGACGTAGGCATTGCCTTGTTCATCGAGGAATCCGAAGTTCTCTCGAGCCTCCTCCGGGACCTCTACTTGATAAAAGCCACAACGCAAATCACGCGTTGTGGCGCACTCCGACTCGACTACGTCAAGATACTCCGAGACATGACCCAATGGTACCTGGGCCACGTAGCCCTGGCGGCTCAGCAAGTCGTTGGCCTCCTGCGTCCACAAAATAAACCGCTGGCGCAGGCGGCCCGCCTTGTCCTCCACGACCGTGAAAGGCACGTTGCGGAAAGTGCCCGGCGTGTCGGAGGGTGACGCAATGCCTAGCCGCACGAGCTCGGAAGCGTGGGAGTGCATGAGGTGACTCCTCCTCTGCTGGCCCTCGGACGCGTTTTCTCCTTGAACATCCCGGACGGGGAAAAACGTGGCTTTCCAGACTGAGTCGAATCTGGCGCGAACGTCGGGTCGCATCCTGTGCCGGAGCGCTGCGGTGTCCATGGCCGGCACCGCCGCCACGTGGAGAGGTGCCTCCTTTTCCGCCTGCGACTGTGGAATGCGCGTGTTGTGCGCGCGTCTGGTAAAGCCGTGGACCCGACGGCCCACCACGTCGCTCAGCGGAGCTAGACAATCCCCCTTCACGTGCGGCGGCAAAGCTGTAAACCCAGCGCCGGGCATGGCTGGCGGAGCGGGCAACTCCTCGACGGGCAGCAGATCAGCAACCCTGAACTCCGGGACGCTCTGAAGTGCGGAGGCCAAGGGGAAAAAACCCTCCGGAGAAGGCGCTCCCTCTGCAAAGGCTAGCTCAGAAGAAGGAAAAGGAGCGCCGACCTCCCATATGTCAAAAACAGAAGGAGCGAACCCCGTGACACCTAGCTGAGTTACTCCTGGTTGCACAGGGATTGGCGGCAAAAGCGGGCCTAGCCCATCTACCACCCCGGGTGCCATCCCGAGGGCAGGACTCCATCCGCCCACTGCGAGACGTCTCGCCCCCAAAAGGTCCTCCTCCGGGCCGGGTCGCAGCGCATTGCTTGAGCACGCCACGTGTCCCCCTGACGGGAAACTACCAACCGGACCGGGTCGCAGCACATCGGGGCATGGGTTGTCACACCCGACACGACCGCTGTGGCCGACGTCTTGCGCTGCGTAACCGCAGGTCGTTGCGCCTGCGGGGCCTCGCGCTGCGTCGCTCTGCGGACCTGGGTCCAGGCTGAGTCGCTGCGCTGGGGGTTCCCCTTCGTTCGGGGAAGCTCGGGTAGTTGAACGGATCCCACGGGAGTCAGACGATGCGGCGTTGCGTTGCCGGTGCTCGTCATTGACCAATCCCGTGGGGGTGGTTGGGTTGTTGTTGATTGTTCGGGGAGGGAGGAGGGGAGCCCCCGATGGGTTCGGCTGCTGCGGAGGCGCCCCTGCCTCGCACTGGTCGCGCTTGCGCCGGCGCCGTATCGCCGGGGGGATGCGCTTCCTCCTCCTGGGCCGCCTCTCCTCGGACGGCGGTGCGCTGCCCATCTTCCGACGATCCAACCAGAGCTCAGCCACGGCCCTGTCCAGCGCATCCTCGCTCTCCAGCTGCAACCGCATCCGGAACTCCTTCCGCGAGAACCCGTCGCGGGCGCACACGAACTCGATGCGCAGTTCCCGCAGCAACAGCTCTCCCAACGACACGAACTGACGCCGACCACGCCACCCCTCGAGCGACTCCGCGACATAGAGCCACTCCCTCAAGGGCTCGAACCGGCTCTCCAACACGCACACACAGTCGGACCCGAACGCGTGCCCCGGAACAACATACTCGAGCTGGAGCTCGAGAATCACGTCCTCGGCGCGCTGACCGCATCCGAGGTCCCGCCACACATCGCTCGTTCTCCGGTCTCTCATCCCGACATCACCAGAAAAGGAGGAAATGGAAGCGCGTCACGGGTTTTTTCGTGTCGAGGGTGTTTGTGTGCTTTACCAAAGAAGGAGGTGCGTAAGGCGCTTTGCGGGTCTCCTCGGGTGGCCGTTTGCTTTACCGGAAAGAAGAGGTTGTGCTTTACCGAAAAAAGAGGTTCGCAAGGCTCTCTTCGGGCGGCCGCGTGCTTGACCGAAAAAAGAGGTTGTGCTTTACCGAAAAAAGCGGTCCGAAAACCGAAAAAAGAAAGAGGAAGGTGAGACTGACATTCTTTGCTCCTGCTGGGTTTGGGCTTTTGTTGCTGCCAGAGTGACTAGTAGTAACCCCCGCCTCCTCCCAAACTCTTCTGGTGTTGGTTTGGGTAGGTGCTCCTCCTGCCATGCGCTTTGCTCCAATTCCCACGGTAAACCATAGTAGTAGTAGTAGTAGTAGTAGTAGTAGTAGTAGTAGTAGTAGTAGTAGTAGTAGTAGTAGTAGTAGTAGTAGTAGTAGTAGTAGTAGTAGTAGTAGTAGTAGTAGTAGTAGTAGTAGTAGTAGTAGTAGTAGTAGTAGTAGTAGTAGTAGTAGTAGTAGTAGTAGTAGTAGTAGTAGTAGTAGTAGTAGTAGTAGTAGTAGTAGTAGTAGTAGTAGTAGTAGTAGTAGTAGTAGTAGTAGTAGTAGTAGTAGTAGTAGTAGTAGTAGTAGTAGTAGTAGTAGTAGTAGTAGTAGTAGTAGTAGTAGTAGTAGTAGTAGTAGTAGTAGTAGTAGTAGTAGTAGTAGTAGTAGTAGTAGTAGTAGTAGTAGTAGTAGTAGTAGGAATTGGCAGCTAGCTTCTGGCCTCATCGCACTCGGTCTCGGCTTAGGTCTTCGGTCATTGTACTCAGGGTGGGCTTGGCTACCTACGCCATCCGGAGTATTCATCATCGGAAAGGGGAGGAAAGAGAAGTCAGACAGAACCTTGATAACTTGCAACTAGCGAATGGGATAGAGTGTGCCTGTTGACCATGTCAATGGGCCAACCAGGCGAGATCACAATGGGGGCAAGGGAGGGCGGGAAGAAGAAGAATTCAGTCTCAGAAGACCCACCTCAGCCCACCCGAAGTCTCCTGTTGTAGGCTCGGGTGGTGTGCTCATCCTGCCATGCGCTTTGCTCCAGTTCCTACCGTGTACTAAAGGAATTGGCAGCTAGCTTCTGGCCTCATCGCACTCGGTCTCGGCTTAGGTCTTCGGTCATTGTACTCAGGGTGGGCTTGGCTACCTACGCCATCCGGAGTATTCATCATCGGAAAGGGGAGGAAAGAGAAGTCAGACAGAACCTTGATAACTTGCAACTAGCGAATGGGATAGAGTGTGCCTGTTGACCATGTCAATGGGCCAACCAGGCGAGATCACAATGGGGGCAAGGGAGGGCGGGAAGAAGAAGAATTCAGTCTCAGAAGACCCACCTCAGCCCACCCGAAGTCTCCTGTTGTAGGCTCGGGTGGTGTGCTCATCCTGCCATGCGCTTTGCTCCAGTTCCTACCGTGTACTAAAGGAATTGGCAGCTAGCTTCTGGCCTCATCGCACTCGGTCTCGGCTTAGGTCTTCGGTCATTGTACTCAGGGTGGGCTTGGCTACCTACGCCATCCGGAGTATTCATCATCGGAAAGGGGAGGAAAGAGAAGTCAGACAGAACCTTGATAACTTGCAACTAGCGAATGGGATAGAGTGTGCCTGTTGACCATGTCAATGGGCCAACCAGGCGAGATCACAATGGGGCAAGGGAGGGCGGGAAGAAGAAGAATTCAGTCTCGGAAGCCCACCCGAAGTCTCCTGTTGTAGGCTCGGGTGGTGTGCTCATCCTGCCATGCGCTTTGCTCCAGTTCCTACCGTGTACTAAAGGAATTGGCAGCTAGCTTCTGGCCTCATCGCACTCGGTCTCGGCTTAGGTCTTCGGTCATTGTACTCAGGGTGGGCTTGGCTACCTACGCCATCCGGAGTATTCATCATCGGAAAGGGGAGGAAAGAGAAGTCAGACAGAACCTTGATAACTTGCAACTAGCGAATGGGATAGAGTGTGCCTGTTGACCATGTCAATGGGCCAACCAGGCGAGATCACAATCCATCCACCACTCCGCCAGTGAAAAACGTCCTCACCGCTTGTGTCACCGCCGCCACGGACTGAGGAGTGAAGGCCGTCAAGGGAACCCGGGATGGGAGATCAGCGGGATTTCCTGCACTCCTCACCCATCGAACCGATATAGCGCAGTTCAAGGACTGCACCCGCTTCAAACCTGCAACCACCGCGTTGTTCAACACGGAACTCCGCAGACACGCACCTTTCCGCGCGACTCCTTTGACGGTTGTGTTGTCGACGACAACGTCAACCCGACCCCCAGACACAGTATCGGGCAAGCACAAAAGAACACGCTCGAAAGCCAGCGCCTCGAGCTCGTTTATATGAAAGAGGGACTCCTCGCGGGACCACGCCGCACCAAGGATAGTCACCTCTGATGTGCGAGA
Source organism: Diplonema papillatum (assembly GCA_030068145.1). Lineage (NCBI taxonomy): Eukaryota > Euglenozoa > Diplonemea > Diplonemida > Diplonemidae > Diplonema > Diplonema papillatum. The sequence continues at coordinate 10,355 of JAPJBO010000410.1, read as the reverse complement.
GTCGACGAGGACGCCCCCCCAACCTTTTTTACTGGCATCTACAAAGGCCGTTATAGACGGCCTCGCCGCTCCGGTTGGAAGACTGCGAGGTTTCAAAACCGAATCAATCCAGGTTTGCAGAGACGCCCGCACGCACGGGGAAATCGACACGTAATCGGACGGCAGCTTGGCTCCTCGATTCAACGCGTTGGTGACACGTCGGAGAAACTTCAGCGAAAACCAGAAGGACCCGGGGAAAATCCCCGCGATGGCCGATGCGTGCAGCAGGCGCCCTCCCAAGGTTTCCAACTCATGCGCCGGAACGGTCGCAGCACCCAGCACGTAGCGCGTTTCCAACAGCTTCCGCTTGAGCTTGCGGCACAGCGCCACCTGGTGTGACACATGATCCCACCGGACTCCGATGAACTCGTACTGCCGTGAGGCAGTTTGCGAATCCGTCTCTTTCCAAGTTAGGCCGCAGTCGGAGGCGGTCCGATCCAAACGTCGAGTGGCTTCGACGACGGACTTCTTTGTTCCGGCGTATCTGATGTTGTCGACCCACACATCGACAACCACAGAGCGCTCCGCAAACTCGGGCATCACGTAGTCCGGATGCCCGGCCGAAACGGCGGCAAGAGTGTGCATTATCTCCGGGGCACACGAATGCCCCATGGGGAGACGTGTCAACTCCCACCATGCGCCCTCCGCGTCGCAGAACCGGAAGAGCCGAGTTGCGCCTGGAGGAATGGCCACTGCGTAGAACCCCGTTCTGAAGTCCCGCGTCGTGCCACACTCCTCATGTACCGCGGTAAGGTACTTGGACACATGCCCCAATGGCACGTGCGCTTCGTAACCCTGGGCGTCGGCCACACGATTCCCATCGAACGACCACAAAATGAATCGCTGGCGCAACGCCCCGTCCTTCTCCTCGATGACGGTGAAGGGCACGTTTACCAGAGGGCCCGGACCAGGCGCTCGTCTGGCGATACCGTGTTTGGACAGCTCGCGCGCATGTCTAGGATCGAGTCGGGAAGGCGATCCCATTGACGGTAGAAGGTCGCCGGTTTCCGGTGAAAACGTCAGGCGCCACGTATCGTCAAAACGCTTGCGCGCCGCCGGTGTCATCCGATTCTTCAACTTCTCCACGTCCATACAGTCGATGGATGCTGCGTGAAGGGGAGCCTCCTTCTCTTCCTTCGTCCGAGGGAGCCGTGTCGAGCCGCCTCGTCTGGTGATCGAATGCCCGCCCGACTTCTCGAAGACATCCGACCGCAAGAAGCTGGTCACAGAAAGATCGTGACCTTCCCCGTCTCCAGGGCGCGTGCCATGTCGACGAGGCCACCGCCGTACCGAATCGTCATGTCGGATAGCGTCCCCGGGCCGCCCTTCTCCTCGTGCTTGCCCAGGCGATCGACGAGGTGCGGCGGGATCGGTTCCCCGCGTGCCATCAGCGCGAACAGCTGCGTCATCGCCCCTCTCTTGATCGAGTGAGCGGAGAACCCGCTCATCGTCGGAGTTCGGGCCCAGGTAGCATCCAGGGTCGTTGCCGTCATCGCCGAGAGCTGCCGGAACGGCGCACAGACCTGATAGAGGGCCGCAATCTCGGCGGTCAGGTGCCCCTTCACGACAGTGAATCTCGACGCCCGGAAGGGGTTGCGGCGGCGGCCCTTCGGCGTCTGCATCCAGTCGACGATGACCTCCTCCGTCGTAACCAGCAGAAATTGGTGCGACGAAAGCGACGCTACCTCCCCCCAACGGGCTGCCGTCTTCCAACACAGAAACACCCCGAGCCTGATCGTGGCCGGCTGGCCCCCCGCCCACGAAAGGAGGGTCTGCTTCTTTACCGGGGTAGCTTGACATAGAGGAACTGCCGCACCTGTATTGCGCAGTGCCGAAGAGAGCACACGCAGGGGACTGCTGTCGAGGCCCATCGCCCCAAACACCGCCGACAGGGACTTCGCATACGTAAGTAGCCCCTGAGGCCTCACGCCTGTTGCCGCCAGAAAGACACACGCAACATTCGCATCGATCAGGAGGCCGCGCTCCGATGTCCAGGCCTGGAGCCGACGCCACAAGCCACGGCGCTCCTGGAGGGTGGTCTCGGCCCAGATCGTCTGCGCGAGTGCCGTCAAGCGCGCTTCCGCCTGCGGCACCGTCACTCGCGCCTCCCCCGTACGGATCGTGCGCCCAGGTGTCCAACCCGTCAGCAGACTGTGGATGGCGCGGCCTAAAGCTGTTTGCGGACGGCTCGCCAACCCTGGCGCCTGAGAGGACACGCTGGAGGGTCTCAGCAACGTCGGACAGCCGCTCAGCAACGTCGAAGAAGGCGCCAATGCAGGCACAGCTCTTGCACGACCAGGCGGTTTCGGAAGAGGGAGGTCTCTCCTTGCGTGAAGGGTCTGGCGAGGCTCCACGATCTGGGGCGTGAGGACGTGAGTTTGCTTGATTTTGCCCGGATGGACAGACTTTGTAACTGGCAAGGGCTTTTGGGGCCGGAGGACGGCCAGTCAATGTTTTCCTCCGGCCTTTCCGTTTCCCTGCGACTTCTTGTACTGCCGCCTCGGACGCTCCGTCTTTTCCCGTTGTCCTCGAATCCCGGCCACGACCTTGTCGAACGGATCATCCGTTAACTGTTGGAGACCGCGCATGACGGATTTCCGGCTTATTCCCTCCTCAACGTAGACGCGCTGGGCACGGAGGTCCAGAAGGAGGTCGTTACCGAGCTTCACCTGCTCAGGGCAGCTTTCCCAACCGTCTGTCGTCGCCGCCGATATCAACCAGCACTTGAGCCTCGTAAAGGTGTCATGGAGAAGATCACCACCTGGCAAATGCCGCCTCCCAGCAACATACGCCACGTCAAGGTCCCGGACTAGCGTCTCCGGGTCAACGGCCATCTGTCCCTTCCAGTCCAACACGTTCTTTGCCTCAGCCACAAACGACCGAAGAGTCGACTCCGAAGGTGCGCCCTTCTTCACGCTCTGCAGCTCCGCCACCGCCTGGCGAAGGGCTCCGAGCTCCAATCGCAGAGCTGCACCATCGTCGACGGCAGCCCGCCTAGGTGAAATCGGAGGACTTTGCGGCGGCGTTGGTGGGCGGGGTCCCTCTTGATCGGCGTTGTCGTCCCTGTCCGGGCGCCTGAGTTCCGGTGCGCCGGCTTTCCACTTGGAGCTAGCCTTCATTGCCAGCTTCAGAATCCGCGGGTTGATCAGCGACGCATCCGCGAGCAGAGCTGCTACCTTCCACGCTTCTAGCGCCTCCACCTTCTCGTCCAAATCACTACCCACGTCCACCTCCAGGAGATCCCGCACCACGGCCTTCGCGGAAGGCAGTTGCTCTCGATCCGGTAGAGCACCGAAGAAGTGGATGATCCACTCGCGCAGGTCAGAGAGAACAATGTATCGCCTAAGAAACGGCTTTCCCACTAGCTCCGTGAACGACGCAGTGAACTCCTTTGGCAGCGTCCATCCTTGGTGGCCCGACGAGGACTCCTTGTAGAAAACGGACGCGCGGGGATCATTGGGCATGGCAGAAAGAAGAAGAATTCAGTCTCAGAAGACCCACCTCAGCCCACCCGAAGTCTCCTGTTGTAGGCTCGGGTGGTGTGCTCATCCTGCCATGCGCTTTGCTCCAGTTCCTACCGTGTACTAAAGTAGTAAGTAGTAGTAGTAGTAGTAGTAGTAGTAGTAGTAGTCAGTAGTAGTAGTAGTAGTAGTAGTAGTAGTAGTAGTAGTAGTTAGTAGTAGTAGTAGTAGTAGTAGTAGTAGTAGTAAGTAGTAGTAGTAGTAGTAGTAGTAGTAGTACTAGTAGTGAGTAAGTAGTAGTAGTAGTAAGTAAGTAGTAGTAAAGTATGTAGTAGTAGTAGTAGTAGTGTAGTAAGTAGTAGTAGTAGTAGTAATAGTAGTAGTAGTAGTAGTAGTAGTAGTAGTAGTAGTAGTAGTAGTAGTAGTATAGTAGATAGTAGTAGTAGTAGTAGTAGTAGTAGTAGTGTAGTAAGTTAGTAGTATTATACGTAGTAGTAGTAGTAGTAGTAGTATAGTAGTAGTAGTAGTAGTAAGTAGTAGTAGTATTAGTAGTATAAGTAAGTAGTAGTAGTAGTTAGTAGTAGTAGTAGTGTAAGTAGTAGTAGTAGTAGTTAGTAGTAGTAGTAGTAGTAGTAGTAGGTAGTAGTAGTAAGTAGTAGTAGTAGTAGTATGTAGTAGTAGTAGTAGTAGTAGTAGTAGTAGTAGTAAGTAGTAGTAGTAGTAGTAGTAGTAGTAGTAGTAGTAGTAGTAGTAGTAGTAGTAGTAGTAGTAGTAGTAGTAGTAGTCGTAGTAGTAGTATGTGTCGTCTGCCGGAAGCAGCCGGAGACAGCAGGTGCAGGGGGCAGGTCTTGCTTTACAATTCTCTTCTTCATGGAGACCCGCCCCCGGCAATCCCGCCTGTCCAATCACTGTCGAGAAAGGTTTGTGCCCTATAGTGATGAGGTGGTTGACCAGGCCCCCACGAAGCCTTGGTTTCTCGACCAACTTTCTGAGACCCAGAAGCTATTCTCCAGGGGAGCACCAGAATCTTTCAAGGGGGGTCCGGGGGGTCTGCCCCCCGGCGAACGGTACGGTACAGGTGGAGAAAGTTTACACTTCTCAGTCTGTTTGTCACAATAAACACTGCACATTCCTGAAGGCAACAGCCCATTTCATATTCAACCACCACTCGATACTGTGTGCTGGTAATTCATTGCCACGAGTAGATGCAGACCAGAGATCACATGGAACAAGGCACTTGTGTCGACTCGGAGAGAATCTGTCAAGAAATCCGGGGCTGCTTCTGAGCCTCGACTCTCTTTCTCAGCTTCAGCCCCCAACTTCTACCCGCCAGCCCACCATGCCCAGCAGAGAGTAGACCGTGATGCAGTGCTTTGGCTACACGCTACCACCAATCGGAAAAAGGTGAGGAATTCCTCATAAGGAATTCCTCACCCTCTTTTTTCGGTCCTCTTTTTTTTGTGGAATTCCTCGCACTTTTTCGTTAGCGGGAGCACTGCCAATGGGCCGAAAAAAAACTTTTTCCCAGCCGGTGCACTACAGTAAAACCCCCCGATTCCCCCGATTTTAAAAATCGGGGGGGTTTTAGCCCCCGATTTCCCCCGACAAATTTGTCGGGGGTTACATGTATGATACAAATAGTACAAGCGTTCACTGTGCCTCGTCGTGTCCCTCATTTGAGCGTCATTTTGGCGGACAGGAACGGGCCCCTGGCGGCCACACTGGTCAGTGACTGCCCGGATCTCTTCAGAGGTGGACGCCCCTGTGTAAGATCAAAGATCTCAGCGTCCTCGGCTGCCTCTCTGAGCTTGAAAGGAGCCTGCCTATTCCGACAGCACTGTCCGGGCCTCTGGCTCCGCAGGTCTGGGTATCTCGTGCAATGTCGCACGTCGGCAACTCATCCAAACACCGGCGATGATGATTGCCGCAACATTCCGTTGTCGTCGCGCAGCGATTTATTGATTCAAAGGTCAGCTTGGGCAGGCACGCTGAGGCAGCGTTCGAAAAGAGTTATTTGCACCACAAGGAGCCCACGAAAGCCAAGGACCAACGCAGACGTCTATTCCAAACAATCGCTGCCGATCAGGATCACGGATGTGCTTGAAGGTGTAGTCGGCTGAGCAAGAGCAGAATGCCATGGTTTCAGCCCTTGACTGCTTCGGTCAGTGTTGAGCCATAACCCACAGCTAAAAGCTGTGGATGGAAGCGAGTTTTGGAATCCTAACAGAAAGGCATCGGCTGATATTGCACAGCTGCGTCACAACAGGGGAATCTGGCAAGCATCCAGTTTCCTGTGTGTCCATCATCCCCTGGGTTCCTGCTATTGTGATGGTTGTTGCTGATGTTCATGTCGTCATGGTGTCCCGGAATTCTTCGTTTCTAGCATTTATTTCCTCTCACATTTTCCCGCCATTGGCTCCGGTTTATACCTCGTGCCAAGCACTCAGGGCCTCACCTTGTATAAGTCACACAATGCATCTTTGACACCGGGGCTTCAGAAAACACAGAGGATGATTTTCGACTTTTTGCTCGACCTCGGAACCAATCGCCTACGCTACGAAGTTCGCGGGCTCTGATCCGAGCAAACGGCTGTTTAATTTGGCATGGTCAAACAGCATCTAGCAATAATCTGCAGCCCCTTTGCTCACAATTTGAGGCGTCCGAGGAGATGCTGAGAAACGTAGAACAAAGTGAGATGCTTGGATTGGCCAAAGGGACACACTGACACCTTCGAGGAAAGAACGAGCACCCAACAGAAGACTAAAGAACAAATACATCGTAGAAACAGTGAAATCTATGAACAAGAAAGGGCCGATGTCATCTGGCGATCTACTGGATGCGATACGAGTAGCTTCTAGCTGGCGAGTTCCAAAGCATCCAGTAGCGACTCCGAACTGCGGGAGGGACAAGCTCGCGCGGGATGCCCGGTTTGCATCCACGGAGAGCGCGCCAATAGGTAATGCACGTTCTGGAGCCCGCGGACACTTACCTGTCGCTCTGATTGTAGTAGTATCGGAACTCTTCTCTCAATCTGGTCGGGTTCGTGGCATCGAAAGTCGACGGCGGTCTCTTTTTCTTGTACACTGCAGCCGATGCTGTACGACTGGGTGCAAAATAAGGAGGCATGCCCAGTTTCTCCGAAGGCCCACGTGGTCTTGATCCAGATCGTGCCCTCGCTGGTTTCGGCGTGGTAGCCCTCGACGCGGGTCGTGATCGCGAGCGAAATGATGACGGCGAGGTCCCAGAATGCAGCGCTTCATTTTCAGCTTTCAACATTTTAATCTCCTTAGCGAGTACCGCCAGCTGAGTATCCTGCATCTCAACTTTGTCTTCTAGGTCCCGTATCATCAATTGGGCCTCTGGGCTTGTTGCATGAACTTCCACGTTCTCGCATGGGCGAATACTTCTGCCTCGGCGGGGAGATTCCTGCCATACGCACTTTCCACGGAACTTTCGAGATCAATTTGTCCCTGCAGTATGTCGCTTCATACATTACCCTGTTCTCTCCAGATTATACTCCTGCCGTGTTTCATGGACTCGTCAAAACCGCCTTGGTACATATCACCGTTCGCATAAAAATAAATTCCGAAGCGTCGGTTTGCATTCCACTCACCGACGAATCGGTCCTTCGTATCACTCTCACAAACTCTCCCAACCATTCATCTTACCGCTGGCCCAGTTGCCTTCATACACTTTGCCGTTCGCGAAGGTGTACTTACCCCAGCATGCTTCGTGCCGTCGACCCCTACCTGCCCCTCATACTTATCGCCATTGGGATACATCTCAACGACCGACGACGTCATTTTCATTTGAATTGTGCTTGAAACTTGAAGCACAGTGCTCCAAGCAGACTTGACAACCCTATTTTGAGTGATTAGGTTTGTACTTCTCGACAGGTAGGCACAATGTGGGCCCTGAACCCGCCTCTTTGCCACGGCACCTGTGTCATGCTAGAATACAGCATTTTGAAAGCTTCGACCTCAACTTCACCTTATCTGGAGTGCGGGAGAACAAGACGGCGGAATGCAGGTAAGTAAAAACTGAAAGCGTCTGATTTAACTAAGTCCAGCCACCACTAGAGAGGTCCGCTTCTAAACACGATTCCGCTGGCTTGTGTTTGCAATTGAAGGGTGTGTATAAACGCCAAAAAGAAGAGTAACTCGTTTGTTAAGTCGCGATGCTGCCGCGAAGCAAGTTAATTCGTGCAAGTGGCGAAAAGCAAGGTTACGGTCCGCAGCTCAAGTGCCGCGGTGAAAACCCGACAACTCAACAAGTCTGTCAACTACTGACTTGCTGCTGATGTGGTCACTTCATTTTTCGTCTCTGCAGGCCGGGTGCAGGCGGCGAACGGTCTTTTGGTGTGCTTGAACTCACCCGACCAAGCAGATTTAAACAAAATCTGCTTCAAAAACTAAACGGGCTGAACCTCTGCTCGGCATCGGAAATGAGGCGAGAAACGGCTGCGTTTGCAAACACATCATGCCTTCTTGAAGATAAACGCTTGATTCCCGTGATCCGGAAATGCGTATGGTGACGACGGCCACCACCACCACTTCTTGCTTCGCCCGCCCATGACAAGTGACCAATTCTTCCATCTTCTCGCCGGAGCAACCTCAGGGAGCTCCAACTTGGTGGCCCACAGCGACGGAGAGTATAATCGAGGAGAGAAAACGGAAGTGGTCGTCATGAAGGCGATGGCCGGATCAAGCAGCTCGAGAGACGATGTGCCTTCTACCTCTCGAACACCCGTCCAAGTGATGGGGTTGAACCCGAAAGTGATAGCAGTAGCCCATATGACAAGAAGGAAGCCAACGGAGAGAAGCGAAGTGAAGACCAGCAGCATACCTGCGAACACAAAAGGTGTGCTGGTCCAACTGAACGGCGCAAACGACGCTGGGACGAGAAACCGAAGGGCCACGAGGCAGCGGATATGATTGTAAACGAGAGACAGCGTGTAAAACTTTGCGTTGCGCTCGCCTACGCAGTTGTTCACCCAGAAACTGTGATGATCGAAGCGGTCAATGCACCTTCCACAGTACGCACAATGCTGTGTATGTCTCAGGACAAGACGGCTGCATCGGTCACAGATAACTTCACCCTTCTGTTTATCGATAGTAAATAGAGCATCGCTGCGGGTGTCGATAGTCCGGACGTAGCTAAGGCAGAAAAGGAACACGAACAGGTTATAAACAACAAACTGCGAAGCCCAGAAGAGACAGCCCCAAGAGGACGCTATGGCCAATACAGTAGCTGCGGTGTCGGGTGCTTCCAGGAAGAGGGCCACAAATCCTTTCCTTCGATGGCCATTTGCGCACTTGTTGCACAGCAAACCCGGGCACGAACCGCAAAGCAGAACGGCCGCGTACTCAACGATCAACGCAAAAAAGGTGGCAACTACAGCGATCTGTCCGGTTGACACACTTAGCTCTATTGGTGCAAGACATCCTAGAAAGCTGCCACCGAAAGCCGACCAAAGGAGCCGAGTACAAAAAGGTGCCAGCAGAAGCGAGCCGAATGTAGTTCCAAGTCCAGTCTCATAACCCATTTCGTTCAAAGTTCTTTTATCCTGTAACTGTTGCTTCGTACCAGAGCGACGAACACAGGTTGCACCCACCGCGGTGAACCATTTGCAGATCGATGTAGAGGTCTATTTTCAAGGTGTTTTGAAGGGATTAATTTTCTCGGTGGTGGCGAAACGAAGAGGAGCGCTTTCTAGAGTGAATGGTGATCAGATTCAAGTATTGCCGGGTTTGTGTGCTCACTTTTTTATTCGAGACTGGAGCTATGAACATGCAATGTGAATAGCCTCTATTCGAGCCAACCCGGCTTTTAATGTTGCGAAAGTGTATAGTTTTTTGGACTAGATAATAGTGTTGAGCAAGCTTTTTTTCCCCTGCCAAAAGCATACGGGTAGCAGAGTGATCGGGTTCGGCCTTCAAGCCGGTAGGCCGGGTTCGAACCCCGCCCATCACACTTTTTCCGTCGAAGATTGTTTTCGAGGTTTGGTTGCGTTTTCGGGGTCCAATGTGCCCGAAATTTGCGTTTTTGGGCGAGTTTCTCAGTATCTCGCGGTATTTGGGTCACACGGGACGGAGTCGGGGGTCCGAGGGTCTCCCCCCGTACTGGCGCCGAACTTGCCAACACAGGCTAAACTTGCTACCACACGCCGAACTCATCACCAGAACCGAACTTTGCTTTGCTTCACCAGAACTTAGCTTCGCCCGAACTTTGGTTCACTGGAACTTAGCTTCACCCGAACTTTGCTTCGCCCGAACTCAGCTGCGCCCGAATTTGCTTCGCCGAACTTTTAACAGCTGCCACCAGTCTCGCCCCGCGCCGGCCTTTAGCCGAGCGCACGTACTTTGTTCTGCCTGGTGGGTACCAGGGAAGCCTGCTACACGGGAGCCAAGCTTCACGTGTTCGGGGTACTGCGAGCCACGGGCCTACGGGCAAGTGGCCCGATTTCCCAAACTAAAGCATCAAGACTTGGCGCACCTTGGGGCTTGGCGCTCGCGCTGAACACAAGCTCGTCGAGACGGTCAGCCGCAGGGCAGAGCGGACGGGGTTGTGGCACTGTGCTGCCTCCGACTCAAGCTTTTTTGCAAGCTGTGGTTGACCATCACATTCCTGGACCAGGTGGTGAGATCCGAACCAAGTCCTGTCGGTTTCCTGCCGGGTTTCTGCCGGGTTCTTGCCGGGTTCCTGCCGGGTTCTTACCGGGGGGTGTCTATTTTTTTTTCCCGACGACAACTCGTGTCAGACTAGCCTACCCGAAGGCAGTTGATTTCTTTAGGCAAGGTTTCTCTGCCGGCGGAAGTTGTTTGGGTTAGCGTTTTTTTTTTTTTTTTTTTTTTT